>VWZG01002874.1:48784-81430 GCA_013396735.1 Grallaria varia | reverse complement strand
AACCCCCCCCCCCCAAAAAAAAAAATACTTACTTAGAAAGCATTTTGAAGGGCTTATTATGCATAATGACTTGGTTAATCAAATTTACATTTCATCTGTAATCCTTCAAAAGAAAATGTTTTGCACATTCCCTGCTTTTTAGTAAAGTGTTCCTGATAACATCAGCTTTAAAGTATTCCCCCAGAACCATATCTATGGGGAGATCTATTAGCTGTCTCAAATCCTCAGGTCTTGTTTCTCAAGAAAGAGGTCTTCAAGCAAATGGTTTGTTGCCCATGAACTCCAGATCTGGCTCTTAACCATAATGATAAATTGACCATGTGATGTTTCATAAAGTTCAATATTAAAGGGTTTTTGCCCCGAGGCATATTCAGACCAGTCTGGCTTGGAGCCACAGCCAATGTTTATTGTACAACATTTATGGATTCTGCCCCCCTTGATCAACAATTGATTTGCCTGAACTTAGTTATTTCAAAGTCTTGTTTCAAAGTATTATTGCAACTGAGGCTCTAGACTTTTAACAGATGTTCTCTAATAAGGCATTTCCCACCAAAATACATTCCAACTGCTGGACCACAGATCAAGGCTACAGTCAGGTCCACTCTTATAGTACATATCTTTTTTTGCAGAAATGTGTTAAGTGCTAAATCTTTTACTAGTCTTAATCTGGGTGCAAAACTTAATAAAACATACCATTTGGTTGAATACAGCATCGCTGAATCCAAAGACAAGAAACACATAATGTTCACCACAACATCGAAATCAACAATTATTCAGTTCAAGCAACATACACACAACTTCCAGGAACTCCACAATCACAGAAAAGCTAACATCTTTATTTACAAATGGAAGGAGATATGTGTGAAAAGATTTTTTACTAGTAGCAAGTTTAACCTGTGGTGAGGAGGTAGTGAAGTAAACAGGTGTTACTGTGTATATATGTGTATATAGTGCGTATGTGTATATAGTGACCACTGTTGTGTCTTTTAAGTAAGGAGAAAAAGTAGAAAATATAACACTTCAATGTAGATTCAATACATAAAAATGAAGGCAAATCCATAAGATTAAGAACAGTACACCAAGAATTCACATGATAAACAAGCTGCAGGAAAGGTTGGGTGTCAAGATAAAACACCTTCATAAGTATTGCTGCACTATAATTAGACTGTTACATTGAAATATAATGCTGTTATAGCACAATATTAATGAATAGTTAAAAACCAGAATATTTTATTGTGCAATGCCTACTTCTTTGGAGTGCTTTTTATCTATAGATATCTGAAAGAGTCAAAGCCCAACAGTAATAATTTTACAAAATATTGAGATAAAGCTATTTCAATTTTTATTCTTACACAGCACACTTAAAATAAGTTTGCTTTCTAAATCTTTCAGGCCTTTGAGTAATGACAGAAAGCTTGAATCCCTTGTCATCTTCCCTGTCCCTACTTACTTCTCTCTTACATTCTCTAAATTAATAGTCCATTCAGGTAATTTGACAAGGATGCACATTTTCCCAACATTCAACATACACAGGTCCACAATAGTTCCCAGGTGAGAAGTTTTCTCTGTAGGCCCTTAGTCAGAGCACTTGTCTCTGTAGTGCAAGGCATTTTGCATGAGTTTATAACTGGCTCAATAACCACACTATAGTGGGAAGTAGATGAACAGCCTTACAGGTGCACAGCACATTGGCAAGCAAACAAAAGAGCAGTAAAAAGCAAGATTACAGGGAGAGCTTTTTGGTAATTTTTAACTTCAACATTTTAAAGTTACAAGATTTTGCATATTTTAATTACAGAGAAAAAAAAAGCAATGACTTACCTGTGGAGATGAGGGACTAAAGGCAACACTGATGACAGATTCTGTGTGTCTCCCCAGTCTATGTAAGAAAGTGCTTGAACGCATTTCATATACGTAAGCCTAAAAAGCAATGAGATTGTGTTGCCATCATAAAAAAAATATTCTCATGTTCTAGAAGCATTAAGTTGTAGTACAGCAAGACTAAATATTCAGCCCACAGAGAAGTTAGAAAATTTTAATAATAGCTAAACAGATATAAAGTCATCAATGTCTTAGAATTGATTTCTATAATTTGGAGTAATTTAGCAAATGCTTAAGTTAAATGAAAACAAAGTATTTAGAAAGAGTAATACCTAAATATTAGATATATTTCAAGTAGGCAGGCAAAAAAATTACCCTTTAAAAATATATTTTAAATGTTGTTCTTTGGAATTAAACCCTTTTTTTAAAGTAGAATCTAAGACCTTTCTAAATTTGAAAACTCCTCTGTTAAATAAATTTTTCAGTTTCTACACAGGCCTTTTCAGTTTTTAATTGAAAGCCACAGAATTCAATAAAAATTCAATAATATCACAAGTGATGCAGGTATCATCAATGAGAAAAAAATACACTGCTTCCTTTGTTTCTGGAAATAAAAAGTGAAAAAGTACTCTCCAAGGAGAAAATTAAATTTTTATTGGTACAGCTTCAAATAATGAAAAAGTGCAAATGCAAAACTGCATCAAGAAACCAATCTAAAATTCAGTGAAAGTCATAGGTACTATGAAAATGGTTGCATTGTGATATTAACTTAGCATTATTTTACATTTAAAAAATATATTCAAAAATAAATCCTGTAGTATAGGTCCTCCACATAAGAAATACTTGTGAAAGTCACATGCAGGGACATAGGATTATTTTAGACTATTCCTTATCTAGCAAGATAACAATTATTTGCAAGATACACTATGCATACACAAGGCATAATAAATCAGACACATAACATATGTAGATTTATTTGGTAAATTATAAATAAAAAGTGTATCTCAAAAGCTAGAGTAAATTGCAAAGTATGCAAAAACTAGTCAAAAGATAATATAGACTTTAGACTTTCATTAAAATATTAAAGTTCCATTGTCTGCACTAAATCTCTGCTGTCAATGGACATGGAATTTAGAGCACAGACTGACATAAATTAAACTAAATTGTGTATAGATGCTATTACAACAGTATGTTACTCTGTGACTTAAGTTTTTTGCTGATAGTACCCTAAAACAAGTTAAACCATTCAGACTCAATGCAGCTGAGCTTCTCCATGCAGACAGCAAATGGCTACAAGATACATGTCCCAAAAAACTTGCAGACCCAACTTTGCAAATCTTCCCAATTTATGAAAATATTCGTGGACTTATGCAGGTCCTGAAAAACATTTAATGCTTCACTCAGAAAACAAACATCATTCAATACCACAGCTTCTCTAGTCCTAACCAGAATTGAAGAAACACTGGATTGTCCTCAATATCAAGTATTCCATTCACAACCATATTCACTGAGAGGCACACCAAGAAGGCAAATGTAAATCTACTTAATTGTATCCCCTTTATAAACCTCAAATATCCTGGATTCAGTCCAGGATATGGAATTAAAACCATCTACTGGCATAAATGGAGTACCTAAATATAGAGAGAAATGTAGGTATCCATTTTTAAACTCTGGATCTTTTGCAGTATTCCACACAGATACTGCCATACTAACTGAGTAGTAGCAGGGTCTCTAGCAATGTGGTAAAATCATTGGTGTCCTTCCTAAAAGGATACAGCAAGTGCTTGTTAATTGCAAATCCTGCTTTTCTCCCTACTTTAAAACATCTCAGGAAACCAGTTATAATAATGAGTAGTCATTGCTAGTAGTATAAAAGCAGTTTTGTTGAGTTTTTTTTTTCATTTGTTTTAAAATATACAACCACAACAAAGCTACTGTGACTTCCGCCACTTGGGACAGGATCAGTTCACAAGGGAGCAGATAGGTAAGAAGAACCCAAACAAGATAAAAGCGATATAATGACACAAATGAAAGCATTCTGATGTAACTGTAAATATGAAAGTATTTGCTTTAATGGAAAGTACAAGACCATGTAGCAGTAAAATCAGTCTCTCTACAAGACTACTCAAGTTCTTACTGCTACAGAAACTGAAGAACAGCTCTTTACAAATACCTCCATTTAAACATGATTCATCTTTTATTGACATAAAATAATTAACAGGCAGTGTTGGCTATTTACTTCACATCTTCAACAGGTTACAATATTGCCAAGTTGTTAGGTTTAAACAAAGAAAGTTTCAGAGTTCTAACATAATAGTACCCTTCCAAATTTCCCTTATTTTACAAGGCATAAGGCCACATCCAGCCATTCTCCTCCCTCCATAGTAGCTTTCCAGTCTTCACTCTGATGATACTATACCATGACTCAAACTGGTATCAAAATAATCAGATGCTGACACCTATGTGATTTCAATATCTGTAACATCGTATTTTCTTCTTCATAGCCAAGCTTTGTTACACTCTATATCACACAGCCCTATTGTCCAGACTTCCAACAGGTCTTCCTTCCATGAACATAGTGCTAGAAATTACCTTTATACTCCAGCAAGGATGAAGTGTAGAGACTGCAGTCAGGTTGTACTTCACCACCACCACCACTGTTCCAGAGCAGAATACAGTGGTCATACTCACATAATTGGAACGTGCGAGTCTCAAAAAAATGAGAAATAAGATGCTGTAGAAATCTGTATTCCAGGGAGGCTCCAGAAAGTAAAGGAGTACACTGAGTAAGAGGTGAGCAAGAAGCATTATATAAGCTGCACTGCACTCTCCAGAACTGGATGCTCCTTTATATTTAACTAATTAAAGAAAGAGTATTTCTGAAAACAGGGAGAAATCATTCCTACCAAGCAGCCCTCCAAAGTCCCGAGGACCGCTTGTAAAAATGGTTCAACAGTATCAAAATATTCAGTAATGTCATGACAGTTTAAAGTGTTTGTATTATAAAAGAGTCAAGTCCTATTTCTCATAGCTATTCAATACACATATCCCCTTTAGAACGGTGGGAATGACCAAAACAGGACAAACAAATCATGAGTTTTAACACACTACAGAACTTTGTTAGATATAATAACTTAGACTAGAACTGTACTGGTGATAATAAAATCAAAATTCAGGTGCTTGGTACATATGGTAAGTTATCTGGACTCTGCACAACTGACACATGGGGAGCTAATAAAACAGGTTTACAAAACTTCTATTACAAGCAATTATTTCCCTTCACAAGCTAATTACTCTGCAATTGCATCAGTTCATCTGCATATACTCAGACCACTCTTTGGCAGAGAGGAACAGGCAGCAGACAGGACTATGCTTTCTATCACTCATCATATTTTCTCTTTCTGGCTCTGAATTGCCTTACTGCCACTTTTCCTCTTCAAGTCTGCTTTCCTTCCCTTTATCGGAAGGAGGCACAAAGAAAAAGCAAAGTTAATGACAGCAAGAGTCAAGAGCACCAAATGCTCTGATTCATAGATCTGCAATGCATTACAGCAATTTCTGAGCTAGGAGGAAACATGCTCCACTTTTTAACTCAGAGAACATATCACAGAGAAACATGGTTAACAAAGCTGTAAGTTTTCCATCATAATCTAGTGGCTTGTAGAGCTTTGCCAAAATTATCCAATAAAAATTAATTTTCCATTCCAGCTTTTCAGTTTAATTCAGGAAGGACGACATTCATTTTTGGCTTAATCTTTATGTTCCCATTCCACTCTGTAAAATACATGTGATAATATTTCTCTATTTTTTTGAAGACAAATCCAAAGTTTGTGAAACCCAGGTATTATAGTAATTTATGCTTTTCCACACAGTTCCTAAATCAACCATTTGGCTCATACTTTTCTTTCAAAAAATTCTATGAAGCAGTTGTGAAGCTACAGTAGAATTTAGCAAATGTGTATTTGGTGATCTAATCACACTTCTCAACATAAAAAGCACCCAAACTCTTACCTCCCACCTTTCAATAAATGGTTCTAGAGATTAGGCTGGGATGCAGCACACTTCTGAATCATCACATTGTATAACAAGACTCACTGGATCAGAGAAAAGTAATAACAAGCAACTACAGGTAGAAGCCCACCTGTAGCTAACCACCGAAGCACTCGAAGACATGGGAAAGACCTTTACTCTGACCTTTACTACAAATACTGATTTCATACTGAACAGCTGCTAGACAAAACATAGAACATGGCTGGGAACACGACCTGTCCACTGTACTTAATTCTTAAAATTTTATCCTAATAAGACTAGTGAATCTCTAGCTACATTCAAGAATAGTTATTTTGTTGTGGCAGCTACCATCTTCTCTTCCAATAACTGTGATTTAAGGGAAAGTAACAATAATTTTCCATCAGAGTAATTTTGACATAGAACACAATAAAATGTGATTAAAAGAAAAACATCATCATATAAAAGCGTATAAAACCAGCTTCTGTTTAAGTAACTCTGGTCACAGATATTTAAACTAGCCAGTGATCGTTTAAATTCTGAGAATAAAAGTTGACTTGGTTCAAGAGTGAAAATAAACTTTTCAGTACATTTATTTTTAACTTCAACAGTTCAAGAAAAAACAAACCAAAACAAAAAACCCAAGGAGAATTGTATTTTAACAGAAATAACATTCATAAGAAGGGGAATAACTCCAATATAAACCTTCTTCTACTATAGTCTGCCATCATTTTAGTTTTACTGTACTTTCTGGTGTCATTCAAACTCTTTTCCTATTCTATACTTCCTAGATTTGCTTCTCTAGAGAAGAAAAAAAAAAAAAGGACAGTAACTCAATAAATGATACCCTCAAACCAGCCATGGAATTAAAAAGCCCTTGAAAATGTGAAACCAATGACAGAGAAAGAACGGAATTTTCAGCAAACCAAATGTAATAAAGAAGAAAACAAAACAGTCTAGGAAGTACTCAGCAATACCCAAAATACATATGTATATATAATCTGTCGTAGCCTTCAGCCAAAGTCAATCCCTTTTTTATATATTAAGACCAATTTCTTCTAATAAAAATACTGATTCAGTAAATATCGGTATTTCCTTTCCATTTCTTGCCAAGGGTCAGCCAAAAGTAAAAATAATTTACCTGTACCAGTAGCTTCCAAATAAGTTTCCTGCACCCATAACCACATACTTACTTGTATTTCCTTTCACTTGATGTTTGAAGACATTTTGCAGTCGTCAGTTTTCATTAACCCAGCTTGTGACAGTGTATCTAGCACCTTACATGTGTATATAACCTTGCGCTTCTTCTTTAGATTTGTACCAGGAGACAGGGAAGAAGGGTGAAGGCCCCTCCCTAAGTGGAGGAATTCATATGCAAATGGAAAACTACTTATTTCTATTGCATTGTAGAGAGAGTGCACTTAATAAATTGACTCTTTATCTGAAGAGTTTCACTATAAATTCTTTCCTCTGTTTTCTCACACTATACCTTCAAAGGAAACTTGCCCCCATCTGTTCCCACTGTCCCCTAGTCCAATTCACGGCCATGTGCATTTGTGTCAAACTACTTACACTCCTAGCTCCTCCTGGGATGGAAAAGAGGGGGAAGCAAATCATGAAACAGAAAAAATGAAGAATAACAGAAGAATTCTTCTATCAGCTTTTGCACAGCGATCAGAAAAGCAACATCAGTTTCTAGGAAAACCCTTTGTAACTGCTGTGGCTTCAAGCTGGAGTACTTATTTTACAAACAGATTGCAGGAAAAAAACCAACAAATATACAAACAAAAATATATTGATACCTAAGATATCTAATTTGGCATTATGCAAATAGAGGAGGTTTTTTCCTTCACAAGCTCTGCATGGATTGGTCAAAGTAATCCCTTTTTCTAATATTTCCAATAAGTTACAGAGGATCGACGTGCTAAAGTCCCTTGATAGAAAAATAAATAACTAAATAAATAATCTCACTTATATTTTTATAAGAGGTATCTGCATTTATTAATAAAACATTTTTCTCCATTTTCCTCCATCAGTGCTATCAAACTTGATGAATAATCCCACTACCATAAAAATTGTTAGACTTGAACTCAACCGCACCCTGTTTATATTGGGGCACACATCCTACTGAGCCATGTATTTTTCCTCAACCTCAAGCTGGAAAAGCTCCTGAACTACTTATACTAAAGAAAAATAACAATCAGCCTGAAGCAGACACCCAACATGGAAAGTTTCAGCCCAAAATGTTCTCAATTATAAGCAACTGAAAACGAAATTATAGTGGAAAGTGTTAGACTACCTTGACTATAGGTATCACTGCCAAATCCATACATAATAAAACAGATTTCACAAGCATCCTAAGCACTGATTAATGCTCTTCAGTCCCAAGATATCTTATACATGTGTCTTCTGGTAGCATTGAAGGTCTGGCACAAATCAAGCCTGGCACAAAAAGGTTGAATACAGTACGCCCTCTCAGAGTCCCTTCCCTTTTTAATGCCACTTATGGAGATTGTGGTAATCACAGGAGATTTCCCACTATATTACGATCCCAGTTTCCATATGAGTTCCTTTGACATAACTACAAAAATGCTCTTTATTATTAAAATAGTTTATACAATCAAAATCAGTCATCTTTCAAGATCAGGGGATACTTTACAAATGTATCAATCTGCTGCCAGTTATAGCTAACACATTTTGAATTTTTGTCACTAAGAGATTATATAAAGAGATCTAAACCATATCTCAGACTTGCCCCTGTAAGCCAGCCTTCTCTGAAGCATCCAAATTGTAATTTTTACAAATTTTTTTTTCTATTTCATTACCCAATTTCAAGGTCTCACGTATACCATTATTTTCTTTCATCTGCCTATGAAATTTATGCACTACCAAACACTGCTGAATTTAGGTTGCTTTTACTTAACAATAGTATTGTCAGAGTGCAGATGTATTAATTGAAGATTTTGCTGTAAGAAAACGTACCTCATCACTCATTATGAAACAGTAAGATTGGACCACACCTACTTTGGAAATGGCTTTTTTTCTGATGGCTACTAAGATTCTTCTCTGTATCAACTGTATCAATAATTGAATTCCCCTGTTTGTGTACTGGTATTGACTGTTCGACAGAAGTACTGAAAGATTCAGATGCTGCAGAGGATCTTTAATCAGATTTTTAGGCATAACAGGGTATTTAATTTACTTTAGAAAGGATTACTCCATCTTAATAAAGTTGCAAGCACAATGCAATTACCTAGCAGGATTATGGTCATATGTATTAATGATACACAAAATTCAACTACTGTCAGAGTTGTAGACCTAGAAGTACACATACAGAAAACACAAGGCCTGCAGTATAAAACTATACATACCCCCTTTTAGCACCTCACTGCTGCATGCATCCCAAAATGAGCCTCTGGTATTCATATCTACTGTGACTTTCTGCTTTGCCTACATTTGAACAGAAGTTATTTTCCATAAAACCAGTCTTCTTTAGCAAAAAGTTAAGTTCTTGGACTTCTGCTCATCTCTCAAAAACATTACCAAACTTCAGTGTTAACACAGTGACACATTACTCCCTCATAAAATTCAGTTTGACAAGAAAAAAACAAGGCGTTCTGTGGTACTTAAATAACAACACATCTATAGCCAGCAAAAAATCTTCCACTTCTCTCAGCTGACAATCTGGTTTTGTGGTGGTCAGGTCTGAGGTGTAGCAGTCTAGATAAAGCAATAGTCTGAGCTGACCAAAAAGCACAAAGGAGCAATTAATGCACTCATTCACATAATTCCATGGTTCATAAAATAATCTACCAAGTCCAGGATCTTCAAATATATACCCAAAGAGACTGTGAAGGAACAGAATACCCAAAGTCATGACTGTATTAATAAGAAAGCAATATTTATCTCTTCACTTCTAGGACAATCAGCTTAACAGTCAACCACACTGCCAAAGACTCCAAGAAACTCAGGTTCAAGCGTAACACAAATTTCCGTTCTTCTTTGGAAAGTTATAGATTTTTCTCCAGCAATATTTGGCAGAGAGGCAGTCTCAGTTTCTATCATTCATTCTCTACTCTCAGTATTCTCTGGAAAAAATCTTCCTACTCTCTCTAGCTTTGTTGCCTTCACAGTTGGAAGGTATAAATTTAATCTTGGATTTGGAGCATGTTTCAAGGCAAAATCCTAGGCTGTTGAAAAGAGTAAATAACAGGGAAGACATCATACATTACCCATGTATTTTTGTGATTGAGGTAGCAACCCGTTATGCTGACAAACCTCTGGGTTTGTGGTATGGTCTATCCTTGTCAACTGTGAACCCAGGTTTTGAGATTTGACATGGACAGAGAGTTTTATGTTCAAAAATTCCATTTCAGCACTAGGGTCAAAATGTGCCTCCTAGAGTCTACAGTTCAAAGAGTGAACAAGAACAAGTCTGAAAGCAATTAAAGAGCCAAATATAGTTTCATTTTCCCTGGTACACTAACAGGCAAATATAGCTTTAAGGGTAGGGCATATTCCCCCTTTTATGTGGCATACAGTATCTACAAATCTCACACCAACACACACAAAAGCCGTTCAAATAAAACCAAGTGGCTACTTCAGCCACACAGAAGCTATACCAAGCTCTTCTTAAATAAAATAGGTCATACACTTTCTAAGCAGAGAAAAAGGCAGACAGAATTCTCATCTTATTTTTGCAATCACATATTTTAGTTTCCTATTTCTATGCCCAGCAGGAATGTGATTTTGCTATTAATCAATGTAGACAACATCTTCCTCTCTGTTGAGTATTTCAGATATTGTGACTATAAAAGGCAGTTTAAGATTAATGTCTCTCAATCATATTCCAGTTATGCCTCTTTTGGCTTTAAAATCAATCACATTTGTTAACCACAGGGTGCAAGAATTGCTCTTGATAAACTCCAAGATAATTGAAGATGCAGTTGTTGCTCAGTGAAAAGTTGCATAACTTATTTTAAGAATGTGCTTTGTATCCACGCTGCAATTTTTTTAAATTCCAATGGACATTTACTCACAGAATCTGCAAAAATACATGAGTTCTTGATACCATCAAAACTGTGCCAGTTGTACCTTAGCCCATCTGTGAGGATGTTTATAATTGCATATGAATGGATTATTCAGTGCCATATTCAATTTTCTATTTCAAAAGGAACCATAAAAATATATCCATTCTCAAAACTTGAAAGGATAGCCTCCTAGAAAAAATGAACTGCATTTTCTCCTAGCAGTACAGTACAAGCATGATTCTAAAACTTGCCTTAGTTTTCTGGAGGGGACAAGACAAACAATGAAAGCTCTCTACAGACATAGGATGTAAATTATTCAAAAAAATTCTTACCCAGGAGCCACATTAAAAAGTACTGACTGGCGCTGTATTTGGAAGCTTAAGTAAATTAATATGTACACAACAGACAAAGCAGTGCTACAGGGAACACTGTTCTCCTCATCTTTGAAGGCACTTGAAAATTCTGAGTCAAGCATTATGAAAACAAGCTTTTAACAACTGCTTCAAAAGCACTAAGATTTAGCTGCTCAGGGATTTTTCAGACAAAAGATGAAGAATCATATGTAACTCCTACATATGAATGAATTACATGAAATATCATAGACCTCAGTTTCGCACATTAAGACGAATCCTAGAAACATGTTTTAAAAGGCTCTTTTATGTACAATATGAGTAGTTCCTATAGTTTAGGAGGAAAATAAGCAAAAACATTACTTACATATTTGTCATCTGACCCACTGGCTATAAACCGTCCACAAGGAGATACTGCAATTCCACATGGATAGCAACGGCTACTGTGCCCTTCAAAACGACGCTCACACCTACAGAGAAATTTCAGTGTTATTAACACCAACTAAAAATTACCTCTTTTACTGCCATTTTCATGAGATCCTGCTGAAGTCTCATCTGGTTTTCTTAGTCTACAAATTGAGTAGGGCAAATCCACAAATCAGGTTTTAAATACCTCTACAGCAGGATTTTGACAAAACTGAAAGACATTAAGGAACACTAATAACTGAAAATAAAATGAACACACAAAACTTCCCCAGGACCATAACCAAATCCATGCTTTGACTTTGTTTAGTTTACAGACACAGAAGCATCATTAGTAATTAGAAATGAGGAGCTGTAATGCCTTCCATTAAGCTCCCCCTAGGCAGCCATCTCAGAAAGAAAGCCTAGCTACTGCATTAAGGGGGAGGTGTTGATGTAGAAATATCCCACAAGTACTTTACATCAAGTGAAGATAAGGTGTGTGGAATCATAACATAATTATTGCTTGATTTTCTTACAACCAAATTTGGATATTTAAACTTTGTTGTCCTATTTACATTCCTACTCCATACACTAATTTATTGTACATGGTAATTCAAGAAAGGCAATATCCAAGTGACATTCAAAACCAATACATCAAGCTATATATCTAGCCTATAACTGTAGATAACTTCTTACTTATCTGTGTTAATACAGTCTGAAGGAAGGAATGCATTTAAATTTAATGCAAATAAATAATTTCCTACTTTTCAAGTTAACACAGCAAGTAGCATTGTGGACTAAGCTTTTGATAGCTGAGGACACTTGGGCCATTTAAAAATGATAATGTTTTTACTGAGATGAAGATTAATATCCACGTAAAAAAAAGCAAACATGGTGGTAAAGCACAATTTTTTTGCACTCAATATAAAATTAAGGAAAAAATATAATTTTTACTTTCTTTAATATTAAAAGAAATTTTAATAGAAGTTTCAACCCCATTCAGAATTGTCATTTAAATATGTATACCTCATTTCAGAGTTTTATTTTTATACCCATGAGGTAACATTTCAAAACAGACTTACAATAACCAGTACTCTTCTATTGCCTTTATTATGAATGCTGTTAACCTACCCTTCTCCTTACAAAACAAATTCACATACCTCATCATAATGCAGCTGCCACATATTCTTTTTTTTAATGTATGCTAGGCCCAGGAACAAATTTGAAATAGTAAAATCTCCTGCCAACATCTGTGATATACACTTTTTCCTGGCCAGTGAAAGCACAGAAACTATGCAAATTCAATTGACTGAACCTATGTGCAGAAAGCTCTTAATTTTTGTACCATGTCGTTCTGCTGTAGACACTCATGTATGTGTAAGAATGCACTAAATGCCAAGTTGGTTTCATTCACCCAGGTGAAACAGGCATAACTAAACAAAAACATTACTTTGTGACTAATCCAATTGCTATCACTTATTAAACTATAAAAGAGACACTTCTGAATGCATGAAAATACATAATTTTACAGAGCCTAACTCCAAACTTTACAGTATGTATATGGCTGAATTTCTGTGTAACAAAGTTACTGATATCAACAGACATTTTGAGTATACAGTAACCAGACCTGTAACCAGAATCCTGTGAAAGAAATTTCCTCATGAGAAAAATAAATAAAATTCATATATCCACTGTCCTTCCTGGTGATGATCTTTCAGGATGACCATTCTTAAGCAGAGCACTGGTCATAAGAACTACTTCTAAGTCTTTAAGACCTCATTCTCAGGGGCTGTAAAAGATAACTTCCTCAGTGGGGTGTTCCTTCTTCACAGAAGAGTATGCTAATAAAACATTTCAAACAACTGCCTTTCAAAAGAATTTGACTCTTCTGTATTTGTGACCAATGACTCAACTGCTTCACCTATAAATGGATACATAAGAACTAAGAGTATTCCATGGTTTTCACTGATCTTTTCTCTAATTTATATATATATATAAACATATATATATATATAAACAGCAATACAAAGCCATGTCTGAGTCATAGGACAGTGCTCCTTTCCTTGTGCTAGTAGAGGTGCAGTAATAACCAATACCCTGGATTCCACTTTCTTAATTGTTTTCCGGTTCAACTTTTCCATTATATCAGGATATATGTTCTACTACAAGTTTAGTTACTTCCCCACTCCCTCAAAATCCTGTTGTAAAAAGACATTTAAAAAAATTTATTCCAATTAAACTTTCCACAGAGTTCAGCAGAAACTTTGTTATGCAATCTATTAACTCTAGATACCTCCAGGTATCACAATGGGGAAAAAATAAAGGACAAAAAATCCTAGAATATGTAGATAGATGCTATATGTACTGTTTTAGGGGTTTGTTTGTTTGTTTGTTTTTTAAGTAGCAACAGGTGGTGAACAAAATTATTTTGGAAATTGCAGGCTTTATGTGGCCAGCTGGCATGCTGTCCATCCTCCTAAGAATGCTTTTCTGGTCAGAGCTTTTCAGAGGTTACAATGACAAACATCTGGTAATTGCATGGGACAGAAAACAGCAAAATTTTCCCTGCGTTCTTTTAGTCTACATTTCAAAATTTGTATCTTTTCACATTGAAAAAAAATTTGCAGAATATTAAAAAAAAAAGTAATATGTTTTCTGTCTTTGTAAGAGAAAGATACTGGAATGGTGTGTCTTTATAAATAAGAGAATACTCTCAAAAATAAGTCTATTTCATTCTATTTGACACATTAAAAAGAAAATTACTAGCAAAACAACTTTTTTCTTTAACACCTTTTCTTTGTATTTTATTATTTTGTCCCATTGCTCTGTTATTTGTACAGAGATCCTCCAGTACCAACAGATCCACTGAGGCTCTGTAAAATACAAGTATAACTTGATAACAATAGTAGCTACCTTAGAAGTCCCATACACATGGATTTCATTTTAAACAAACTAAATCCTTGAAGTAGGAGCTCAGCATGTTTTCACCATAGCATCCAGCACAGACCACATATTCTATCCTCTATACTTTCATGCATCTCCAGTCCCAAACTTGGAGGAACTCCAGCCACTGCTTCATCCCTCAGAATCCAGATAACTAGACTCAAAATCTCCAAGGAAAAAAAAAACAAAAGGTAAAACATGGGATCCTTACATTCAGAAGAAAGCAAGTAATCAAATTCTGAGCATGTGCATATGTGTATCTTGCTTAGGGTGATGTCAAGGAGTTAGTTCACAGTGAAGATGCAAACTGAAAAGTATCCTAAAATTGAAGGGTCACTCATTCAAACTGTATGTCTATCCCTAAGGCTTTCAAAGTGCAACTGTGAGAGAACATCTAAAACTATATTTATACAATTGGCTAATCCTTTCAGAGACTGAAAGAAGGTGAACTGATTTTCCCCGGGATCATACAACAAAGCATTATCACGCAGCTGAATATTCTCCAGAGGCAATTCAATATGTGCAATCAGCTTCTGGGTTCCAATTAACTACATGGATAGCATGTTGGATAATTACCAGGACCAACTTATCAGCAATTCATTTTGAGCAAAAACAAAACAAAAGCATTCATCAGCATGCTTATCACAGACCTATGCACATTGTGTGAGAAATAAATATAATGTTGACTGTCTGTCAGAGCACAGCAAGAGCAGGGGCCGCTACAAGGAAAAATGTTGCAAAGGGAAAATGAGTGAAAAGCCAGTGTTGGTCATGGCACAGTGTCATCACTGACCAGGGCACTGTCCCACCGTATTTGGATAGGGTAGGCAAAGTAGTGTGCTGGTAGCATTGACAGTCGCAGCAGGAGAAGCAGCCAGATACAAGATTGGAGGCAAGGCTGCAAATGGGTCTGCTGGAGGCAGTTCAAGGCAAACTACTTACAAGGTAGGTCAACATCTATGTAGGAAACAAGGCTGAAGGCAGGACTTAAGACAGGTACACTGACAACACAGAATAATGGAATGTCCTGAATTGGAAGGGATCCACAATGATCATTAAGTCCAACTCCTGGGCCAGTACAAGACAAAAAAAGAAAAAAAAAAAAAAATCACACCATGTGCCTGAGAGTATTGTCCAAATACTTCTTGACATCTGTCAGGCTTGGTGCTATGACTACTTTCCTGAGGAACCTGTTCCAGTGCCCAACCACACTCTGAGTGAAGAACCTTTTCCAAATATCCAGACTAAATCTCCCCTGAAAAAGCTTACTAACATTCCCTTAGGTCCTGTCACTGGCCACCAAGGAGAATAGATTGGTACCTGTCGCTCCTTTTCCCCTCACGAGGCAGCTGTGGCCTGCAATGAGGTCACCCCTCAGTCTCCTCTTCTCCAGGCTGAACAGACCAAGTGACCTCAGCTGCTCCTCATACAGCTTCCCCTCAAGGCCCCTTCATCATCCTTGTGGCCCTCCTTTGGACACTCTTTAATAACTTAGTATCTTTCTTATATTGTGTTGCCCAAAACTGCACACAATATCCAAGGTGAGGCCGCCCCAGTGCAGAGCAGAGTGGGACAATCCCCTCCCTCAATCGGCTGGTGCTGCTGTGCCTGATGCCCCCCAGGCCATGGGTGGCCTTCCTGGCTGCCAGGGCACTGCTGACTCAGATTCAACTTGCCATCGACCAGGACCCCCAGGTGCCTTTCCACAGCTTTGCACTCCAACCTCTCCTTGCCCCATCCCAAGTGGAGAACCCGGCACTTACCTTTGCTAAATTTCATACAAGAACTAAATGTCCAGGCCTGAGCTTAAGGGGAGTGCCTGAAACAAGTAGCAGAGAGTGCGTGGGTGGGGGTCCAAGGCTGGTCAGGGCAATGAAGGCCCAGTGGTGCACTGAGGGTCCTCACGGTGCAGCCTGTAACTTGAGTAGTGATACATCTGAAAATCTGAGACCAAGCCACACCACACAATTACTGGCACAAAGAAGGGTGAAGCTTCACTCTATGGCTTTAGCCAAAATTTACTGATGAACAAGGAAGAGCCACATTAGAGCCTAAAAGCTTTACAAAAGATCTGAAATCTGCCTTGGGGAGGAAAAGTTTACATCACATTCTAGAACTTCTCTTTAGGAAAGGGACTCTCTAGAATGAATCATGCAAGGGGAGCTGCAAAAATCTGTACACACCATTTTTCTCAATATCAGCCATTTGGGAAGATACGAATTTTTATGAAACTCTGCTAGTGAATGTGAGCTGGAGCTACTAAGTGTTTAGTCAATATTCTAAAGGCATTTGACAAAGCAAAGAGGGCAATATTTTGAATTTATAGTTTCCTCCTAACATAATGAATGAAAGAAAATTCCTTTCTGCTGGACACTTAATGCACAGAATTATCTAATCTACAAGTGAGAGGAAGGGAGAAATTTAAAGGATCCAGACTGGTAAAGAAGAATTAAAAACCATCAAGTGAAATAAGAGTCTACAATGTTTCATCACAGCAAATACTTCAACTCCTTCAAAAAATGTAAGAATGCATTTGGATTACTAATTACCTCCCAAACATTAAATGTTTGCCTGAGTCTTTCTCCCTGAAACCTGGTAATCAGATTCCTGTGGCACCACAGCCTAGCTCCTGTGTTCACTGCTTTCACAAGAGAAAGCAATTTTACTTGTTCTGCAAATAGCCATTCTTTTACAGAAGATAGACTTAAATTGCTCTGCAATTTTGACCATTGGTCAAAGGTCGTTATCTTACCCTAAAGCATGTTTTCATAAGGCCTCAGGTCATTATCCTAACCTGGAAGAAGAGTAGCCATAGCTGACTCTTCTTCCAAAAACCCCTATTCTCCCTGCTTCTTTATTCCCAAGTCTGCTTTGTAGATTATCTGGAACTTTTCTTAGCCGTAGTTATAAATGGAGAGCATGCAGAAGTATAAAAATATTCAAAATCTTCAGATGAAACTTTACAAATCCATGCATTTCAAAGCAGACGAAGCAGGAGGCTGAGTAAATCCAAAAACCACTAGCAGTATCCAAGATTCCCTCATTTATTGGCAAGATGACCTGGCTGTGTGAGGCTGGCTGAGAACATCAGAAAGTTAAAATGCCTTTTCTTGTACCACCTTCAGAGGAACCCATAAGACTTTCTGGCACCTCTGAAGTAATCTTGGAATGCCAATTATCAATAGTGAAAGAGACAGGCAGATTCACAGCTTTATCCAGAAAAGATAATAAAATTGAAGTTACAAAATACTCTCACCAACTTCAAGAACAAGAGAAAAGAGAAGTTAAATGAGTTTCCACTGGGAAAAAACGTAGTTTGATAACACAGACTGAACAGAATAATTCTTGTGGCGTTCAGAACAAAAATATCAATATATTCAAAACTTATTGAGTTGTAGGCCAGGTTAGCATGACTGAAGATTTAATCTAAGCAAAGATCAAAAAAGAACCTAAGCATCCTGCTATGATTCCTCAGTCAATTGTGAGAAAAGGAATGCATGTCGTAAGAATTAAAAAAAGAAACAATCAACAAAGAAACTGAATAAAAAAAAACCTAAGTCCCCTAACTGTGCAGAGATATTCTGCAAATTATTTCCCATACTTTCAACCGCAGTTTGAAGAGGACTGTGCTGGAGGATTTTTCTTCCCCCTATTTATCAGAAATTTGTACTTTACAGTATTATTAAATAAAGTAACAATGGATAGAGTTCTTAAGGGCAAGAAGCAGATTAAAGAAAATCAAAATTTTCACTGTGGATGTCAAGGGCAGATATTTAGAACAAAATAAACAAACAATAAAGTTGAGATCTTGCAGTTAGTGTTACTATCCACAGCACTGCAAACAGTATAAACAAGAAGGTGGACTTACCTTTGCTATATTTCAAGAACACTGCCCAAAGATTTCATTAAACAAACCCTATTCTGGCAACCCCAAAGCAGAAACAAAGAGAGGTCATTCCAGAGGGACCATTTAAAACACAGTTGCTGATGCACCAACTTTACAAATCAACGGCTTTAAGAGATTAAAGGTACTGGCCCACCATAAGATTGTTTAGGAACTAATCTCTCCTGTAAGTACTCAACAGTGCAAGAGATGGACTGGATTTGATTGGACAAGACTTATGAACCAAAAAAATAAGCAAAAGTGTTCAGTCTGTGTAACTATAGTAGACCTAACACTTCAACAGAGACTTGTTCCAAATTCAGATAGAGCTTTCCAAACTCAGACATTTCGAATTTATTCATGTGAAAAACACCTGGTGAATACATAGGAAAAATTGAACAGTTTTCCTCCTTATGAGAACTCAAGAACAGACTTCAAAATATAGAAGACTCAGTCTCTGGTCTGAGCAATGACAGAAACTTTCATTTTAAATTATGGGTCTGTTTTTATTTTCTTTTTTCCTTGAAAGTTGCTAGTAATTATTCATTTTCTCTATTTCTCGTCCACAACAGTTAACACCACTGATCACTGCCTAATGTGTAACAAATACACACATATACATAACATGTAATAAGCACCCTTAAAATATCTGTCATTAAGGATTTTAATTACTTTTTTGAAGTTTGGCTAATAGAACATAGTGGACACTAGAATACACTGACTAAGCCAAATTAAACATAGAGTAAGAACATACATAAACTAGCCCCTTCTTCCCAAGTCATATTCATTAAATTGATTGCCCAGATTTTACACTTTAACTATTTTACCATTCACCTACCTTACTTATATTAGTATTTAGAAACAAAGAGACAGATAAGTGATCTGTGAAAAGCTTTCTACTGTTTCATTACTCTTCAGCAACACAGTTGAGCCGCTTATTAGAAAAACATAAGAAGGTAACAGATTCCAACCCCAGTAGTCTCCAGTTTCATTACTTTCTGGCATTCAGTGCAGGTAACATAGCAATGCTTTTGGAAAGAACATACATGCCCCCTATAGATTTAATGTATTCTTACCATAGAAAGATAGAAATAAATAAAAGACTCATTAAGCATTGTCCAAATAGAAAATTTAGTACTTGAAAAACTATATTACATCTTTCAATAAACATATGCTCACATACACAGAAAGAAAATAAGAAATTACTCTTTAAAGCTTAAACATCCTTCTGTCCAAACCCCTGATCTTTTAAACATTATTCTTTTAGCCTGCACAAGAGATTTCCCCAAGTATTTATTTTCATGAGCAATGTTCCCTCTCTGATGCTCTATTCCTTTGTCCCACAGGTTTCCCAAATACTACACTGAAAGGTCTTTAGAAAAAGTGTAGCATTTAATTCTGTTTATGATAATGTATTATCATAAATTATATATAGATTTAGTGCTATAAATTTTTAGCACTACATACACAAACTGTAATAATGCTGTTACAATTGCATTTATATTTTAAAAGACGGATCATAAATTTTACCTCTTTTAGCAGTAATGACATGCTTTTTTTGGAAATACCACTAGCATTCAATTCAGTATGCTACTATATACATACAACTAGATCTACAAAGGTAAGTAAACATGGGTGATAAATCTTAAATAAAATCTTAAAATCTATAATGCCTTCCACATTTTATAACTATAATTGAGGAATGAGGATTTTGTTTGGCCTCTTAAAATTAGTAAATTTCAATCAGCCTTTCATTATCTTTTCTTAAAGGCCTGACTGTAGATCTGATTCCACGTTCAAATTTCTACTGGTATATCACAACAAGTATGACAATTTTGAATGAAAATAAAGCTTGGCTTTTTACTCCAAGGTACCTAATTCATTCTTACCTCAGTGTTCTTAAATCCCACAGTTTGATGCCATCACCTGCAGCTGTGGTCACGAAAAGGTTGTATGCTTCAGGTTGCTGAGTGCTGAAGGACGACCCCTGTAAAATAGTAATTCAGTTTCAAGTAAGTATTCTTATGGTGTTTTATAGATAGGTTTATGATTTATTGAACCATAGAATATCTTGAATTGGAATAGATCCATAGGGATAATCAAGTCCAATTCCCTGCTCCCTGCAGAATTACACCATACGACTAAAGAGTATCATCCAGATGCTCCTTGAACTCTGCCAGGCTTGGTGCCAGGACCGTTTCCCTGGGGAGTCCGGTCCAGTGACCAACCACTCTCTGGGTGAAGAATTCAGTCTATTTAAGAAATAAACAGTAAATGTTTGCTAGCTGATGTGAAAATAGCTTGTCTGCACATACACAAAGCAGTGAAGAGGAAAGTCAGCGTGTGAAGAAAGTCCCACAGCGCAGTCAGAGAAATGGAGCATTGCACTGAATCCCCTCAGCACTGTCCCAAGGCAGCCATGAACCCAACATGATGAGTCAATGGAAGAGGATCTCTGGGTGAGGCTCACTGAGTCATCTCACAGACAGATGGGATTACTAAATACCAGGGTATGGGATCCCTGATGTGACATAGGGGAAGATATTTTTGTGATTGCACAAGACATTATAGGATCTTTAGGGAGGAAATAAGAGCAGTGAAAAGGAAGGGATCAAAGATTAGTTCAAAAATTAACTATAAGACATGATCAACCCTGGGCAAAGTGGGCACACTTTCTATTGACTTCAGTAACAATTGCATTCATTCATAATAGGACTAATTTTGACTTTGTCTTTGCATTACTCTTTTTTTATAGTTATACACAGCTAATGTGGGACTATGTTGACTTTGTTGGGAAATCTGTTGCACAACACGTTTTAATTCATCTATTAGAGCAAGCTTTAGACCAGCTTTCGTAACAAATAGAAGATTCCTGGCAGTCAAACACTGATTGCGGGAAATTACCTTAAGATTTCTGTGATATATTCAGCCAAATCAAGAGTGCAAATGGTAAGGAAAGGAAAGAAAGAGTTTTAACTGTTTTTAATTAGTTCCCTGGAGAAAGACATTTGTAGGCAGCTAAAAAGGCTGGTATTTGCCATTGGAGATGTTAAAAAATCCTAGGTTTTAGACTGGATTTAATTATTTAGAGGTACAAAGACAGTAGTTGTCCAAAGGATAGTATTCATTACAAGTTGGAGCACTATTTGTGCTTTTGAAATTTTACTCAGCATCCCTTGCCTCAGACAGCAATGATCACAGAGTCCAGCATAAAAAAGTTCTACAGACACATACATATTTACTTCAGACACAATCCTTACTGTAGAATACACTGATAAACTAGACAAGAAGTGTAATCCCCTTGCTCCTTCCCAGCCCTGACATTTTCTCAGCAATACACTTTACTAATACATAGCAATACTTGTATCTTCAAACTACATTTGCTACTGAATATTGATTATAGAAGACAAGAAAATACATACTAGTTGGGACAATACACAAGCTGAATTTTATATATCACTTTGCATTTTTATGGTCCCTTAATTTATGATAATCTATTATTTATGATAATCTGATGACAAAAGTAGAAAATTCAAACACACTCTTGAAACTATACACTTTCATTCTGATAGACAAACCACTTGCCTCTGCCCCATCATCTTCCTCATCCACTACTGTAATCCCTTCTCAGCTTCTCTATGGACTAACTACATTGCAACTTCCACATAAAATTTAGCCTCAAAGAGAACATGGTTCAACAGAATCCCTATTTCTTTCACTAATTCCATATGAGCACCATTCATGTCATCCAAACAGTGTAGCTGGCTTATGCTAAAGGCATTGACCAATAGATGTCTCAGAAGGCACTCCATATGTTCCAGGCAAGCACATACCTTTAGACGGCATTGTAACTTTGGTTAGGAAAAAGGTAACTAACTGAAACTTCTCAGTTGCCTATTATATTTTTCAGCCTTCACTATACATACATTTCCTAATTAATGGACCAAAGAATTTTGAAACAAAAGGGTCAGAGCAGAAAACTGAAAACCTTGCTGTTTCTGTGAAAATGGGTGTACTCTGTAACTGTGCTAGCAGAACATAATACCATCTAAATAGTTGTGGTTCACAACTGTAGACTCCTGTTCAAAGAATATGTTTTGCAGCATTTTAAATGTGTTATTAACACTAAAGCTCTGAATCTTTGTGGCCTGGTCTCAAATTGCCATCTATTTCTGTATCTCAGGTGTTCCTAAACTCTAACACAGGAACACAATTTTGATATTTCAACCAATTCCCTTTACTATGTCTCTTAAAAGTTAGTATGTAAAGCAATGGAATGATATAATAAGCTTAATCAGGTGCATTGCAGGCTGAGACGAAGTTCACACACTGGCAATTCTTGCAAACAACCTCTACAACAGATCAAAAGGACAATGTAAAATCAAAAGAATTACATTGCAAATTATATATACTTGCTTACAGCTGCTTCTGTCCAAACCCAAAAAACACACAATGTCATGCTGATCACCTAGGTTACCAGGATATCCTATGTATTTAATAATTTGCTAATAGATTTCTCCCACATTCACATTCTAAATAGAGTATCTCATTTATTTAAAGAATAAATTTTCTGGTATATCCCCACTTACTACTGTCCAGGTAGTATCATAAAGCAGACTTGAAACATGAGAACTGATTTGCATGAATATAAACTTCAAAATGCCCTTTACTACAAACACTAATGAGCATTCACTCCACAAGGTGAGATTAGATACAGTCCAAAGGAAAGTCTTCATAAATTTTGATGTGTAGGCACTTATCTTCAGCATCACTTGTTTCACTCCACAGATTTGCTTCTATTGCATCAACCTCTCATCACTATCTGACCTTAGATTTCAATGTGTTTCCTATTTTAAACAGGATGTAGTTTGCACATAGCATTCTGAATATTTTTATAGGTATTTTTCTATATCATCTTAATGAAAATGCAGAGTTATATTCACTCCAGTAGCTTTAAACTATCCAATGTAATCATTGTGCGTAATTTTCTTTTTCACTTATCTAAAGTATTAGTTTTATATAACTGAAAAAAACAAAGAACCTTCATGTATAATTTTCCCCCATAATGGTCAATTTTCTTCACTATACCACATACCTCTTGGGTTTTTTTCCAAGTGAATACTTGCCCACAGCTTTAATGTTTTTCTTGATTAAATAACCTGAAGGCACTAAGCTGACCAAGCAAAAAGAAAAGCCAGAACTTTAAGCCTATATGTGTTACAAACAGTACTGAAACAGTTAGCACAATTTTAAGTGTTTTACCAGATTGTATCTATAAGGAAAACCCACAAAGAGTTCCACAACAGTAATAAGGAACTGTTTTAAACCCACAGAAGCAAGGACTTTCCAACTGGGAATGAAGAACCACATTCAACCAGACCTAACACAGTAGGCATTCCATAATGTATGATACCATAAAAACTCCAAACACTCACATCAGTCTTCAAGGGAAAAAAAGAGCAAGGATGAGGGGGTTTTAGCCATCTATTCTATTGCAGAACTGAGAATTACTTTTTCTGTTGCTGTTTCTGAAGTTTCAGAATAAATTAGACGATGTCAGATTGAACTTTAGAGAACAGTTACCTAAGGAAAAGTTCCTGCTGACCTGCAGCATTACAGACTAGCACAAGTAAGGCAAAGGGTAACAAACACTTCCCTAATAGCAAGCTTGTTTGGTCATTCTCACAGATCCCTCCTTTACACCAGAAAATAAATTAAATCTGTGTGCCTTTATCACACAGACTCAAGACCCTGCTCCTCCTCACCAGCATATAAAAATCTATCCATTACTATTAGTTAAATTTTTACCCTTCAATTTCTTTGTTGATGATGCTGTAGTGGTACTACAAATAAAACTCACTAGAGCATATACCTTATTTTGGCAGATCTGATGGACTGATCTCATGTGAGCTTCTGGTATCACGGCTGTGCTGCAGCCTGCATTGAGGTCAAAAACTTCCAGTGCTCGGTTACTGCCAGCTGTAAGTACAATATCTGTACATTTCTCCGTGTTAAAGTTAAACTGATCTAAAGCATATAGATAGACAAAAATACTGATAAATAAATATATATTAAAACTCTGTTTTATCTTTTGTTCTATGAGCAGCACCAAAACTCTTACAGCACTAAAAATTTATGCCCAAGGAGGAAGTTCAATATATCAAAAAATTACAGCTTTTTTACTCTAATAGAAAAGGAAGAGTAAATAATCAGATGCTACTTACTTTCGCTTGAAGTTATGCCCATGTCATTAAGTCCAAAGAACTACAAAGAAAATACAAAATATAAAGGATACAAGAGTAGAAATCATTTACTGCTGAAAGGCTGGTAATCTCCATTGTTGAAGCCATGGCAAATTTCTGTACCAATTTGCAAACACTTCTCTGTTTGTATCTGCAAAGAATAAAAAATGAATGCTAGTGTTAATGAAATAAGTTATGATTTGTGGTCACCAGTAAAATCCCACTGGAATCAAAAAGCAAATCAAAATGCTTTCTTTAACGACTAAAAATTAAAGCCACAGATCTTTGACTTATTGCTGAACTCTATTAAGAAACTTGGTAACCAAACTAATTTGGATTAAAAGAAACATGATATTCATATGCATAGGACTGATCTTCCGTCAACATGAAACACTAAAATAATCCTGTATGTATACTGAAAATGTTGAAGACAAAAAGAAAAAAAAAAAAATCTGTGAGGTACCTATGTTCAAAAAGCAGAAATACCACTAGTTTCAGCATAGCATTTAACATACTGCTCATAGGGCAATCAGAAAGAAAACAGTGAGGAAAAAATAACTTCCACTTAGCAGCAGAACTAGTCTGATCACACACCAAAGATATTTTCTTCCTAAAATACACAGAACTCTTTAAGGTCCTGCGGGTTATCTGCCACCTCCGTGGAGATGTAGCAAACATGCCAAGACATGGCTTCAGACTTATTTATGTCACACAACACAAGACTGTTGCTATTCCATCTAATCAGATCTGTTTCCTGAAATATAAGAACAAATCCCTGTTGCTTGTGCTGATAAAGTAAACAGAAAACATTACGTCTTGGATATATGTGTGTGCATATGGATATGAGGGGCAAGAAGAGGTGATTTTCATAGAAGTCACCTAAGGAACATAAACAGAGTTAATAAGAAGTGTAGTGGGTCTGGTTGGGGTGGAATTAATTTTCTTCACAGTAGCTCGTACAGTGCTGTGTTTTACACTTGTGACCAAAACAGCTCTGATAACACACCAGGGATTTAGCTATTGCTGGGCAGTGTCTGCACAGTGTTAAAATAATTCCACAATACCAGTTAATATTATACTTCCATTTTAGCACATCTGTCTAAAGACAGTACAAAAGTCCGTGCATGACAGGTTTGTAGGAATCATTACTGTTTCTTTCCAACAATGTTAAAAGTTTGCGAAACTGAGATCATTTGACAAAAGCAGTACATTTATCAGCCAGATCTGTACAAAAGAAAAATGATTAGTGACTTGCTTTAGCCTTTTGCTGCTGTTCTCAAACAATGGTCTGATGATCTTTTCAGGTAGACATTAGAGTTACTTCAGCAGTGATGGTGAAGCAGAAGATAAAATACAGTGTTTTGCAATTTAATCCAAGAACCTTTTGTAGTTTCCACAAGTACTTTATTCAAGTAAACTGAAAAATTAACTGCACTAGACTTCAGAAACAAATGATATATCCAAAGGTAACTTCAAATAAGCTGAAATAATTAACACAATCTTGTGAAGGGAGTATGAAGCTTCCTCTGGTCTATTTACCCTGCTGAAAGACATTGAAACAGTTAGATTGCTCCCACAAGCAAAAAGAATTGTTTGAGTAAGAGGAAGTACTTTGCATCTACACTGCAGACTGCCCCACAGTTAAACATCTCACAGGTTGTTTCCCAGGTAGAATTCCACACAGAAAGCAACTCAACCAACAGTAAACTGAGATTCATCAAATCCAAGTTATGATAAAACTAGACCAAAGTAACAGAAAGGGGAAAAAAATGAGNCTTTTCTTTTTCCTTTTTTTCCCCCCATAATACATTTGCTACATGTTCTATACAAGTTCAATTCAAAGTGCAAGTCAATCAAAATTCAGCTAGGCATAGTGGACACACTGAGCTGGGCACCGTACATAAGTTCTTGTCTCAGACACCTACCAGGTTAATGCCCCAATCCAGGAAAGCCATCCTATTCAAAAACTTATTTAAGCTTGTGCCTAGTATGTTTTTCTGTGCAGCAGCAAAACTTCCAAGGAAATAGACCAGTTTTTCCCATTTAAGGATGCAACCCAATACTATTTAACATCGTGAACAGACAGGACATTCTACTCACAATATCAACTAAGGCTTCATTGTTGTAGCTCTAATTCTTTTTGTCCTTAGACTCAAAACAAAGGTATTTTGCAATTAGCTTTTACAATTTGTTCCATTTTTTTTCCTTGTGTAATACTTTTGCCCCACAGCCCACCTCACCACCCACAAAATCCCAGATGAAATAGCACAAGTACTTTCACTAGTCTGTTAGTGAGAAATTGTACCCACCGTTTGAGGTCATCCTTGGTTGTGTCCAGATGGAAACTTAACAGATGAAATTCAGCTCCACAACACAGTAATAAAAATGTATCTAAAAAATAAAACTGTGCAAAGCGTACAGTCTTATCGAACTTTTCTTCACCCTGAAATGCAAAGGAATTTATTAAGAATGGATTCAAACATAACAAATATTTTTTGTCTGAGGTTCCTGGTGTTAAGGCAGAGGCTCCCTGTTATCCTGATCATAGGCCAGGAAGTTAGCGCACTATGTAGTGATCCTATTTTTGACATCTATTAATCTCAAAATAGCTTTCATTCTGCTTAAATTAGTTGGCAGTAAATTTAATAGAATCTGTAGTCAATTGAACGTAATACAATCTAGTTTCATGCTCCAAACTTCAATTTGAATTGGGGAGTAGACTACAAAGTCTACTGAGCCAATGAAAACAGAATATACTGAGCAGACAATAAGACCAAAACTTCCAGACATGCCCACTAGTCTTTTTCTGCTGGGGTTGATTTTTAATTTTCATAAACTATCATGAGGAAAACTTAATTTGAAGTTAATGGAGATCACCCAGATCATTTTATGAGTTGGAGGCACCACTCAGTAGCTCTAAAAATTAGGTTGTATATTCCTTCTATAGAACTCTTAAAATGGAAGTAGATTAAAATGCAAAACACTGTCCCCTGCATTCAAACCAATGGAAGTTTCTAATTACCAGAATTAGGGCAGGTTCCTTATGGCAGACTGACCAGACCCTTAAAGTTCTGTCTTCAGATACAGAAACTAACCACTTCTTGTCAAGACTCCAGCCAATAGAGTTAACTGCACCATCATGGCCTAATAAAAATAATAATGAAAATATCATAAGTCTCATTTCATGCATTCATATATTTCTCCAAAGTTGTGTATTGTTTTAATATAACTATGCGCAATATTAATATACATTTTAACTGTAGACTTCAAATGGTTGGATAAAAACTG
Organism: Grallaria varia; assembly: GCA_013396735.1. Lineage (NCBI taxonomy): Eukaryota > Metazoa > Chordata > Aves > Passeriformes > Formicariidae > Grallaria > Grallaria varia. Next base: position 53,460 of record VWZG01002874.1, on the reverse strand, counting down.
GTAACAGTAAACCAGATATTGAGTTTTTCTTTCACCAAAAGACACTGACTCCCATTAATAATCAGATAACGATAATTCTGACTTCAATTTTCGAAAATTTTTGGATGGGCATTTTTAAGAAACATGCTAGAAATTAAATTTAAGCAAAGATACGGTATTACTCAAAAAGGGAATCTGAGTATTATACTATAACAAAATTTTATATTAAACATGATCTGGAAACCACTTAAGACCTTGAAAATAGTAGAAATACTTTATTTTATTCACTAGCCTTTTATTACTGAGCTAGTTGTTTTTGTAAAAATACAATGAATATGCCACTACAATGGCTTCTGCAGGACTGTCTCATTAGATCAAAAAATGCAACCGCCTGATTAAAAATCATGAAGTATTATAATTCCAGTTAACAGCTTTTTGCTATTAACTTCTATATTTTTGCATTTAGCATCTACCAGAAACAGACAGCCCCAGTTTGGTGTGACGCAGTTAAAACCAAGACTGCAAATTTACAAAGAAAGAACTCTAAAGCCAGAAATACTATACTAAAGCTAAAATTATTAATTTGATCTAAAATTATATTGATGCTGATCAAAAAGGTCAAAAAAAAAGAACAAATTTCAATCAAATTTAACAAATTTTGACCCATATTATCCCAATTTGTCAGATGAAGTCTGATGAGTTTCAACGAGCCTTAAAACATTCAAAGTTCTTCTGCTGCCCTCTTGTGTACACTTTCTCTTTAGTCGACTGAAGTTTTATATATATTAAAAAAATAGATTGCTTTAAATTATAGGCAGGTTATTCAACTTATCTCAGCAATTGAGACCTTCTATAATCACATTATGTCTATAAAAAGACTTATAAATCAGATATTTTAATTCCCAGTTACAAAACACCTGTAGCATTTTAATCAGAGAACTGCATAGGTACTGCATAAATACATAAGTAAGCACTAAACTTGTTTTATTCACATTACAAAGATTTATTTAGAGGCTTTAGATTTCTAAAAACACTTGGAAACCTTGAATTATCTGTGTTAAAGGAAAAAAACTCACAAAATCAAGCAACAACAACATAAAAACCCAAACAAAATCAAACAAAAAACAACAACAAAATACAAAACAAAACAAAACAAAACAAAACAAACACAAAACACCACCACAACAGAATATACAAAACAGATTTCCAAACTGGCAAGGAACATGAGAAACTTTAGGAAAATCTGAGGTTTGGAAAACTGGAAGAGCCACGCAAAAAGCTTTAGAACCCGTGCACTCCAGGCCCCCCAGTCCCAAAGCACAATAAAGGAGATGCCAGCTGGCTTGCAAGAACTCAGTAAGTTTCAAAACAGGTGTTACTCAGGGTTCCCCAGTCCTGAAGAACATTGAGAACAGCAGCTGGTTTTGTAAAAAGGCTTCTTCAAAAAGGCCATGCTGACTGTAACTCTTTACAGCTGGTCAACATCAGCTTAACTTATAGGACACAGACACCTGAAGAGCCACCACTGAAAGGGTGTGCAGAACTACTTAAAACTGTAACCGAACACTCCAGGGAACAAAGCTGAATGCATTAGAATCATAGATGCAAAGTGTCTTCTCCTGAGAAACAACAGAGATAAAACGCAGCTATTACCAGTTCAAAATCAATGAGGCCTGCATAAAAACTTACTCCAGTGACAAAAATTTCCAAAAAAAAGGATATTTAACAGGACTGAAATGTCACTTTCTGCAGCGCATAACCTCTATATACATTAGAGTAAAACCAGCCTTGATAGAGTCTCACAGATAAAAGCTGATCTGCAATGCAAAATGCAAACTGCAAAGAATAGCTACAAAAAAACCTACCGCACAAGGAAAATTTAGAGCCACATGGAATAATTTTTCAGCTGTAGAAATACTGTAATATTATTCTTAAGGACGCATGTCAAAAAATAAGGGATGGCAACACAGAATTTTGATCTGTTTGGGTTAATTGCATTTTTTTAGATATCCTGATCTTTCAGATCTTCCAGATAGATGAGATCCCTTTGAACAAAATTATGGCTTTTGTTTTTTGATTTTGTTATGCAGGACTACCTACATAACAAAATTATGTCAATAAAATCTCCAAACACTACTCTTGACTACAGTTTATATAACTTGCATTATAAATTTGCTCAAATTAGTCAGTGATACATGAAGAAAAATATTATTCAAAGTTTGTGAATTTGCTATTGTTGAAGAAAAAGACCTTATTACTCTGTCCACAGAGCATTATTATCAATGTCTTCACACAAGAAGGAGAATATCAGTAATGTTGCCTCCTTAATGTCGCAGCTTCTTCCACTAAACACAATGAAAATGACTCAAAAACCACCAGTTTTCAGAAAACAGTCATCAGAGTTATTTACTTAGAAATTTTCTAAAATAACCTAAAATAGTCTTGTAGAAATGTAGACATAAATTGAGGTTTAATACTCATTTAGAAGCGCATGTGATTGCACATGCACGTATTTGCAGATAAGGATTTCTCCATAGGAATACTCCCTCTTTTTTTAAATAATTGTCCTTTAGAAGTTTGGAGCTGCAAACCAAACACATCTTTTGCCAAGTCATTACAGACAAATTTTTGGCTAATAAACAATTACAATATACTACTGCATAATCATTGCAATACATTGCCTTTATTGTTTTTATTTAATTCTTGTACTGTATATACACAATAGAGATAGCAATATATATATCATGATAGACTACTACTTACCTCCCAAAAACCTGAGAAATGGGAAAATCTGGTACTCAGTTTAATTCTAGAACAAAATTAAACAATCAGAAATAAATCCTACATGTTGAATCATCAGTACTGCCTCTCCCTTCTTCTTCTCTAGGTGATGTAAGTGGAATCTTTTTGTTACTATGCCATTCTAGATCAAACTCAATCATACACTATATCTTTAATAATATAAGTCATAAATTTACCTGAAAAAACATACGTATTGGTGAGATTGGAATTGAATATCAGCACAGTTTTGTCAGCCAGGCCACAAGCCAGCATCTCTCCATCCCCTATAAAGCAGTGTCTAATTATTTACATTTGAAATCAACAGGGACCTAGTATGCTGTTTCTTTTAAGCATAAAAATCACATATGTCACTACAACAAAACACAAACCATGTATTCATTTTGTATGTTTATCACAGATTTTGTATGAACAGCACAAATTCATTATTTGGTAGAATTTGGTAGGAATTTGTATGTGACTCATTTCTTGTCTTGACATATTCTCTAAACAGTTTTCATCGCAATGCAGAAATTCATTTTTCATAAAAAGTGTGCTACAAAATTTAAGTGCAGAAACTTTTAGCAGTCGTTTAAATCTATTTTCTTACACTCATTTTTTATATCTTCCTATTAAAATTATATCACTTTTTTAATATAATAGAATAAAAAATACATAATAGTCATTCTGGATCACTTCTTATAGATGATTAATTTCCTTTATAAGGTAATCCTCAAAACTATCCAACGGCAGTTAGCTTGTTCATTTATATTGGTGGTCAGCAGGGGCACACAATGATGAGATAGACACCCTTAATGTCCACTTAATGGCAGAGATTTGTGAAACTTAACTGTTCTCTCAAAAGCTTTCACTGAAAAAATAAAGAGCAGGTAAACGAACTGATGAGATAGAATAAGGGAAGGTAGAGCAAGAGAAGACAGCAATGAGAGAGAGTAAGAAAATGAAGCACAGAATTTGAATCAGTATTACTAGGTTCACTGTGAATAGTGTTTTTAAAGAGGTGTCACCTGAGTAGCTCCTTCTTAAATCTCCAGAGCATCTTTACAAAGGGAGAGGGAATAAAAGTCATGTTTGACTTCGCCAACATTGCGCACTGCTATCCACTGTCCAAGTACCATCCACACAGCAGGTTCAGAATACTGTATTTCACAACACATTTTCTCCCACATTGTGGCAATATAAAGAGATAAGATATCCATATTTCTAATCTCTGAGAGTCACCTACTAAAACTGAATTTTAAATGAAAAACACAATAGGGTTGACATGTACACTGAGGCATATCATAATCCTTTTTTCTGTTATCAGTTATTAAATGCACCATTATACTAAACTGGTAAAGAATTACTCTTAATTTTTTTCTGACAAACAAACAGTTGACTTTTTCTCCAAGTACTAGTAATTGCAAATACTAAATAATGCTGTTCAATACTTTCATTACAAAAATAAGTAGTGCTGAACAAAATATTACAAAAAATGCATGACCCACAAACTCAAAGGTATGAAGTCTTTGAAGTAAAAGGCGGTGCTCTTCTGCAGATTTCTCCCACATTTTTTAAAATTTTGTCAGTATGGATTTTCAGCATAAGGGCTGATTGGTAAGATATGTATATAAAGTTATACACACACACAGATAATTAATAATATAAAAACATTCTTGTGCATAAAGAATAAGAGACAATAACTTCGCATAGAATTTTGGAGGCTTGCTTTTTGGAATATCATCTCAAATCCCGAATATAGATTTTTTCTAAGAGAGCAACAAGTCATAACTCATAACACTAGAGATCCAATACTAGAACAAGATGTTTAATAACTGAGAATTGCATTAACTCATTAAGACAACTTTACAAACTCTTAAGTTTTACTTAGGTTTTCCATTTAATTTCCTTTCTACTAT
>VWZG01002874.1:29424-48769 GCA_013396735.1 Grallaria varia | reverse complement strand
TATGTTTGGAGTTGCTAATAAATCTTAATTATTGTGATTATAGTTTACAAAGACTACTTAAAGATTGTTCCAAGGTGAAACTCCAAGTTGCAAATTTGCAACTGAAAATATATTGTAAAACTAGGAACCATCTGGTCAACACAGACTACAACAATAACAGAACCCCTCCTTACAAGCTTACAATAATGTAACTTACTCCAAGGAAAAAAAAAACTTTTTCATTTTTTGCCAAACTGGTTGTTTAAGCATGTGTGTGCATGCGTGTCTTTGTGAGAGACAAGAGACAAAGATAAAAACAGAGAAAGATGTTTCTTTCTCACAATAAAAGAGATTTTATACTTAAAATGTACTGTCAAAACTGTAGTGATGTTTTTTTTTTGTTAAAAATTAACTTTCAATTTAAGTGCACATAAATTTCCTAGAAATAAGCTCTCTGCAACCAATTTCTTTCAGGAGTCTTAAATAACAACTTCTTCCCATTCTCCAGGGAACAGAGAGATGGTTGCAATATATTTTAGAACAGTTACTGATTGCATCTAATTGCTTTTTTCCTTGAGGATGAAAGTTGCTCTTGTCCTCAAAATACTTATAAAGATATAAATTTTCAAATACTTTGAAAGTATTGTGGCTTGTAGGGTGTACATTGACATAATTACATACTTGGTAAAATGCTTAATTGCTAAGCTAAGAAGTGGTTTCTGCTTAATCATATTGACACTGGAACTGACTTAAACCTATTGCAAGAGCCATTTATCCAAAGCAATTAAGAAAAATGTCATTCTTTGGATTACATAGAAGAATTCATTTTTTTGAATGTTACAACACATAAAAATAATGTTTATATGAGATATAAGAGTATTCTGAGTCTTTTGAAACACAACTTATAATACACTCTAATGACAGTAAATGTCTTAGAAAATAAATGTCTCAGTGAAAGAACTACTCATTTTCAAGTTGTAGTGGGAAAATCATAGAATAAATTTAAACGGAAACAAGATATAAAATCAGAAATAGAACACTTTTGCATACATGTTAATAGCTTGCATGGTTTTCCAAGATAAAAAATTATGATCAATCAGTATGTGGTATTGCCCAAAAGTTTTCTGGGAATTTATCTAGTAAATCCATAGTCTTTATAAACTATGCCACACAAATTTTGTTTTTCTTTTGGCACACTGACAGAACTGCACATTTAACAAAGTATGTACTTACCAGAATACTGAGCACAAAAAATTGGGGTTGGCTTACAAGTAACAGATACCTCTTTCTCATATTTGATTGGAGGATCACTTTCCAGTGGATATTCTTTATTGTTACTTCAAAGAAGGAAAAAAGAAAGCAGTACATTTTCATTTCCATTATGAAATAAATGTGCTTTGGGAACTATTATAAACATTGTTGTCTAAATATTTCCTGGAAAACTTATGTTAAATCAAAGGTAAGAGCCAACTGAATTTTAAACTGAATTTTAAATTCAAATTACTCCTATCACTAACTGTTATGTCTTCATGAGATCAGGAATTAAGACAGACTTGTAAAAAATTCAAATTTCTTAAGTTGCATAGTTATATAACAAAAGTATTTAAAGAGTGCAAACTCTACCTTCTTGTGACAAAAAGCAATATTAGGTAAAAAGTAGCAATTTAACTAAAAAAACAACCCACACAAAACTTAAAATATTAAGTAGCTTAAACTGTCATAAAACACGCAAATCAAAGTAGAAATTATCTGAAGAGCTCATGTAAAAGCTTACCTATGTGTGCAAGGATTACAAAAACTTAGACTTGAGCTATTAAGTGGTTTTTCTTAACATTCTAACAGTTCTTTTTCAATAAGGAAAATGGTGGCACTAATCATTCCTTACTTTTGTGTTTGTACTACATAGAACAAAGACTATAATAGTTAAGAAAAAAATGCGTGCAATATCCCAGTTTAACATTCCATACAAATTAACGTGAAAGTGCAGGCTCTAAAAAACCATTTGTTCTTTGTGTCCACAGGGATGAAGTTTCCATTGGTCAGTTTGTACCATTATGTATACTCTGTTAAAATCCATTAGAGTAAGTTTCTACTATTTTAGGATTACATGATTTTAGGGGTGAATGAGGCACATGATTTGAAATCACTGTATCTCCCTGCGTTACATTCAGTTATTTTTCTAACTTAAGAACATGCTGGGACTTTGCTTCCAACCATATTTAGCACCTGTTCATCTTTCTACCAATAAAAACCTAAAAAAAATAGATATGTATATTTTCTTTTCATAAAATACTCAAATTTATTTGATAAACTGATAATCCAAATCACTTGCTGCAGTCATTTTATATCTAATTTACAAAGCCTTTTTAGTTCCAGTCATACCCCTACCCAAAAATTTCAAATGAGAGAAGCAAAGATAAACTATGTTTTCAATAGAAATGTAATTACCTCATTTCAATTTGTTCCTCCTCTAATGGAGTTGCTAGATTACCTACCGTTTACAGCTGGTTTTCCACTTTGATACCTCTTTTTTTTTCAGGTTATTATTTGGAATAAACATGGTCATTCTACAAGAAAGAAAACAGACTCTCCTAAATGAAACATTAAATACTGAAGTGAGAGAAATAGCTTACTTCAAAGAAAAGCAATCCTACTTCCTTCTTACTATTTATGTCTACTGGTAAAGTCAGTAAGTAAGAGAATGTACACTTTGATGACAACATAAATTTCTAATGATCTGATGCCTGAGTTTGCACTTCGAACTATTTGTTAAATAACACATTCTGAAGGTCAAAGTCCATTCAAATAAAGTTCTCAGACAATTCTTCCAGCAGGCTGAAGAAACAAGGGATGAAAGAGTCAGGATGCCTAATATGGATTTCAAAAGAAAGTTGAACAATGATCAGAAGTTGTGAGAATTTTGTTTTACAATATATTTTTTTATTTCTTCTCTTTGATAACACCAGAACTGTTTTTCACGGGTGATTAATTTCACAGCCATGAGACTACATGGCTCTATTATGTTAAAAAATATCACACACCAATAAAACAAGCAAAATAGTAATACATCTACTCACCGTGGTGCTTCTGTATATCCTGATGACTTAATTTTATTATGGAAAACCAGTGGCTTATCTTTCACTGTTTTTTTCAATCCTATAGTAAAATAATTTAGTTTACATTAAATTGGGGGGGAGGGTTTAACATTACACTTTCACAGTTCAGGTAGATAGGCTAGCACAATAGAAATATTTGATGTTTCCTTATGTTAAAAAAACACATTTCTGACCAATCATGCTAAAATAATGATTGCTGAGAAAAGGAATTAAATATGAACTGCTACATTGTAGAACATCCCTTCTCCAACAATATGGATGACCAGGAACATCTTTAAACTTTCAAGTAGCAAGAATATTGTTCTGAATCACTTTTTTCATCATTCGTTCACAAATGTGTTTTCGAGCTGCCTATTTTATGCTTAGACTTTGCATGCATTACCTATAATGTATTCACACCTTATACTAGGAATATGGAAATCATCTAAAGAACTGACTGATGGGCACATAAAAATATTCGTGTTTCTACGTTGCTTAGGTCATTGATAACGTCTGTATTCACAGTGCCACAGTAGGAAACCTGGAGGGCAACCTCCAGCCCCAAACTGAATATGAGTCTTTCATAACAGTAGAAACAACTGAAACAAATAAATGCTGTAGAGGGGGAAAGCTTATTGATATTCCTGAAGAAAAATTTTGCACACATTGGGAGGGATCTCACGGACACGTGCTGAGAGCAGAATTCCCTTCAAGCCTCACTGTCCTTTCTCTTTACATAGGAATGAGGCAGAAACAGGTCCTTCTCAATAAACTCCCAGTGCCACTTGCCTTAAAAGACCAAAGGATTTCCTTACAGCACCTTATCTATCTGATCACGAGATGTCAACAAAGGTAGTACAGGTGTCAGTGCCTGGAATTCTAGCTAAAACACTGTAGATGCATTCTCAGAATAGCATGCACCACTAAAGATACCATTTTTGACATTCTAACAGGTCCAACAAATGCAGTCAATATAGTAAAAATAGGTTATTTCTACATGTCTACAGCTACCAACATTTTTACATCTTTCCTAAGTAAAAGGTGATGATGAAAACATTATTTTGTAAGTATTTTTTGGTCTTTGATTTATTGTTGCTAGCCAAAAAAAAAAAAAAAACTGCTTCAATAGCAACTGGAAGTCAGATTTTCTCTTTTTTTAAACAGTAGGGCGTTCAGGCAAAAATTAACTTCCTGAATTTGCAGATATTGAGAAAAGACTATTCAGGACAATAACATTTACCAAAACAGGTAACCAAAGTTAAGAAAGAAATGACAAATTATACCAAAAAATATACTGCATGCTATGGAAAAAGAATTACTTACGAAAATTTAAACATTTTACACTTTAACATTTAAAATCCACAGAAAGTTCTCAGAGAATTGTTTTTGAAAGAAGAAAAATACTTCCTACCATAATTTTCAACTAGAAATAAATGCATAGGATATGAAATATTGCTAGAAGTATAAAATTCTTCCTACTAAAGTAAAAATATAATGCAACATACGTTTAAAACAGAAATAAATATATTGATTGTATTAGGCATAAGCCAGTAGGAAGTCAGTTACTGTTATTAAAAATACAACTTCATTAATTAATTTCAAGATTGGTTTATACTTACCAAGTGTTTTACTAGCAGGTTCTTTCATGTTTTTCTTTAAACCTTTATGCAATGGAGAACTTGTCAATAAAGAACACCTAAGTTATAAAACCAAGCACAAAAATTGAATAATGCAATGGACAGATTCGGAAAAGGTGTCAGAACTCCTTTTAAGCTATTTTTCTGCATGTGCGCATGTATATGTACCATAACAATGAGATTTTAATTAAACAAAAAGGCGTAGTGGACTAGTTATCAGCTCAGATACTCAGCAGCACACACAAGCCTTTTGCTCTGAATAGATGCACAGTTGATTGCATATACATGTTAGATCCCATTTTATGTTGATCTGATTGTATAAGCACTGAAATTTGCACTTCAGTGTATATTGCAGGGGTTTTGTCATCTTCAGGATGACATATTTTCTCATAAATCACTTACAGGGACATAAAGGAAAAGAAGGTAGTAACCAGCAGGAATTCACCAAGGGTAATTCATACTTGATCAATCCGGTAGACTTGTATGGCAAAGTGAGTGGCTCAGGAGATGAGAGGACAGCAGTGGACACTGCCTGCCTTGACTTAGTAACACTTTTCACACTGTGTCCCATAAGATCCTTGTAGAGAAGCTGATGAAGTATGGGCTGGGTGAGCCCACAGTGAGGTGGATTGAAAAGCAGATGAACAACCAGGCCCAGACAATGATGCGCAGTGGCTCAAAGTCCAGCTGGAAGTGGAGTACACCGGGGTAAATACTGGGTCCATTTCCATTCAACATCTGCGTTAATGATGTGGATGAAGGAGCAGAGCATACCCTCCCATGTTTCCCAAATGACACAAACCTGAGAGGAGTGTCTTAAACAGCAGAAGGTCGTGCTGCCCTACAGAGAGACATTCGCTATCTGGAGAAATGGGCTGACAGCAACCTTGTCAAGTATAACAAGGTGAATTATAAAGTCCTGCACCAGTGGAGGAAAAACCCTACAGCACCAGTAAGGCAGTCTAGACGCAGGCTCTGCACCCAGGGCCCAGTGACAAGACAAGAGGCAAAGCATAAAAACTGAAACACGGGACGTTCTGTCTGAAGACCAGGAAACACTTTTTTACTGTGAGCATGACTGAGAACTGGGCACAGGCAGCCCAGAGAGGTCATGGTGTCTCCCTCCCTGAAGCTATTCCAAAGGTGTTTGGACATGGGGCTGGGCAACTGACTCCAAGTAGATCTGTTTGAACAGGGTAGTTGGACAAGATGACCTGCAGAGGCACCTTCCAAACTGAACCATTCTGTGATTCTGGGGTTTCTCCCACTCTACACAAATAAAGCATGACAGGAAAAGAAGTAAAATAAACCCCTGTCAACAAATAGCACTGTACAAAACCATGTGATGCACTTTATTCATATACCAGATAAACAAAATCTAACACAGATAAAAAAAATACTTAATTATTCTGTACCTGGCAATAACTGACAGACTGTTCTCATTTCCACATGGGAGAAAAACACTGTGCTGAGTTCTCACCAATGCAGCAAGGTTAACTTCCAACACAGCAATCATATCTTCAAACATTGAGGTGATCAAGCAAAAAACCTGCAGCAATGATATGATAAAATAACACTCTATTTATTTCACAATTTAAGCTCCAACAACAGATCATTTATCATTGAAAATCAAATCGCTTTCTGTCATTTATGAAAATTAGTTTAAAATATCCATGGTTTTAGTCCTGAAGAGCATTAAGCAGTAAAGAGTGGTTAATGCTGTCCTTCAAACAAATGCTTAGGTTGCTTAAAGAAGTGTCTTAGCAGACTTGTGTACATAATAGACAGCAATTCCAAAACTTTCTACACTGGAAGTATTTCTGCAGTAAAATTTATGAGAAAAGAAGTCCACATCGGAAAGATTGGCTTCAGCAACACAAAGAGAACATGCTAAGAGCTGAATTTAAAACAAAAACCTTCTCTAAAACAAGATACTGCTAAGTTAAATATATAGAAAGGCCTAGATTAAACTCAATTCTGTAGGAAAACAGAAATGGAGTATACAAACAAGAATGTGTTCCAGTTCCTTAAAATCACTTTTAATGACTTTCCACCACTCAAATAGTTCTGACAGACTTCTTGGAAGAATTCAGAAGTAGCTCATCCTAACATTTATCTGAGAAACAAGATATAACTATGCTTATATCTTTTCTCCCCTAAAAGATTCCCTCTGCTTTCCCAGTGGTCATTCTTAACATTCAATATACACACCAAACACTATAAAAATTCACCTTTTCCTTATTAATCCCTATAGATTATATACAAGATATTAGAGCTTTAAAACTATTTAAAGCTATTTAAACTCGTAGACTTCATACAGTAGAATCAATCCACTCCAAAGAAATTACTGTGTAATTCACATCAAGTAAAACAAATGTGCACATTAATCTCTAAACAAAATGCATAATTACTATTTATTGAAAATAACTGGAAGTGTAAACATTCATTAAATTCGTGTTTACTGTATACTCACCTTTCCATCAACTGTCTGCCTTGTCAATGCACATGATCTGGCAAAACGAATGCTGAGATCACTGTAATCTTTACCAAAAAAAAAACATAGTGCTATAAAATTATATTTGCATTTCAGAAGAAAAACCTAACATCTCTAAGGCAGAAAAAAACCTACTCATACTAATTTGACATGGCCTTAATCCACTGTCTTCAGTATATATCCTTCTAGCTTACCCTCACATTATTAAGTAAGAGTAGAATAACTTTCCTTACATTTAACACTCATGAACTGCAAAATCAAATAAAGATTCATTGCTAGTCACTACACAAATCTAGTGTCAACATGTCTTCTGTGAAAAGTCATCAGGGCCAGGAAAACATGTAAAAATTAATTGGAAAAAAAATTTATTAAGAAACACATGATTTCTATTGTATTCTGCTATTTCACAAACTAATTCTCATACTATTTATGTCAGATAATGAAAGCAATCACTTTATACTGTAGTCGAATATAGAACATACCTTTGTAAGATAAAAAAGCTTCTAATTCAAAGTTTGCCAAATTAATTATTAACAAGCCAGTAGAGGTTCCTATCCAAAAATAGCTAGTATTCAGGGCAGAATATCTATTAAAACAATGAAAAAAATATACCTGAGAAGGATAAAGAAGCCTTTCTTATTACCATACAACACACAGCTATTGGGTTTTTTAATACTTGTTACCCAGTCCCAGTACAACAATAATAAACCACACTAAAACAAATACTTTTAATTTACAGAACATTTTTTTAAAAATCTGTAGCTCAAAGTAAAAACTTTCAACGAAATTTCAATGAAATTGGTAAAGTTTTGAAAACTAAGAGCAGAATACCATCCTTGATTTCATGTAAGTGCTTATGGCAAGCCTAAAATAACATAAGAAACACTTTTCTTCAGAAATTATTGTGGCTTGTAAGAGTTGGGAGATGCTGTGAAAGCACTGTATACACAAAGAATAAATTCAAATCAAGAGCCAAATCCACACAAAGTCTTACTTTTACCACTTCCATATGAGCACTCAAAAAGAAGTGAAATTTCAGGTGTGTTTGTGCATAATTAAAGTGTAAGAGAAAAGCCCACACAAACTAAGGGGAAAAAAAACCCAGCCAAGCCTGGAATGTCTGTCTCAGCCTGTGCTTAGCAACAGCAGTACTGCCGTTAGGTAATGAAATCCAGCTTTCGCAATCACCACAGAGTAAATCAACTGGTTACAATTTCAGTCAACACCCTCACAGAAGAAAAATGTTATCAAGCATAAGATAATTATAACAAAATAACAGTTGTCATTCTAACAAAAAACTAAAAATGTTTTGATGCCAAAATATATAAAAATTGACATCAGCATTTTAATAAATTTTCCAGATAGGATTGAATAGACTTATCAATGTTATTTGTGAAGTCAGACCACAAGAGCTGAAGTAAGGGTATGGAAAAATATAAAGCTGAAACTTGGTACGAAAATACTCACCACAGTGGCTTAAATTTTCTGATTTTATTAAAAAAAAATAAAAAAGGAGAACAAAAAATCCCCAAACATATACAGTCTGATACTTTAAGAAGACTGGAATAGACAGTTTATAAGCAGAACAAAACCTTCAACTGTTATGTGACAGCTGAAAGAACAAATAGTCTTTAGATGTACAATATGAGGCAGCAACAGGTGGGTATTGGAAAGTGATGTTATCTCAATTCAGAAAAGCATTTCAAATAACCTATTACCATAGATCCATTTCAGGCACCCATGTTTCAAAAGAGATTGAAAAAGAAATGAGATTGAATTTCAGAAAAAAAGTTCAAAAGTGAACGCTACACAAAACATGCCTTATACAAGGAACACTATTTCGTCCAGAAGTGCAGAGGTAACTTGTTTATGAACCACAATTTGATGTCCATGGGCAGAACTTGACAGTGGCTGGCCCTGGACTATCAGAATAAAAAGCATACTTCATGAAAAGCGTATAATGTGAATGAAATGTACATGAAAAGAGGGTAATTCAGACTAGAAGTAAAATGGCATGAGACAGTTCCTAGAACATCTTAATTAGAGCCATAGTGGATTCTTTATCACCAGAAAACTAGTCATCTCTAAAGACTTGCTGTAGTTCAAATCAAACCTATAGTTTTGATGAAGACAAAATATTGATAATTTGAGAGTGATATTATACAAGCAATAAGACTAACTGTAATAATTCATCATCTGCTCTTAAAGTGGTGTGCATCTTAAAAATCCCCACTTCCTTCCTCTCAGTGGTAATACTTCTGACTATGCAGGCATCATGAAAATCACTGTTAGTAATTACTTAAATTTGACATAAAGACAACCAAAATTATCCAAGTTTTTTGGATATTTTTATTCTCTGTTTATCAGAAGTTGCTTATGTATCTAACCAGATTTTAATCAGTAACATCTGTATAACCCATCACAGGGCAAAGGTTAGGACAAGAGCTTCCTAAAACATGATGTGGCTGAGAAATTTATCCAAATGACAATTAGAAATAACAACAAAACCAAGTTGTTCTATGAGACATTTCCTGCAACAGTGTCCTGACCAGATCCTCAGGTGCCTGATAATATGGATAAACTTCTCTCAAGGAAAGAAATGCAATGTAAGGAGTGAAAACTTCATATTCTGAAATGTCTGTCTCTATGACAGAAGTCTGATTGGAGCAGGTTATGTAGTTCAAAAATCATCAAAATTTGGAAGGCAAATTGACACAGGCACACAGTGGTGTCATCAGACATTTCTTTAGGAAAGCAAACTCAGAACAAACTTGGTTTCTTAATTACTTTTTCACTCATTTTTCCTGATCATCTGGTCTCAGTAGATGCTAAAATGGATATTGCCAATTACATTCTTATAAATCTATTTTTCATAATAGAAAACTTTGTATCAGTTGACTTTGTATCAGTTTGTGTATATTATCTTCCTAAGAGTAGGCCACCAAAACTTGTAGAGGACTAAAAGCATTGTCCGATTTTCCTACTGCATTTTTTAAAAAGTCATAAGTTCCAGTGAAAACAATCCAAGAACCAACAGGAACTCCCAGGAATAAATTCAAGCCAAATACTAGGGGGTATTTTTAAGGACTTACATGTTTTCTTCATTATGGAAGCACACTAAAAAGTCACAATGTTCAATTAAGAGGATAGGCAATGATGTTTCCACTGATCCTTCTGATCTCATGTTGTCAGTTTTGCAAACCTTGGAATTATTTTGGCCTTCACCTAAGAAAGACAATCAACAATACTAGCTATCAAAAAACAAAGAAATAAGGAAAACAGATGGGATTTAAGAGAGAATTGGAAATAGGGCAGCAGCACCACACTCAAGAAACTTCTGTTTCAGAACATGGATATATCCTAGGTTTCTTGTAATTGCTTTCCTCATTCTTTGGTGGATTCTTCAAATGCCTTCTTTCAAATACCTAGAGATAAATTCCAAAGAGCTTACTTGCAGACTGAAAAGGAGTTTGCAGAATTTAGGTTTTCATCTCAAAAAGTGGCACTGAAAGCCATATGTGCCTAAATACGTGGGGGGGTCTTTCCACTTAGCCTGAAAATTCCCTTGACACTAAAGTTACAATGTCATCCAAAAACAAGGAGAAAATCCACCTCAGTTTTATCTTCCCAAGGAAACTCCAATCCATTATGCATGTGCATTCACACCTAAGACTTACTATCAAATTCAGATTTAGGGGCACGCATTACATCACCCTCTTTCAAACAAAAAAAAGTGGCATCCATATATTTTAAATAATAAGAAGAAATGCAGCAGTCTTTCTTCTTAGGTTAGAACCTTAGGAGTATGGAAGCTGGACCACTAGGCAGGTAAGAATACAACACTCATTGATTCAGAAAAAGAGCAAGCAAGGAAAACCAGATGTCCCTTTCCCTAAGAAAGCTCCCTCTTGCTTGCCATTAGAGGGACCTCAGCCCAATTCAGCTGGTGTGCAGGTAGTCTGAATGCCTGATCCTCAGGGACCCAAGCAGGATCCAAGGATCCTCAAGGGACTAAGTGCCTAAGAGGTGTAAACTGGTTCCATAGTTCTCTTGTTCTGCCTTGGGGTTGCCATGAGTAGGTAACAGCCTTGGTACCATGAGAGGTAACCCTCTCCCTGGTGCACCCAACCACTGGGCACTGCTGGGGCAGATGGGTCCAGCAGGCAGGTGGCACACGGCGATCCTGCACCACTCACATGCCCATCATGAGGCAATCACATGGCAGACGTGCCCCTCGCACAACAATCCAGCACTACTGTGACTGCGGTTGAGCTGCTCACAGCACCCAGGGTGGCAAGCCCTAAAGGACTCCCAAAATTCTGAGGAAGAAACAGAAACAGACAAGGAAGCACTAACACAGCCACAGCACTGCCCAAGGCATCTGCATTGGCACTGCCCCAGGGAGAGGGTTACCTCTCATGATACCAAAGATGTTACCTGCTCAGGGTGAAACCAAGGCAGAACAAGAGAACTCAAACCAGTTTGATATCAGGGAATTATTAGTCTTTAAAGACTTCTAAGTACTTTGCGTTTTACCACAAGAAATACCACAGCCAGGGAAATATGGTATCATGGAGGCACTGCTATGCGTAAAGAACAAATAAATAAATAAAGTTAAAAAAAATAAAGAGATTCCTAGAAACTTCAAAAGTAACTGAGAAATGGTATTCCATTTTGACAAGGGATTAATTTTTAGGCACTGGTTCTGTATTCGCTGAAGTCTTGGGCAACAAGTTGAGTAAAAACCAAATTACTTAATAGTGCACATAATGCAAAATTTTATAAGCAAATGTATTGGCCAAGACTTTATTACAGACATGCATGCATAATTCTTTCCAGATAGGCCAATACATAACTACATATCAGCTTCCATAAGAATTTCATGCCACAGTCTCAGACTCATAACTCTGTCACTTACAATAAAGTCTCATGGTATAAAAAGCACACACTCAATAGCCACTAACTACAAGAATATACCACAAACAGCATTCTAGAAGCACTGTGCTACCTATTTCTTTTCCAGATTTCCACACTTTATTACAGAATTTCTCTTGCTCTTTCTTTAAGTTGATATGTGTTACACAACGATAATTATGATCACTGATTAAACTGAAGATCCAAAGCTGCAAGAAAAAGAAAAAGCAATTGCAATAACCCTTTGACACTAAATATAAAGCTTACATTAATTCAAACTAAAGATCTAGAATTTAAAACTTTTGATGTAACTAACAAACTTATTTGAACTGCACATCAAATTCCCACATGTTTACGTCTTTGAAAAAAACTCTTCATAGATTATTTCCCACAATTGAAAATCATAGGTAACCTGCATGTCATTGCTCACTGGGTCATGTACATTAATTTCATTTATACCTTTATTTTTTTAGACAAAGGTATAGTTAAATCTTTAATTTTCTTCAGAATTCACTGAACAGTAATACTGAAGGAGAACAGATGGGAAATCTCATAAAAATGTATACTTTAAATTAAAGAAGAGGTGAAATGCATATTCACATTCATCATGTTTTTATTAGAATTCTAACATGCTGAAACCACAGTCCTATTTTTCATCTTTTTTCTCTTAAAACAGGTATATTTATAGCCTCTCAGTGTACTCTTCTTACATAATCACTGATTGTTCTCTTTAAAACTATCCTGGTTTTCAGGAGAAAGTTTCTGTTTTGTAATAGAGGTCTTATATACCATATATGAATTATGCTCAAAACATTGAATTAAGATTGCTAAGGTAACTGTTGTAAAAGTTCAAAACTCGTATGCAGTTTTTGAAGGTTTTTATAGACAAAACCATCAATAATACTTGACTGTTTAGACACAGAGACTGAGATTAATAGGCAATTCTTACCTGTCCCTCAGCACATCCAGTGATAAGTTGTTTGCTTTCTTCATCAATTAGCAGACTTAGCAAAGGAAATGCTGCTTAAAAAAAAAAAACCAAAAGAACTAAGATACAAGTATTTCCAGACGAGACACAAATCATGTATTTAAAAAAATGTATGTAATTAAACCAAATCATTTATTATTGAATCCTCCTATTCATAAAGACGGGGGGAAAAAAACTTACCGCAGTTCTTACAGTTGCACAGTGATTTATGTGCCTTAGTCTTTGTGCTGCTAAGGGTTTTCCACTTGCAGATCTGTGGACTGTCTTTTACCTAAGCTGCTGTGGCACTGTTTTCAGAGTCCCTGTGGCAGTAGCTTTCCCTTGTGGAGCCCATGTAGTTATTCTCATGGCCTTGCACCTACAAACCTTTTGGTTATGGCAGGTTTTCAAGAGAAACAATTGCCACAGGCAAATGGGGAGATTTACTACTTCTTCTGCTTTCCTAACCTGTGTTTTTAGCTTCTAGTTTACACGAGATCATCCAACAAAACTATGCACTAATCTTAACAACCATCTTCACACAACTCCTGCCCCCAGAGTGTGCTCCAATCACCACTAACAGCACCACAAGCAGGAACAACCAAAGGGGAGGTTTGAGCAGGTTGTGTTAAAAACTGCATGATTCCTGTGAGTGCTTTGAAGAAGGGGTCCCTGCTACACTGGAGACAATGCTTGCCCTCCTCCTCTTCCCTCCTTTTGCTCTTGTCTTTCCACAAAATTAGCTTTCACCTTTAAAGTCAATACTTGCCATCAGCTGCAGATGCTGATAATAAACCTACATATGGTATAGTACTTCCTTTCGTGTTATGCACAAAACTTGAAGGAAAAGAAGCACAAAGTACTCAGACAGTGAAATTCTACCTACAAAATGAGAGAGCTCCATTTGATTATCTCAGTAAGTGGCAAGTTACAAGCACACCCTGCACAAAAAGACTTGTTAATGAAAGTACACTAAAACTACTCAACAGGAAGTACATTTTAAAGGAAAATGTATTTACTAACGGCTTTAAAGGATAATAAGTTTACTGCTACCTAGTCTTGTAGAATTATTTTCACTAAATCAACTAAAAACTTCTATAATAATTAGAGACTGTTGTTTAGAGAGAGAGGAGTGTCTTGCTATGAAAAAATACAGACAAAAATAGAAAATTTACCTGTTATTATTCCTGACTGATATATTAATTGGCTGGTAGAATAGTCCCACACCTTTAAATAAATAATAAAAAAAAAAAAAAAGACATAAAGATAGGTACCTACTTAGGCCTCTAAGGAAAACACAACCTTTAACAGCCAACACGTGGTGAAAATAGAGAAATACAGCCATTGAAAGTGATGTCCTTAGGTAAGGATTTTCTGAAGCACTTGTTTCCAGCTATGAAGGGCTTTCTTTAGTTGATAAGCATTCAAGGTGAAAAAGGTGAAACTCACATGATATGGATATATGGATACACAAAGTAATTAGAAGTACTTGCTATCATCTTTGCTTAGGTTGATATCTTAGTGATATTAGCCAAATTAATGAAAAAACATACACGAACTAGAAAAGAAAAAAAAATTAATGGAGGGGGAGGGATCTACAACCTTTGATATTTATTTTAGCTTGTAGAACCAAATGCTGGGCTACATTTAGAATCATATTGGGGTAGTTTAAACTACATTTAATCAAGGTGCGTATCCCAACACCTCCTAGAAGACCCATCTGGGTTCACTCAGGTTCCTTGTTTCCCCTTACTGTCTAAGCTGCCTTCAACAAAAATCCTACCAATATGCGATAACCCAGTCACTGTATACAATAACCAAAGCAAATATTCCCAAAAGGGAAAATTCAAATCAATGTCAGCAGACTAGAAGAGAAATGTTTTCATTTAGTTCAATTACAGCCAAACTGATCAAAATATTTTATTTTTATTTGCCAGATGATAATAACCATCAAAGTTCACAATTCACTGTGGAAAGTTTTGAATATATAAACCCCTCATTGTTCTTTTAAAAGATAGAAATTAATTTTCACACTAATGTCCCGAGCAACTCTAAGAACAATGTCTTTCTCTCTATAAAGTGAAAGAAGTTTTCTGCTTCATCCTCAGAAAATATTTAAAGGAAAATAAAAGATTACTTCACATATTCTCAAAATTATTCTTTTATCTCTACAGTTTCCTTGCCTTAAAGGTTCTGTCTTCTGACACTGATATAAGCACACTTTTCTCCCATGTGCAAAACTCAGCAGCAGTCACTGGAGCCAAGTGGCCATCCAATTCAGCTAGTATAGCTTCATTCTGTGATTAGTCAAGTAAAAAATAAAAACAGATTAGATTTCAAACTAAAATTTATAATAAATAAGTGTTTTAATAATACCTGTTGCTAAACATTGTCAGATTAGTTTTCAAAGTAAGAAATTAGATTTTTCTTATTGAAACTGCAACCCTGTATATCATCCTGCTGGCAAAGCCACTACGTGATACATTGGCTTCTTCAGAATTAATGATATAAGAATAATTTTTCAGATCATCTAAGAGTGCTTTCTATTTCTAAGTTATTGAGATATTGTTTCATTTCAACTTTTTTAATCTAGCCTTCTATATGAAGCATTATCAAGCATCAGTTCATACTTATTTTATCAGACAGATTGAGTGCTTAATTATACTAACATTTCTGTATTGTGATTGTATTTGAAAGTGAATCAGTTAAAGAAATACCAGTACCATGGGTACAGAGAATTTTAGCTTACCTTTGTGCTTAACATGCAGATCCGATTTCCAGCACATACTGCCACTTGTTGATCATCTGGGCTAAACCTTACATGAAGTACCCTTCCCAAAAGAGTTCCTATGACAATTCCGTGAGGTGTAAACCCTGCAGCAATTGTATCGTTAATGAGACCAAATGAAATACAAAATTCTTGCTCAGTGAGATGTTTAGAAACTTTGCATAGCAGTTATCTAACCACAGAGCTGTCCCAGTTTCTGTTAGGAAGATATCCAGAACTACACGCTGTTTAATTACACCAGGCTATTGGAAAGCAAAGCACAGGACTATGCACCAGCAGAATTGCTCCATCTGCACTGTTGCCTAGACATGATCTGGTACTCTGAGATATTAATAATTCCCATCAAATCATGCTTCCATTGAAGATTGCCACAGACAGGATTTTTGGAGTAGGGTGATGTGCCCATGGAACCCAGCAGAACCACATTCCTTTTGGAGGTAAGAAATCCTGACTGAAGACCAGCAAAACAGGGCTTTAAAAAGTAATTTTTCTGGGAGAATACACCAGCCACCCAGTCAAAAATAAGGGAGATTTCGCTTCTCTACTTTTAATTCTTCTGTGGGAAAGGGCTGAAAGTGGAAGTACACCGCTAAATATCATTACAGAGTCAGATAAAATGAGCTTTGAGAATAGGTCATGTTAAGGCATAGGCAAATCTTCAGCTACAGGTAAGAAGAAGGAAAGTTTTAATAATGTTGGATAATGCTGTGCGACTTTAAATATTGACACCAAAGAGGAACTGTAACGCCTCTTGGCTACTATGCCATGACAACATATTTTGGACAAAGCATCACTGGGATTCCAGTGAAGCATAACTCTGGGGGTCTTGCTCCTTTCATTATTCCTTTACTTTCCAATCTATTTAAGCTTGAAAGGGGGTTGGAAGTCCTCCCTAGAATCTAAATCCATTGGTTGAGGCTCCAAACCCAGACAGTGGTCAGCATACCAAAACTCCTGTTTTCTGTGCATTATGTCACTATAACTCTCTTTCACTCATGCACTTGCCTCCCAAGTCAAATACTTGCACTGCTCACACACACACATGACAACAGCATTCCAGAGACAGGAGGGAGGACTAGGAAAAGCAGGACGCAAAACACTAGTACCACAGATATTCCAGAAAAGATAGCATTTAGACATTGTGGCATTGCATGTTTAATTATGCAGTGCTGCTACGATAACATTTTTTTTTCTGTCCGTTTTATTCCAGTGGCAACAACGTCGCCGCCTATGCGGTCAGTGCTCCCCTCCGTTTCCCCCGAGGCTGAGGGCACGCTGCTGTTCCCGCACAGCACCTCGGTCAGCTCCCGGGGCCGCCGCCCTCCTGCACCGGCAGCCCAGCGCGGCATCGCTGCGGAAGAGGGGCAGCGGAGAAATTAAACACTGATACCGCTGTTAGGGCTGCTGAGTCTGAGTGGCTGAGGTGTGCTGCTCAGAAACACCCATCTTGTTATAGAAGGAGCAGTGGGAGAAAAGGAGGTGTTGGGAGTGGTCTTCCAAGGTGGCCGGTGCTCAGAATCTGGCCATGCATCGACCTGAGTGCCTGGTAGCAAATAATTCCCTCTGCATCACTTCCTTATATATATATATGTTATATATGTACATTGAGATTAGCTCAGCTGGTTAGAGCATGGGGCTCATAACCACAAAGTTGTGGGGTTTGACCCATGTATGGGCCATTCACTTAAGAGCTGGAATCAATGATCCTTATGGGTCCCTTCCAACTCAGAATATTCCATGATTCTTTATCCACTCTTATGGATAGATATTATATAAATAACACCCTACCTTCTTGCACCTTCTGTGTACATTCATCAAGATTCCACACTATCACACGTTCACGAGAGGCAGAGCAGACAAGAAGAGGATTGGTCTTACTTCCAAATGACAATGCAGAAACTGAGTAACAATGCCCTGACAAAAATAATGGCTGACAAATGTAGACAAAGAAGAGTTAAATTAATCACTTCAAACAAAGATTATGAACAATACAAGACTACAAATGGATAATGTACCTGCAATCAAAAAACAATAACTAGTTTTTATTTATTGTTTCAAAATCACTTAATCAACTACAATGTAGCTGCATTGGGCTTGGCTGGGATGGAAATAACTTTTTTCATAGTAGCATAGTGCTTTGGATTTTGTGACAAAAACAGTGATGATAACACAGCTGTTGCCAAACACAGCTTGCACAACATTAAGATCTCTTTTCCACACTTTTTCTCAGTTTCCCCATTTCAATAACAGGCCGAAGATGCAAAAGAGGCTGGGAGGGGACACAGCTGGGACAACCTTGTCAGTTTGCTGAACCAGCAAAGGAATATTCCCTACCCTATGATGTGCTCAGCAACAAAATAGGGGTATTGTATGAAGAAGGTGTTGAGGGCCTGGGGGGATTTTCTTCTAAGCTGGCTGTTGCTCAAAGCTTGTACTGGGATCGGTCTGCTTGTAGAGAGTGGTAAGTGACTGTCTTCGTATGGTTTCTTTCTTCATCTTCCCTTCACTCACTAAACCATCTTTAACTCCACCTTTGACTCTCTCACTTTTGCCCATCCCATGCTCTCCCCACCCCGCTGGAAAGGAGTGAGCAGGACACTGGGTTCAGCTGCCAGCCAGGGGCAATCCACCACTACAGTTTATATTATTCTTACCACAATAATAAAGCTCACAACAAATGCTAGCACCTTTCCAGCATTAAAGCGAAACCTGACACTTCTACATTACCCTCAAATATGTTATTTGCATCTTCCTTACAAGTCTCAGTTTAGAGTGGCAGCCTCCGAAGGGCTATATCCCAGCTTTACCTGAGCGGTGGCAGTGTTCCAGACGCACAACTCATTGCCATTCACAGGGAAAGCACAGTGGCGGTGGCTGCACGCCAGCTGAACGAGAGGCTCCGCCACTTTGCCTTTGAACAGGTACTGTTCGCGGACGACGGCAGCAACGCCGCTTCCTCCGGAGGGACACCGGGCCCCGGCACTTTCCATCCCGCGGCTGCAATCGCCGGCTGCGTCCTGGCCGCGGGGGCCGGGGCTCACACGGGATGAGCTGGCGGACCCTCTCGCGGCGAGCCGGAGAGCCCCGCCCGGCCCGGCCTGGCCCGGCCGCGCCGCCTTCCCCGCCGGGCCGTCACCGGGGCAGCGGCGCCGCCGACGGGGGGCCGAGTGGGACAGCCCTCGCTGCCCGCGGAGCGCGGNCGCCGGGCAACGGTGCCCGCCGCCCGCCAGCGCCGCGTGGGCTGCTCCTCAACACGCGGGGCTGCTCCTCAACCCGCGGGGCTGCTGCTCTCTCCGCGGGGCTGCTGCTCCCTCCGCGGTGCTGCTCCACTCTCCGCCGGGCTGCTCCACTCTCCGCCGGGCTGCTCCTCTCTCCGCCGGGCTGCTCCACTCTCCGCCGGGCTGCTCCTCTCTCCGCCGGGCTGCTCCTCTCTCCGCCGGGCTGCTCCGCAACCCGCGAGCCTGCTCCCCA
>VWZG01002874.1:3797-29396 GCA_013396735.1 Grallaria varia | reverse complement strand
CTCCGCGATGCTGCTCCACTCTCCGCCGGGCTGCTCCGCTCTCCGCTGTGTTGCTCCTCTCTCCGCGGTGCTCCGCAGCCGCGCCCTGGGCAGCGCAGAAAGCAGCGCAGCCAGCAGGTTCAGGGAGCGATTGCTCCGCTCGACCCCAGCTGGAGCGCTGCGTCCAGCAGGAGACAGACGGGAACCTGTAGGAGTTGGTCCTTAAGGATGGATGCCAACACCTCTCCTGTCAGAAGACACGCTGAGAGAGCTGGGGTTTTGCGCAGAATCAATCACGAAACAGGTCAGGCTGGAAGGGACCACAGTGGGTCATCTGGTTCAACCTCCCTGCTCAAGCGGGGTCATTCTAGACCACATGGATTGTGTCCAGATGGTTCTTGAGTATCTCCAGTGAGGGAGACTCCACAACCTCTCCAGGCAACCTTCCAGTGTGCAGTCACTGACACAGTAAAGGAGTTCTTCTTCATATTCAGATGGAACTTTTTCAGCCCAGAAAAGAGAAGGTTCCAGGGACACCTTATGGCAGTCCCTGAATATAAACAGGGGGCTTGTAAGAAAAACAGAGAGAAACTTTTTACCAAGGGCTGTAGTGTCAGGACAAGGGGTAATGCTGTTAAACTAAGAGTAGGTCAACTTGGATTGTAAATAAGGAGCAAATCTTTTACAATGCAGGTGATAAGGCACTGGAACAGGTTTCCCAGAGAAGCTGTGGATGCCCTGCCATTGGAAGTGTTCAAAGCCAGGTTGGACGAAGCTTTGAGCTACCTGGTCTACTAGAAGATATCCCTGCCCACAGCAGGGAGCGTGGACAAAGTGATTCTTAAGGGTCCTTTCCAACCAAAACCATTCGGTGGTTCTGTGATGCAGGCCGCATGGCACAGATGAGCCCATGACAGCACATGAAGCAGTATCACGAAGAAAAAAACCAAACCTTTTGCTCTCACCAAGTTTGTGGATGATGCCAAACTGGGGGGAGCAGTCAGAAACCACCTAAATGAGAATTTCGTGGAGTCCAATGAGAGTAAGTGAAGTCCTGCATATGGCACAGAGTAACTCCATGCAAGAGGACAGGCTGAAGGATGGCTGTCTGGGAAGGAGTTCTACAGAAAAGGACCCAGAGATCCTGCTGGATAAGCTGAATATGAGCCACCACTGTGCCCTTGCAGCAGAGGCAGTCAACTGCATCCTGGGCTGTGTTAGTAATAGACAGTAGCCAGCAGGTCCTGGGAGTGATTCTTTCCCTCTATTTGGCATCTGTAAGGCCATATCTGCAGTGCTGTGTCCAGTTTTTGGGGTTTTGGTACAAGAAAGATATTGATATACTAGAGTAATTCTATTAGAGGGCAAGAAAGATGATCAGGGGGCTGGACAAGGTGATGTACACGGAGAGGCTGAGAGTACAGGGCTTCTTCAGCCAGGAGGAGAGACAGCTGAGAGCTTATTGTTGCCTATAACTACAAAATTGTATGACACATGGAAGAAAGAGATTGACTTTACTCGAAGGCACTCAGTAATAAGCTGGAATCTGTGAAATTCCAATTAGACGTCAGAATTTATTTTTTTTTTAATACCATGATGGTGGTTGAATATCAGAAGAAGATCCTGAACAGTCTCTATCCCTGGAGTTGTCCAGGAGTCAAATTACATGGCCCTGAACAGACTGATTTAAGTAGAACTGTTTTGAACAGGAAATTGGACTGGAAAAGTCTAGAGGCCCCTTTCAACCCAAGTTATGATTTATGATTAAGTGTGTGATCTGCACCAACTTAAACCCTTTTGATGCAGATCAATCTGTGGACTCAAGGTCTACTTCAATTGTATTTCAAACAGATACTTTCTATCAGAATATCTTTATTGTGTCTGTAATTAAGACTACAAGCATTTTTGCCATATATGAACATCTATTATCATTAAGAACATGCAGTGGGTTGACCCTGGCAGGATTCCATGGACTCATGAAACCCCTTTCTGCAACTAGGCAGAAGGGAGAGGGGTCATCCACCCATCACCTTTATGGGCAAAACCAGACTCAAAGTGAGATAAGACCTAAAATTTATTACTAACAGAATAAAAGCTAAGCTAAATAGTGAGAAATAAAACAGTCTTAAAATACACACCACACACACACTTTCCCCCTATCCCTCCTTCTGTCCATGGGGGGTTGCAGTAGGTTGCAGTTGCTGCTGCTTGCGATGTGAGTTCGCCCACCCCTTGGGGTCACTCATCCATGAGGTGCAGTAAAGGTTGAGTCCCTGCACCCCAATGGGCCTCCATGGTTGCAGGGGGACATTCTGCTTCACCACGGTTTACAGGGGACCACAACTGAGTCCATCCCCTGCTCCGTGGGATGCCTCCCATGGGAGACAGTCTTTAACACGACTTCTCCAACGTGAATCCACCCCTCGGGCAGCAGCTCCTCCACATCTGCTGTCCTGAGGGCCACAGCTCTCACTCGGGTAAAACCTGCTCCAGCATGGGTCTGCCTCTCCACAGGTCCACAGGCTCCTGCTCCAGTGTGGGTCTGCCTTTCCACGGGTCCACAGGTCTCCTTTCAAGCATCCACAGCTCCAGCATGGGCTCCTCCATGGGCTGCAGGGGTTTTAGCTCTGAGTCCTTCCCCTGCTCCATGAGGTGCCTCCTCCCCCTCCTCACTTCTGCAGCGACCTTGATGTCTGCCTTGTTATCCCATGTTCTCACTCCCTGGAATTTCTTCTGCGCAACAGCTTCCAGTTCTTAAATATGTTATCACAGAGGCGTTACTGTGAGCTCTAATTGGCTCGGCCCTAGCCAGAAGCCGGATGTCCCTCCTCGGGCCAAGTGTCATTGGCTCCCATGGGACAGGGGAAGCTTCTAGCAGCTTCTAACAGAAACCACCTCTGCAGCACCCCCCACTACCAAAAAAAAAAAAATTCAGCTACAGAAACCCAGGACAGAACACAATCTCCTTGTGTTAGTTTTGCCTGGAGAAAATACCAGTCCAAATTCTCTTTTGTGCATGCATGTGGATTTGGATAAAGCCACTGTATTGAGCACCAGCTTCACAGAGGTAACTCAATGCACTGCACATGACAGTGTTTTTCTGAACTGTGACTCACAGCTGGGAATACCAGAGAAAATTTTATTGCTGTTGACAATTTTCATGAGTGATACAGTCATGAATGTGTTATGACAGTTTAGTCATCAGTAAAGAAAGATAAACACTGACACACTAAAAAAGGTGTTGTTCTGGTAGGCAAACAACCCTCACAAGTCTTAAAGAACTTGTTCTGAAACATGTTGCGTCTCTGTAACTGCTTATAAGCAGTTTAATGTGCTTTTTTAAAATTTTCACCATAGTTCATTTTCATCTTTCAATGTTTGTAGCTACAATACTTTCAACAACCCACTGTCTGTTGGGAAACTTCTTGCAGAAAATGACTGTCCATAACAACTAGGGAACTAGGAGCAACCCAAGGAAGTATCAGAAATCTTGGACTGATTTTTTTGACTGATCCAACAGGAGTTTGAACACCAACTCCTTTCCTGCAGCTGGACCCTGAGCCAGTAAAATCAATCCGATGCAGACCAATTCAGACCATCACTGCTTTTTGTCCTTCCAATAGCTGCTGTCGCTTCTCAGTGGCTGAGATGCCACTCATCCAAGCACCGTGACAGGCAGCAGATTTCTGCCCAGCTGGGACAAGGTGACAGTTTTACGAGAACATTAATGATGTGGAAGTGTGCAGGGAGATTTTTATACCTCCCCACACGCCCATGAAACACCTCCTGGCAATGCCTTGTTCCTACACAACACAATGCCTGAAAGATCTTGGTTCCAGCATATTCCCATATCCAGGGTCTCCACCATTGTCAAACGGAACTGACAGCCATGAGGAAAATGGGAGACTGTTCCAATTTAGGGCATCTTAGGTAAACAGTTTTTCCTTATCCTATCATGCTTTTGTGGCCAACACTGTATTTCTATTGGTCTCAATAGTCAATTGTTGTAAGAAGAACTTTAAAAATTAGGTTTAGTAGCTTTACTATTTTAATGCTTTTAGCAGTAGTCTGTTAATAGGATTGACAATGATTTTAAAAAACTCAGATTTATCAGAATCTCCATCTGGCAGGTTTACGTAGCCAGTTTGTTTGAGGAAGGAATGAACAAAGCAAGTTATACAGGTTTTATGAAATTAGAGAGCCTTGAAGGCAGAACATTAGCTCAATTAATACAGGGCGCTTGGGGTACATACCCAGACCCTTTTGAATATCCTAGGACAGAATTCACTCTGTGAAGTTTTTTTATTATTATTTCAATCCTTCGCTCTTGCTTATGATTTTAAATACTTCAGCCAAGCCAAAGTAACTGATGAAATCAATGGGTATTCAGCAGGACAAGAGGCAACGGGCAGAAACTTACGCAGAGAAGTTCCACCTGGATGTGAGGAAGAACTTTACTGTGTCAGTGACTGCACATCGTACCAGACTGCCCAAGGAAAATGTGGAGTTCCTTTCAGTGGAGATATTCCAGAACTACCTGGATGCAATCCTGTGCCACATGCTCTGGGATGACCCTGCCTGAGTAGGGAGGCTGGAGCAGATGACCCGCTGTGGCCCCATCCAACCTTACCCATTCTGTGATGATCAATGTTTTGTTTTGTTTTCCCTTCTCTCAGCAGCGTTCTTCCCTTCTGCGTTCCTAGGCCAGGCTTACGCCGACAGCCAAACAAACTGCCACCAGGTCTTGAAAGGACGCCCATCCTGCAGTGAGCACACTACACCCCGTTTAGTGCGGCTAGAGTTGGGCTCCTCAGCTCCCCGGCTGTCCCTGCGCACACCCCGCTCCCCCTCTCGCCGTCCCCGTCCCCTCNCCCCGGGGCCCGCCCCCCGGGAGGGGCTTCCCCGCGGCGCCCCGGCCGCGCTGCGCTGCCGCACGTCCGCGGAGCCCCCGCTGCTCTCCCTCGCCGCGGCCTCGCCGTCGCCGGAGCCCCGCGGCAGGTCGGAGGTGAGCCATGCCCCCGTCCCCTGCCCGCGGGGTGACCCCGGGACCGCCCCGCGCCCCCCGGGGCCGCCGCTGCCTCCGGGGACTGTCCCGCCCGCGGGGAGGCGGGGGCGCTCCTGCCGGGCTCTGTCCAAGGTCTCCCGGAATCGCCGCTCCTCCCCAGCGCTGCGCCAGCGCCGGGACGCTTTGGCTCGTCCCCAGAGAACTTGCGGAGGTCCTCCTGTGCCTCCGCTCGGGTTTTTCATCGCTGCTCCGATGTGAAAGTGGCAGAGAGTCAGCTCCGTGTTACGGGGAGACAAAAGACTCTTTTCCCGTCGCCGCTGAGGGAGTTTTGTCAGTCTGGCAGGTTCTGCGAATGCTGCGCCTCCGTCTTTTATGCTGGCTTTGCAGAACTGTGCCCTTGCTGTAGAGAGGCCTCTGGGGCAGAAAACTTGGAACTACAGGAATAGTTGCACATTTTTTTTTCCCTCTTGATCTGTTTAATTGTAAGACCTCTAAGATGTAAGTGACATCTCAGTGGAAGCACTGCAGTTTGTTCTGATGCTAGCAGGGTACAAAACAACTTACAGGTAGCTTTCATGTTAAAAGATAATTGTAGTGTCCTTATGGAAGGAATGAGGGGATGAGAATCTTCCTCTTAAACGTGAAGGTGTTTAGGCTTGTGGTTCCTGTGATCTGCATGTCAAATTCAGCCAGCTGTATCCTTTGGAAGCCTTCAGCAAGGTTCAGAGGTTGCTGCTGTGCACACCCAAGCTTATTGCAGCTGTTGAGAGGACAGGAGCATGGCAGGCACGCTCAGGCTGCCCCAGCTGGGACCGTGCAGCAAGGAAGGAAAAGGGCATGAGAGTCTTGATCTTGCCGCAGTCCTTTCCATCTCCCCCCTTGCCCCAGTATCTTCAGCCTTCTCTTTTGTAAGCAAGACCTGTAAAAGGCTGCACATTTGTACAATGACAAAATTTTCTTGAACATAAATGCATTTTTTTCAGGGAAAATAAGCTGAATTTGGCTCAAGAAACAAGCCGCACAGCAGAATCCTAAATTGATGTGCTACCTTATTAGATAATCTGTTTTTCTTTCTAACTCCCTTCCTAGTGCAAATCAGAATGCCTACTGCTTCATACGCACATCCAGATTTGCACCTTTACTGCCTTTTGAAGTTGAGATGAGAGGATGGGAGAAACAAATAGGATGTCCTAAATACTTCATAAAAAGTTAAGCTTCTCCAAGCATGCAAAAGCCTTCTTTTTTTTAAACTGATTTTGTTTTTTTTTTAACTGAAGCTAAAATAATTATTATGTTTCATCCCTTCTGGTCACCTGTTGAATTTTTCAGGTATGCAGGTAGAAGGAAACTAAAGTATCTGTGTCAGTTCTGTATGAAAGAACAACAGCTTGATTAATTTCTCTTTAGGGAATTCGGGCCATTTCAATCTGACAGAACTCTGAGTCTTAGCACTGGTTTTTGTTACTATTAAAAATAAAAGTTAATGAACACACTTAACTGAAGTTGTTTAATTTTCTATGGTCTTGAGAGGATTTTCAAAAATCATGAAATTAAAAAGAAATTGATTCCTTCCAAATAGAGAATATACTAAAATCTGATTTGTGTTTTGTGTTCACAAGGTAGCACACGGAACACAGGAAGAGTCCAAATACAACTTAAGACCATGGCAGCACACTGGAGAAAAATCCTGATAATATTTGTGACAGCTCAAGTACTACTTGTGGTAAATGCCTTTGAGGAAGAGGATGTACCTGAGGAGTGGATTCTTCTTCATGTTGTCCAAGGTCAGATTGGAGCAGGAAACTACAGCTATTTAAGACTAAATCATGAGGGAAAGATAATCCTCCACATGCGGAGTTTAAAAGGTGATGCAGACTTGTATGTATCTGATGTGACACTTCACCCCAGCTTCGATGACTATGAGTTACAGTCTGTAACTTGTGGCCAAGACATCGTCCACGTGCCTGCACACTTCCGCCGCCCTGTGGGAATAGGGATCTACGGCCATCCCTCTCACTTAGAGAGTGAGTTTGAAATGAAAGTGTACTATGACCGAACAGTTGTACAGTACCCTTTTGGTGACGCTTCTTATAACCCTGAGGAGATAGAGGCAAACCAGAAATACTCACAGTCTACAGAAGATGAATCTCAGGATGAAGAGTCTGTTTTCTGGACTATACTTATTGGCATCTTGAAATTAATACTTGAAATTCTTTTTTAAAATGATACACACTGGACTAAGTCACACTTCAGCCTGTGAAATTGAGTATGAATGACTTGCTGTAATATTTAATACTCTTTGTTATGTTTCCTGAAGAGGTATTCAGGTTGCATTTCCTAAACCAGAAAGGAGGTGGGGAGAAAAAGCCATATTTAATTTTATATTGTAAATACTCCCCTATATGTAAAATGAGCAGCAAGCACAGTATTTGCAGTGCTCTTCAGAGATCAGGGCTTAAAAATGAATGTATAGTTGGGATGTTGTTAAATTCACTTTAAATAGGTGCTTAAGAAAATCAACTCCAATTCAGTATTTTCTATTGTTTTTTATAAAGAATAATGAAATAAAGTCCCACACTTCAGTTCCCCTCTCAATTTAGAGCATATTTAAAAATAAAACCTGCTTCTTTTCAAGCAAGTATCTCCAGTAAAACTAATTAGCAATGAGTTTGAGTGTATTCATCAAGTTGAGGGGAAAGGAAGGAAAAAACAATCAATCACCTAAGGAAATAGATGGCCTATATTTTGGCTGTGTGTGCTCTCCACCACATCAACTATCTGTCAAGCAGAGGTCTCTCCAGTCATTCATCACCACTGCAAATCCATGACCTGAATCAAGGGCATGTTGCTTCTTTGACATTGCTGCAGGGAGAGGGAGCCTTCAGCTGTTACTTCTCAATATGGCATTTTCATCTCATTAAAAGCAACACAGCATGTAGTATCTCAAACTTGAGGGGTACTTTCTTACACTTCACTTTATAGCTTTTTGTGATTGTTTTTTTTTTTTAGCACATCTCTATGCATAAGCCATTAGCTGCAAAGAAAATTTCTACTGAAAGGAATTTGTAGTACCTTATAAGAAGGTCATGTCCTGCCTCCTCCTCCTATAAAGTTACTTTTCCCAGGAATAATTTTTGCTTTGGTAGAGTCTTTCAAAATAACCAGTTGCTACGCAAATGGAGTATATTTAAACTACTCTGTAATTTTCTTTTCACAGAGCTTACTGATGAGTGCACTAAAATAAACAAGTACATTACTATAATTTTGTACAAACGGTGGATGTACAATTTAAATTTCATTACTGAAAGTACTTTTAAGTGGGAATTTAGTTTGTCTCTCTCAACATCTGACAGGACATGATTAGTGACTTGTATCACAAAAAAAATCATTATATAGACAAATTTAAATTTTA
This sequence comes from Grallaria varia, assembly GCA_013396735.1. NCBI lineage: Eukaryota > Metazoa > Chordata > Aves > Passeriformes > Formicariidae > Grallaria > Grallaria varia. The sequence continues at coordinate 21,000 of VWZG01002874.1, read as the reverse complement.
TTTGGTAAAAAGGAAAAAAAAAGTGGTATTGTTCCTCTTAGAGTGGTTGGTTAAATAGCACCAAAGTATCCCTTTAATTTGTGCATTTAAGTTTTGAACAGCAAGTTTTGGGGGTTTTTTAGCCCTCCTTGCTGTTTTTCCCCCTTCTTCCTCCTCTTCTGGGTACAGGAGAGTCTTTCTGACAACAATCACAAATCCAGCGACCTAAGAAAAGAAAGTTATCAATTATTGGGAAACTAAGTTTGTTACTCACTCATCTAGTTAAGCATCTTCGACCATTCTAATAGGTGCTTATCTATTTTCAGTACTTCCTTTAATACAAACAACCAGTGCTTTTCTTTAAAATTAAGCATCTTTTCTATAAAGCAGCATACACAATTCATGCCTCCTTGCAGGCTTGTTTCATGTAACCACTGGCCACACAAATCTTCACAGACCTCAAGAAGTGTCAGCACTGCTAACGAGGTGGTTATTAGATAAGAACTTGAGAAACAATGCTCGAGTTTGCCTGTTATATTTTCAGGTGAATTACTATAGTTCAAGGTTATGGGAAGTTACCCAGAGCAGAAATTAATGGCAGTTGGGGAAGCATTTAGCTGTTCTGTATTACAACAGCTGGAATCATAAAGGCTGCTTTGGTAATATTATAGTTTTGTAGACATATAACATATTTTGCTTACATTCTTAGGTCAGCCTGAAAGTGAAATCAGCCCCAGAACCAGTACTAAAGTGACAGCTAGCATCAGTGCTTCTCAAAATGGGACTGCACAGAGTGTTTGAAGTACTGTACAGGGAATACTGTCACTGAATACTTATTCATGAACTTACTTACCATGGATTTAGTATTACATGTAAAGCAACAGTAGCACCTGTTATTTTCTTTCTACAGCTGTGAGTTGGCCAGATGATACCACTGATTGGGTAATTTAAAGGTACAGGCTGCCTGCCTGCCATAGAGGTACTTCAGTTACGGCTTTGATGTTTAAGTAAAAAAGGGAAGGAAAAGGTTGAAAGAGGTATTTATAAATATTGAAACAACTTTTGGATTTAGAGGCTCAAATAGCTGCACCAACAATTAATGTGAAAGCTATACTCCAGCAATATGCAGCAATACAGTCTGTTTTATAAACTTCTTTTATGAAAAGAGGTAATTACCCTCAGTATTCTGTGGACATGGGAAAAAATAATTCTGAGTGAGCCTGTTTGGATTATATTGCAAAAGCCAATTATATTTCCTATACAGGAATTGCCAGGTTAAACTGTGCGCAACCAAATATACAGAAATAAAGCTTATTAAAAAATCAGGTCCTACAGCGTGAATGCTTTCCTACAGTATTTCCACTATTCTTTCAAAAGCAGTGCATGTATTAATTCTGAAAGAGAGCACCCAGAACTCAGAGGAGTTGGGAAGGGAACAAGTAACTCTTACTTTATTACCTGAAGGGATAGCTTCAAGCCCCACACAAAAAGTGTGATAACCACGGTCACATACGTCACAGAACATCATTTCTTCTTCATGGTGAGGCTGCCCACATATAATGCATGTTTTACACTCCATACATTGCCAAGGATAAGTCTTAATCATAGCAACAAGCTCCGGGGTCATATCAAGGCAAGAAGGATGGCCTAGATTAAAACCAGCATTATTACTTTTGTGTCTGAAATGAAATTTAAAATAGTTAGAGTGTTTGCTTTTACTGAAGCTGAAGCTTAGCTCACCTCCTTGCGAGATCCCACAGTGCACCGAGTGTGCTAGTACATACAACATGAAAGAGAGATGGAGTCTTAACAAAGGACAGAAACGGCAACTGAAGTGTTGCTGCAAGTGTGTAGGACACTAAATATGTCCACATAAAGATCTGTCAAACAAACTCCCTTAGGAATCCACTTAGTGTACACAGATACTTACCACTGTTGTCACACTGGGAGCAATGTATAAGAGCTTCAGCTTTTCCTTTCTTGTTGGACTCCTTACCCTTCAGACAAATTCCACATATAGCATTTGGAATGACCTTTGGCTGGAAGGGTAGAAGAGGGCTATAAATTCATTCCAGAAGAATTTACAGATTCAACAGGAAATGTCATCTATCTCCTTAACTATTAATAAACTATCTGGATGTGTGAACCTTAAAATGTGACAGTAACTGACAAGCAACAGCACTGAAAAAAAAAGTAGATTAACTACATAAAATATTGCATTTCTCATACATAGTAAATTATATGTAGATCAAATTGGATCAAAAGCAGGTACTTGCTGCTTCTTATGAATTAATCACCTAACATTCTCCTCAATGTAAATCAAACATGACATAGGATGAAAAATTTCAGTAAGTTTTATATAGAATGCTACATTATGAACTTTCATGTGGATATCCTGTTTATGGAGGAAATTATGTACATTTTTTTTCTATTTGCATTACATTTGTCCCTAAATATTAAAAATTAATCACAAAAGCAATAAATTTGATTTTTTTCTATCTAGTTTCAAATTATCTGGTTAACGATGCCATACAGGTCTAGCTCTTACCATTCCTTCTTGTATCTAGTCATAATCACTGTAAGAAACAGAGCCTTGCATTTAACTAGATGTACATTCATAATTTTTCTAAGTGATAATATGGAGTGTGTCTGGGTCCATGAGGCCCATTTAAAGGGTAAGAGAAATAGCAGTGGAACATTTGTCTGTGCATGCCTATTCTATATTCCACCTCTAGAGATACACCAACAGTTTTATCCCACTGAGGACTGAGGAAGAAGTAAGGCATTATGAATTTCAGAAACAGGGTAGTACTTGTATTGTTGAGCTTTGACCACTGCGTAACAAAATTAGTGAGAAATGTAGTTGACAATTAACGTAGGGCTCACTGACGTTAAACTGACTAGTGCCAGAGTTTTAAAAACAATGGTGCTCTAAAGGCATGGCGAGTAGAGGGAGCTGTAGGCATATCCTCTTCTAAACAGCTTGTCAGTAAGCAAGAAGAATCCCAGTCAAATATCAAAACACACATGAGAAGAAGAATGTGGTTTAATTTTAAAATAAATTTAAAACGTTAAAATGCAAATATATATATTTAGAAATAATTACCGAGATCTTTTACAATACAGCTTATCTTTATGTGTGTTTATTTCCCAAGCCAGTTTTTTCTAGCACCTAGCACTCTTGACTCATTTTTAGAGTAGCCAGAATACATTGCTTCAAGTTTTCTGTAGTTTGCAATCTGCTTTTTATGTCAAAACATGGCTACAATTTCCTTTAAATTGATTGGTCTAAAGAGTTTTATTCAAGAAACCAAACCATCACACCAGATGTTTAAAGATAACTTCCTGCAAAAGATGACAGAGGCATTCATAGACACTTTTTTTTTTGCTTATTTATTTTAAAAAAGCAAAGTCAACCTGTTTTATACATAAATATAATAAAACAATAAAAGAAGTCTAACATTCACAAACATCTCTACAAAATAATAAATATAATGGAAGTAAAAACACATAGATTCTTTTACTGTTAACTATACTACATGTCCTACATGTATACCTTTATACCCTGCTCCTCCCAACAAAAGTGGCACATGCCTAAACCTCGTCAGTGTGGCAGCATTTACCCTTCTATTGCTTAGGCTATATTCTAATTTTTTTAATTGTGTTTCAATCTATTTCTAGGAAAACCAAGCCTTTCTAGAATAGCAAGTGCACTTTTCTTATCAGGCTTCTAGTTTTGTATTTTTCTAGATTTGTATTTTACTGCCTTTAATATACAGCACACTCCCTGGTATTCCAGCCAAATTAAAGTGAGCACTGTACCTGTGTTAGGGTATGTGCAGATCACACTCTGATACACATAATTCTCAAGACAGACATTGATATAGATGCATTTATTAACCATGCTTCCCTCTAGTCTTACTTCACTAAATTATATTCATTAGAAACCGTGCATGTTGGGCGGGGGGTGGGGGGGTGAGAATCACAGCCTATCAATAATGAAGTTCCAATAGTATGGAAGTATTTTTACAAAAATGGAAAAAAAACCCAAGACTATTCACATTTCAAACCAGCTCAATTCTACCATCATAAATGGCTTTTAGAAATGCTTTAAAATAGTCTGTCAAATCTATATGTGAAGTCACAATATCCCATCTCATTTGAAATAAATTTTGCTTTCTACATCTTCATCTTATTGGGATAAGGATGGGAAAGAAAATTAATGCAAGGTCAAAACACTGATTGCCTATTCTGTAAGTTTTCACTTCCATGCTGCTTGTTGCAGTTCTCAAAGTCAGCTTTCCAAATACACCATTTTTATGACATCCTATTCTGAATGCAAAGCATTACATTTTCACATAGTGACCTGAAACAGAAGTGTTGCAAAATATAGATTCTCAATACATTTCAGTTTTATGTGCAAAAAATCTGTACTTTTAACAGTACCCTGTGTGTGCAAGTGTAATAAGTCAGTCCTGCAGCACCAAAGACTTGCTACTTGTAACATGACAAAACGTAAAACACATGCTAATCGTTCTTTGTTAAAGAACTGACAATAAAAAAAGACTCCATATAAAATACAGTATTTCTTTTACTCAAAAATAACTCAGTGGAAATGTATGGAATTCTGTAATACTCATAATGTAGCTATAACGATACATATGCCTACTCATGCCATAGAAATTATCCTTCAATTTTAACTACAAGTAACCAAAAGATTACTGTTCTACAAAAATAGTCCAATATTAGAGAACAATACAGAAAAAAAGTACTATAAAGATTTACAATTCACAGGGAAAACATTTTAAATCAGTTAAGCCTTCAGCTCAAAGTGCCTTAACATTTAGGCACATACGGTAGGTATATAGTTATCTGGTGTTTCTATAGACTCACAAACAAGAATCATTCTGTCTTACCAATTAAAACAGGTCATTTAATTTGGCTTATTGAAAGCTTTTAAACATTCCCACAAACAAGAAAGCCATTCCTCTGACCCTCCCAACACAATATCAGCACCTCTGACTTATCAGATAGCTGATGCAGGCAGGGTATGCTGACGTTGCAAAGACTCTAAGTTTATAGTAAGACCTTGTTACTAACAGAATTGGTGATTTTGAACCAATAAATCATTGCTATGGAATCCATTTTCAAAATGCAATGCTGTATACTACCAATACTCTTCTGCAATTAGAAGGTCAGAAGCATGATGAAAGTTCTGCCCCATTTATTCTCTCTTTATGCATTTATAAGGCCATTAAATAGATTGGACTAATCAAACATTTGGGCATCTCACAGCTAAGTGAAACTTCTGCAACTAGTGGCACACAGTCTCTAATGTCAAGTTAAACTAAGCAAAAGCAAAATTTCAGGCTCCATCTTCGGATTTCGTGTTCATGGGAATACGGATATGCATTCTGTGTCTACAATATCTTGCGAAGTTAGATATAAAAAAATATACATATGATAACCATATTCTAAATCTACATAGTTCACATATTTCTTAGACAGTTCCTGAAAAGAAAAGATGCAGCTGAAGCTTGCTGTCTGTTATGAACTTGTACAGATACTGTATGTAAAGGAAATTTATCAAAGCTGTCCAATTCTTGCTGGAAATTAGCTTCTTTATGTAAGTTATATTTTATTTACTATTAATTTGATAAATACAGATAGTAAATACTTATGAATATAAAATGCAAGCCATCAACAGCTCAATTCTGCTGAGACAGTTTCTCAGCATGTACAAACTTGTCACTGATAGAACTTTTCCTTGTCCCATAAGTCTCAACAAGTATTCCTGATCTTACATACTCAGCCCTACTTTAACATAGTGTTTTCCCTCTCTATGTGTCTATTCCTGCTCCCACATAAATTAATGGAAAACTCATACTTCTCGCAGTGGAACAGGACTAGACAATTATGTGCTTTGAAAGTATTCCAGGATATTCAGATCCTCTCAGTATGCAGAATAATAACACATAAATAATGCATGTCAATTCTCATTTCTTCTGAAAAATATTTTTATCTCAATCTTATTTTTATCTTAATTTTTAAAATCATTATCCAGGAATACTAAAGATTTGAGTCTTAGGTTCGGCAATCACTGCTTGACAGCTGAAATGTCTTAGCATTCACACCACTTTAGCTTAGATAAAAGCATATTGCCCACAAATGTTTCTACATAGTATACACTACATAAAAAGCTATTTTCCATATACTGTTTAAGTAGTTATGTAGTGTTGCCTATACAACTGTAGTAAGCTTTTTGCCTTCCATCCTATACATCATAACATGGTAGAATAAAAGGCTGTATTTAAAATCAATGTCACAACAATATGTTCAGCCATATAGCTGCACTTTACAGCACTGGTCTTTTAGTATGCTGCCATAATAAATAGTAGAAAAAACCAAACAGATAGCGAATGATAGTTTTAAACTGGCACATGCTTCTGACTGCTATATTAAGGCAGACAGAAAGATGCAGATTTCCAATGATTAATCCACAATGGATTTTTCTAGTGTTACTGCCTAGGAATCTAAGAAGTAAACAGAAACAGAGGCCACTGTACAGCTGGGGAAAAGGAAAGCCCCACATGAAATACAAGCAAAAAGGAAATAAGGAAGCAAATGGAGCACACAACAGGAGAACAGCTAGTGAAGTACAGCAAGCCAGAAGTTCCATATTATTGAAAAAACCAAATACTTCAGGGAGAGGCTGGTGAGTAAAGTTCAGTCAGGGGCTTTTTTCTTCTACCTTGTACCCAGGAACTGATTTGGGTAATACAGAACGTTTGGAACCATCTTTTCTTGGAGTAGCACTTTTGTCTCTTGTTTTTTGTCTTCCCTGAAAAGAATCCTCCTGGTTGTCTGTGGCGCAATCACCTTCAGATACATTGCCAGACGAATTTTCCTATAATAAAAATACCATAGCTATATTTTTTTATTTTTTGGATAGACAGACAAGTCTTTTGTATGCCCCTTAGAGCCAGCTAAAGTAAGAGAAGGAGACGTCATTCCTTCTGGAAAAGCATGGGATTTATCACAATCTAAAACACCTTTGCTCACAACATTCATTATCTATTTTTTCTCATGCTAAGAGATTGGCATCAAAAGTAGCAGTCATGTTTTCCAGCTGGCATTGACACCAGAGTGGAGAGCACAACAGTGTAATTCTTTGAACCATTTTCCATTAAAAGTCAGCAAGAAATCCATTATATCCAAGATGCTGTTTACAAAGTAAAGGGCCAGTAAAAAGTGCCCTTATCATGCATTTAAAGTGTACTACGAAACAGCACTGCCTTAAATTAAACATGTGAAGGTTTTTTTCTGCCACCCTCATCTACTATTTTCACCAGGAGCAATCTAAATAGTTAATTTGAACTGCAGCAGAAGAATGCCATCAATGGCAAAACACACTTTCATATTTAATACAGAACCAAACAACAGGATTTATGTTGCAGTTAAAGCTTCTGTTTTTTGAGGAATGAGGAGGCAAGAAAGAGGGGAAGAGGTTCAAAGAGGGTGAGAGATCAATGTGAGCATAATTAAGAGCAGCAGCACAAGACTTTTCTCAGAAAAGTGTTAATAAAGGCTTCCAAAAAGTTCCAGAAGGAAGCAGTATTATTATTCACATTTATTAAAATAAAACCCAAGAGGCCAAATAACAATGGTGTCCTACAGTAAAACACGTTTCGTACAAACATAATAGTAATCAGCCTGTGCCCCAAAGCCTAAAACCAAAACAGAGAAAATAGACACAGGGCAAATGGAGGACAATAACACAAAATCAATTCAAACTACATGGCAACAAGAAAGGCTATGTTTCATTGTTATTTCGGGGGAAGTGTTATTTAGGACAGACCAATTAGAACACTATGGAAAGGGGAAACTGCTACTGACTCCAAACAACGGGGAGGGTGAAAAAGGAAAAAGTATAAAGCATACTGTAGGACTCACCATGGAGATCTGAAAATGATAGGTTGCCCAAAACTTAGAAACAGAGGCCTGACAACAGCCCATATCTGTGTTCAACAGATGTTTCTCTTGAACTATATGCTTATCCTCAATGACTAGCAAAGAATCCCTGCTTCCACAGCCAAACCCACATCACAGGAATCTGATCATCAATTTTCCACATTTTTCTACAGTTTCCAAACTCAAGGACATTTTTCCTGCTGCATTCTGTCACCAAAAAAGACTTTTGAACTTCTATGAAAAATCAAAGGATAGTCTGCTTGGTTCAATTGCTTTTCTTTACCTTTAACAAGAATGACTGCCAGTGGAATAGGGAACTGGGAAAAAATGGTTAAAGACTAACTGTAAATAAGCTGGAGTGTGATTAAATTGAAATTGAGTTGACATTTAGCACGCTGAGTTTATATTATTTCTTCTCAAACAAAAATGCACACAGAAAGTGTATTAACAGCTACCTGTCCTTCGTTAGCCCACAAACTGACTTCTTCCTTTCTTCTTTAGCTATTAGTATCTTACAAAATTCAAACAAAATAAATATGTACATGGCAAAATTTAGAATTATACATACCCGCCATCGAATTTGTTCATCAATCAAGCTATAAACTGTTAAATGCACCTGTGACATTCCATTGCTGTTAAAATTAGGGTTAAACCTCTGGAAAGTGGCTGTCACCAACATGCAAACTACACCAATACACCAATGGTTCAGCTGAACTCATTAGAAGCTCAGCTGCTCTTGACCACTGTCCAGGTAGGTATGTGAAAGTTTCTCTTAACTTTCAGCTAACAGTTGATTTTGCATTTGTGTAAGTAGAGAGAACATAAATTTTTTTTTAAGATGTATTGTTCAGAAAAAAAAAAAAAACAGTCCTTTTTACCTTCTTTTGAAATTGGAATAAAGTAATTGTTTCTGTACTGAGTACTTCCTGCTTCTATGTCACAAGAAGTCATGAAGTTATCAACACCTTTGCTTTAGGGACAGATTCTGTGGGACTCTAAACAGCAGAACATACTGGGACCTGAACTACAGTGTTCATTCCCCTCAGAAATGCTAGCAACTTCCCCATGGGGGAAAGGGCACAATGAAGAGAAATCTACAAGATTTCTAAAAAAACCCCACAAAAACCCACAAAGGAAGAAAGGGCCTGAAATTTCAAATATTTTTTCCACTTAATTTAAAAATGGAGAGCTGGAGAGCAATGTGATAAAGTACTAAAAAAGGTCCTCCCTTCATTTTGCAAATGTTAAAAGATTCTACTAAGAAACTAGTGAAACTAACAGAAGTGAAGGGAAAGGATGTTTTGTTGCAGAATATTTTCAATTGTCTCACCGAATTGCCTTTGGTTTTCCGTTTTTCATCACCTCGCCCTTCCTCTGCGTCATCTGAATCTCCATCACTGTCCAATGCAGGCAGCTCCGGATCCAAGGGAGGCTCATAAAGAGCTGTGTTTAATGGCAAGTAACGAAGTTCATCTGGAGAGTATCTAAAGTTAAATAAATAACATTAACTCACTCACATGTACTTGACACAGAACTATTAAGTCACACAGTATACAGGGACTTCAATGAGAAAGAGCAAGAAACACGGGAAGGCACACAAAAACATGCAGCTCTGAAAACATAGGAAACATGCTAATTTCTCCTCCCAAATGTGACACTGCCTAGTATTTGTCTTCTTTGCAGAGCAGATACTCATGGAACAGAGTGTATTTGCAATGTTCCATAATCATAAGTGGCCATGAAACCCTACACATTTTTAGCCAACCCATGTTACTATGCCAAATGGACCATACACTTTGTTTATAAATGTACAGTGCCCACATAGCATGGGTACAATTCTAACCCAGGGCACATAAATACACCCAAAGCAAAGTAAGTAAAGAATACAGCTGTACATCCGAATTCCTTGATTACTGAAGGAGAACCAACAAATGCATATAAAAATAGAATTTCAGAAGAATGCAAAGGTCTAATCACATTGCTTATAGCCAGATATAGCCTAACATCTGTAATCCATCCTTTTCTTTTATAACCCTTACTTAAAGACTAAGAAAAAAGTGAAAGTCCTCTTACTGCTGATGACAAGCATTGTAAGAAATGGGATACTATTTTGATGCATATTTTGAAAGGTTGTGTCTTTCACTGAGATGGATAAGCAGTTTCACTTGCAGTTTAAAAGTGCAAAATGAACATATATAGTAATTCCAATTCAATTAATTTAATAAAATGGAAGTCCTTCAAGAATGTTCTGTAACATGCAAATTTGGGTTGGGCCGTACAAACACACACCAGAACAAACAAGGCACATGCAGATGAAGAGCTTCTCCAAAGAATACCAAGCATATATAGGATGAATACTGTCTCTGCTGTACAATGGTAACATTTCAACAAAATCTTCAAATTAGTACATATTTGCTCAATGGTAGCATGCCACTAGTAATATCTTAAATTTATGTAAACAGTCAAGTACACATTTTTCGTTAGAGATCCAGTTTGCAATGCCTTTGTCTCTAACTTAAAAATCCAACATCCAATTTAGCCCACAAGACCAATCAAAAATTTTTTTTAATTCAGGAGTTTTGAAAAATTTAAAAAAGGACAGCAAGACTGTCACACAGAAAACACATGATCACAAGCCAGGATTACACCACTTTGATACAGAAACATTAATCTTGGTACTTGTTCAGAGACAGACAATAACTAAACATGAGAGTGGCAGGACTGAAATCAATGTCTCCCTTTACCACAGTAGATATCTGAGCAGGCCAAATCTTAGGCACTGCAATACATCAGGGGAGACAGTACTCTTGCATGCAGTACTGTTTTGTTGACAGAAGCTGTCACGCTATGCACTTTTGAAGATTAACAAGTGTCTCAAACGTAAAGTTAATTCATAATCTTACAGTAAAGACACTGAAACACCTGTTACATGTAGAGAAAAGAGGTCAGTGACATAGAAGTGGCAGTTGGGATACTTTTAAAATACCTTTTGTAGTACTCCTGGAATTGGCCAGGTATGAGAGCCACTGGATAAGGACTAACCTTTGTCCTCTCTGTAGGTAAGATTTTGTATTTTCCTTGAGGCACCTGGATAATCTGCATTGTTTAATATAAAACAATGACATTTTTATTTCACATAAAAACTGACGAGCCTTTCTCACCAACTATTCCCCCAAATATTTTTTAACTAGCCAGTTTTATTGAATTGAGAGAGCTACCTGACTACTCCCATGAGAAATTCAATTCATTAAAATGGAAGAGATCTCCCTCACAAAACATTAAATTCAATCACTAAGTACCTAGTGAACTGAATGAACATTAGGTAAAACTACCTCAAACAGTATACTAGGAAAAATAATTTAAAAATTAAAATCTAACATTATCTAACATTAACCTTTGTGTGTGGCATCCTTAGTATGAATTATCACTGTTGGTCCATATTGGTTGACAGTAGAAAGAACACATCCATCTAAGTCTGAAACCAGACTGTAGTATAAAAAAATCCATTACTAATACAAATACATAACAAGGAGAAGCTTACATAAAAGCTTTCCTTCCCTTAGAAGGAAATAAAACTAATTATGCACTGTCTTGCCTCTAATATGCCAATACAATAAAGATGAGAAAAAAAAAGGGCATAACATTGACAGGCAGCACTCTTTTAGAGAATAAATACTTTTCTTTTTTACTTCAGGTATTGTTCCAGCAAAATTTTTGAGGTATTCCGAGGAAGAATTAGCCAGTTATACACAGTTATAATAGCAACAGAAGTTTCTTAGTAACCTAAACAATCCTCTTAGTTTCATTCTCCTACCATCAGATTAAACACATAACAAATAACATTGGAATTTTTAGGGCTTCCTGAAACAAGTATTTTCTTTAAAAAGTTTTCAGGTTAAATATAGTTGAGATTACTTTTAGCAGTATTACCTATTTAACAGCAAAACTGAAATAATAATCAAAACCCTTGATAAAAATTAAAATCGTATCAAAACCAACTTTGCTAGAACACGCAAGGAGCTACCAATTTAAATCTGCCTACATGTGTCTGTAAATCAAAATAGGCTCTTCTTTCTTCCATCCGCTCTCGGTTTAAATTGCTGTTGAATTCTGCAGCTTTCTTGGCAGCTTTTTTAATATATTCTGGAACTTTACTGGCTTCCACTTTCTGTGTGTTTTGCTGCTGCATTTGCTGGAATAAAAACAACTTTATTAATTTGCATGCATTTCACTATCAGTTTGACAACAGCCTTTTCTCACACTCGGCATTACAGATGTGGTTCTCTTATATGCTAATTACTTACAGAGTACTCTTTATAATGATCTGTTATTCGCTGCCGTTCTTTCTCTTGCAATATAACAGAATACTCAGCATGTTTGGCAGGGTATTCTTTAATCATAAGATCAATTACTTCATCGCTACGCAAAGCTGTTAGACCTAAAATAGACAAAAACAATAATGACACTACCTGGCAAAAGCAACCATAGGTTATTTATATGCCACAATGACCAATACAAGTTTTTGAGCAGCCAAAGACAACCTGCAGTGCAAAATGCTTATCTTCTCAAGTGGGAGTGAACTTGTGCCATTTAGCTTCAAGGATGATTAGGAGTTTGCTTGTACCCAAGAAGCCAAGGCTCATGTCATTTCTTCCTTACTGCTAGACCCTTTCACATTGACTCAACCACCCACTCTAAACTCCACAGTGAGGCAGAACCTTTGTTCTAGGTGGGACCTGATAAACTGTTAGTTTCAGGTTCCAGTGCTGGTGAAGTCTTAGTTTCATTAAGCTGCAGAACCTTAACTGAATTATGAGGTTTACATAATGCCTCCTACAAATCAGGGAAGAATCACCATGAGGGTAACTCAGAGCCCCAGACTGCACGCAGACTCCTGACTCCCAATTAAAACATTTGAAGTTCAGAAGTCAGAGTGCCTGTTCACAGCTACAGTGCAGAACTCCACTTCTGGAGGTTCCAACACAACTAATCTCCAAATATAAACAACAGGAATAAAAAAATGGAATTACTTATGTTACTACCACTGATTACAAATCTAACCTTAAAAATACGGACAGTTAACTCAGCACGTATCTCTATTGGATATATGACACAATATAACATTTTACTTCTAATAACAAAAATTAGATATGGTTAAGTTAAAAAAAAAATAAATAGAGAGATGGCAGGTGAGAAATAAAGGTGGTACACCAAAGATTGTTAGCGTATAAAATGACATTACATTTACACAGACAACATAAATCTCATCAATTACATCATTCCATTCCAAGTACATTAAAGTGCTTTAATACACACTCTTCTAATTTCCAACATAAAAGTGGAACCATTTAAGATACACTGATGTTTGCTGAGCTCCAAAACAAGACTGATGTACTTTTTATTTGAACAATTACGATGGTCTCCTTTCTTGGGAGAAAAAGATTCTAGAAGTTAAGTTAGAAGGCAGCAAAATCCCTTTCAAGTAATCAGAATCAAAAATACATTTTTTAGTAATAAATCTGGAATAACAATTCATGACCAATTTACCAAATTAATAATAAACCAGTTTTAATTTCAGAATTTATGTTTTCAGTTGAGAGCGATGCAATTTTTCTCTACCAAAATGAACTTTTTCAGTGTATCAGTATTTATACTGTAACAAGGAATTTAACAATTTGTTTTCTCACCTAGTGTGCATTGAGTCTCTGTGATAACATTTAGTTCTCTGAGGTAGAGTTTTTCCTTGTGAGATAGATCTCGCCTTTCTAAATCTCCAAAGAAAACAAGAAAGAGCAATAAAAATGTGCGCAGTTACTCAAACTTCCCCATAAACAATGTCAAAGTATTTCAACAATTTTGTTTCCAGCCAGCTAGTCTACATTATACGACTACTTCAACAAATGTTATAATTTTATAAATTAATTCTAAATTTAATACACAATGTAGGGATGTGGTCAATTTTCTTGAGTACCCTGCCTGTAGTTATGATTTACAGAAAAACTAAAGAAAGAAACCCAATATATATATTCAGATACAGAAATTGTTACAAAGCACTGAAAGTACAGCATTTTTTAATGTTACTCTGCCTTTTAAAAATACATTCAAATGACAGAAGAACCAGATTTGACAATCCTGAATAACGAAGGCTCAAATACTAGAATCTCCACAATTAAGTTTTTTAAAATTCTCACACACTGAAGGAATGTTGTCACAATTCAGGAAACACAATATAGATATATATATATAGTAAGAAATCACCAACAATGTTTAAAAATAAAATTGAAGTCAGTTTTCAAAGGGTGCTTGCTGATCTAACCCCCAAATCAGACTTGTTTACCAGTTTTCAGTGGTAATATCAAAAAGTCTTATATTACTTTAAAAACCATAGGATACATTTTCAATATGCCAGTAACAAAAGTACAACATGTGTAATCCAGGTCTGCTTTTGCCAGGTCTTTTTTTAAACGGTTGAGTCCCACTATAATCAGAGAGACACAAACTACATCCAAACTGTTTAAAGACACAGTTTTGTAGAAGAAAAATTTTAAAAATAAATACCTGGATATTTTCTTTTAAAAGAAGTCACACCCAAGTATTCACTGACTTGCTCCTGAAGCATATAGTATTCTCCTGTTTCATCTGGAGGCCATTTGTATTCTATCAAATTTTCAGCAGGAAAATAACTATATCTGAGTATAAGAATAATGTTAGAACAAATCACAAGAATCCTTAAGAGCAATACTTACATTTCTAGAAATTCAGTAATTCCTATTTATATGTCAATGAACAGTAACTACGAAGTTGGACAAGCACTTTAGAACACTGTATCCGTTTAAACCATTTCAAAGTCACTTCGTTACACCCAGTTACTTTGTTACACCCGACTTCACATATCACCATTCATCCAAATCATCAATTTAAAAAGCCAAATCACCATTCATAAACATGGTAAGGGACAAAGGATGAAGAAAGTGATATCCATGATACTGGAGACAGCCCCAGGAAAACCAACTACTACAGCATCAAAATTCATTCAAGAAGTATGCAATGTTTTAAAAACATGTGAGCTGTGTTTCTGATTTTGTATCAGATGCAGCACTTTTTACGGCACTTTAAAATAAAACATCTTAAAATATGCTGTGAGCAAAAGACCACTAGCTATTTATAGGACATTACCTCAAGTCAGAAAGATGTACGAAGAATATGCAAGTAAAGAAAAAGGAGCTATATTGCACAATATAGCTATATTGAAAAATACAGTAAGATTTGCAATAAAAAAAGTAGGAATTGTAAAAAATGGTATTACCCAAGGTCTTGACTAGAAGTTTCACAGCTTCGAGAACTGTCCCCTGAGCCCATACGCCGTCTTTTGGATGGCTGGCTGCCATCATTGGAATTTTCTTCTGTGTCATCCTGAAATGAAAATGAAAGTAAGTATTAAAAACATTAAAAGTATTCAGCAGACAATGAAAAACAACAAAAAATATTGCAAACCACAATTTAAATATATCTGAACTACTGAGCTGTTCTATGACTCTCTTAGCAAACAACTCAAAGGACATTTTGTGCAGCAAATTATTCTTTTCTATAAACCAGCCCCATAAGACACAGTGGCACAGGAGAGTCAGGCGGTTTCTCACCTGTTGCGTAGGTGAACTGAATAGACAGAGTTGTAGCTCTGACCACCAAGTTCACAATTCCTGATGTAAACTACCTTTGGCACTTAATCAGACTAGTTCTCAAAAACAAAGGGAAGTGCAGAGCAAAGTGCAGAGTCAAGAACAGGACAGGGTTTTAAGTAATTTCATCTCTAAAGTGGAGCAGTGTGAAGGAATCACATTTCATAACTTCTACAAAAAGTTTGAGCAAGAAGAATTAACCTGTCAGAAATAAATGGATCAAGCCCGATTATACATATTAACAACAACAAGAATTATTAGGTCTTCATTTGCTAATGTCTTTCATTCTAGTAGGTTTCACATGCCATATGACTTGAAATATCAATTTAAAAGCATTCCAGCAAATGAGAATACATTACTTTGGTTATGCAACATTTCACAATGCTATAATCGAGACAGGCTGCCGGAAAAAACATTTGTTTCCTGTATTTTTGGTTTATTTCTTGTTTTTCACAATTCTTCACAAATTTTTTTCTTTCTTGTTAAGAAGGAAGAATATCTTCCACACAACAATAAAAACTGAAAAGCAAAGTTAAATCAAACTGTGTTTTATTAATGCAGCCATCCTTAAAGAATCAGGTATGCAGCACCTCCACTTGTATGACTAGTAATGCCACTTCCTAATATTGCTGTATAAACTCAGGCGGACAAACCAAGCAGCAGACCCCAGTCAAAACAATACTGCACTAGAGTATTTTCTGATACAGCTATGTCTCATCCCTGGTTCATCCCTACTTCCCACACTGAATATTAATGCACTCCAAACCTCCTGAACTGCTAGACAGGGCTAAAGCAATGCTCTGCTAAACCAAAGCGACCAAGAGACTTCAAAGCGTCATTAAAAGACAGATCTCAACCCGACAGTTTGGTGGAAGCGCCTCATGCCAGTTTTTACTTTCGCTTTGCAATTTTTCTCACGAGTAAGACAGTTTGTTGCAGAGGATGTAGCAGAAGAGAAAACATTTGTGCTGCGATCTAAGACACGCTGCTGTTCAACCCCTTCTACTGTTCCAAAAAAAACCAAAAAACAAACAAACAAAAACCAACCAAAAAAACCCACAGTTCGGTGGCTTCTTTACGTGTGAAGTCAAACACTGCCAAAAAAACCGCCCCTTCCTCCCCTGGAATTTCCTTAGGAAACCCGGTGACGTTACGAACTCCGGGGAGGTCTATCTATAAGATCGACGTAACGATGCTTTATGACGCGCTCGGGAAGCCCGAAGTACCCGCGTTGTGTTGCGGGGACCGGCGGCCGATGTGCCCCGCGAGCCGCCGGTGCCACAAGTGTCGGCGGTGCCCGGGACGCGCAGGGCAGCCCGGCGGCGCCAGCGCCGAACTGCCCGCGCCCCAACACAAACTTTCCCGGCTGCGGCGCTGCCGCGGTGCGCTCCGAGCTGCCGCGCCGCCCTCGGCGAAGCTCCGCAGGACTTTTCGGAAGCAGGGCGGCCCCGGGCACCCAGCCCCGCACCCGCGCCTGAAGTTCGGCCGAGGGCGCGGGAGGCCGCCCGGAGAGCCCGGGGCGGGCGGGGGGAGCCGCGCGAGGCCTCCCGCCGGGGCGGCTGTTTCGCCGCAGC
>VWZG01002873.1:906-36970 GCA_013396735.1 Grallaria varia | reverse complement strand
AAAAAAAAAAAAGGCAGCAAGCAGCAAAGCATGAGCGTTATCCCATGACCCTGGAGGGTCATTTTACTTGTTATTGCACAATGCATGTGGGAAGGAGGTTTCCTATGAAAAGACTGTATATAGCCAGCAAGCAAGATACGACTTCCTTTTAACACAGAAAAATGCAGTTTTATAAAATACTTATCTCCCTGAAGTAAATGTCTTTAGAAATAATTGANCTCATTGTCATGACTTTCATGCTTAATAACAGTGCAGCTGTCAAAGCATGGTATTTCCCAACTAAAATGAAAATAAAACCATTTCATTTTGAGCAAATGTATCTGATTACCACGAGAATTTTTAATGCAGTTTATAGTTAACATTCCTATACAAAATAAAGGATGTACTTCAATATAATATAAATAAATACTCTGTTCCTTAAATATAATTTTAGGAATTCAATAAAGAGAATTTGTTGGATCTAACTATAGCTCACCAACCCCTGCCAGCTTTGTTTCTTCTTCTGAGTCATATTTGTTGAGTTCATTGAATAAAAAGTCTGCAGGCACTTCCTTAAACTGGATATTTATTTGACTCTTTCAGGACCGCCCTTTTCCCTTCCCCCCTCTAATGTTTCCAGTGCAACTCATTGTGAGAACTAAAGCTGTGAAGCATGAAAATTATGTCCTAATACAAGACAGTACTGGAATTTTAGCCTTCATTGCTAATAAGATGGGTCCTAACTGTCCTCCCATGTGTGTGTAACAAAGCTAATTTCAGAGTGCCAAAGATAACCCCTGTAGATGACCTAATCAAATTTTCAGGAAAGCTATTATTTTTAAGATAAGGTATTTCAGCTACTGGCTGTTTAAAAACTGAATTTTAACATGCCTGGAAACGAGGCATCTGCAATTCCTACTTAGTTAGAATTTTCCATTCATGTCAGCTGTGTGTACAGAAGTAGAAAAAGTGGACCATTTACCTTAATTTATTATGATTCACCACAAATATCTGTAACAACTAAAATATTTGTTCCATGCAAACATATCAAGCTGTTTAAAAATACATAGTGTATTTTTCTGTATTAATTAAATACAGAAGTTAATACACACAGTGAATTGTTATGTTTAAAATAAAATTAGAGAAATTAAAGATGGGAACTGTCTTCCCTCAGGTCACATAATTGCAAAATTATTCATTGCAATTCATTAGCTTCATTGAAAGCATTCCCAGACTGACCAGATCTCACTATGGTGATTGTGCATCTTAGCAGTACAAATGTTGTCTAGAGTGCTGATTTTAAGCTTTTGGAGCGTGTGTGCAGTATGCTTCACCTAATGTTGAACCAGCATGTGAAACCAGTGTTTGAAAAATTTACAAACTGATTACAATGAGCATAGTGGTGTTAAGATCAGGAGAGCAGCCTTTTCCCAGGCAAGGTAGGATTATTCTGAAGAATTGAAGAAGAAAGAGAAAAATGCAAGGGTGGCTCTGAACAGCTTTCCGCTATCAGGCCAGTGTGCCTGTTGTTAGATCAGTTGCTAACAGTGATGTGTCTCCTTTGTAGTAATGGAAACCCACACTGACATCTTAACTTGCTGAACTGGCCACGGTTGTCATTTCATGTGAGGGAAAGAGGGAGTGGAGAAATGGAGAGAACATAAAAAATTAAAGATAAGAAAAAAGTGTCCTATGAGCACATCAAACCATTTAAGCAACCAGTATTCTGTAGATATTGTACATTTTACTCACTTTGGATGTTGCTGGATATGGACTTCATCTGGCAGGTTTTCTGTGTTTGAAGCTAAAAGAGGCAGGGTTTCCCGAAGTCGTTCCGAAATGGGTGTCAGGTTCTTCACCCTTAGATGGGTGTTTTTGATATAGTCTTTAAAATTCTAAGAGCCCCTAGTATCTTTTTTTCCTCTAGCCTAAAATAAGGAATTGTAACAATGAATACTTATACTCTCTGTAAAAAGAGGGCAAATGTTCCTCTTTTATGAGCATTTCTAACATATTCCAATTTACCCTACAGTGTGAACATTTTAAAAGCAAATATGCTAATAAGCACATCACTTGAGATTGTACATGTTAAACAAGAAAGAAAATGCTTCATGAAGCTCCCTTAACTCACTGCATAAGAAGAAAATAGAGCTGAATGAACTGTCTTGCTTGAGTGCTAAGATCCTGGTTCAACAAGGCTAATAGGAGCTAAAGACTCTCAATCATCTTAGAGAATTGTGTGTTTTGCAGGACCAGAGTAACACAGCAAGCAGGAGTCACACATAGATCCTCTCTAGCTTAGAAGTAGAGGTAGAATTGTCAGGCTTCCCGTGCACATGCTGGCCTTTGCAATCCTTTCTTCCATAATCAAAAGGATGGTTTGCCAAAGCCACTGGTTCATAAGCCTTATACATGAGCCCTGTTTGCTGTGAGTCCTGCTCATCATGCTTCACTGATAGCTGATTTTTCCCCTCTGAAAGTACGACTTTGTGCAAAAATTCTGGCAGCATTCCTAGTTTTGCACTTAAACTACAGTTCTTATTCAAACTACTGGGAATTTTGTGTGACAATTTCTAACTGCATCAGCTAATACAATAATGAGTAAACAAATAATGAAAGCAAAAGCAAGAGTTTTCAGTTGTCTCTTTGATAACTGAAATATGATTAATAAAAACAAAGTTGAGAATACTCAAATCTTTTAGCATTCCTTCTATAGCACAGTACAATTACACAATTCTGTGATGTATGGGTATCCACAGACTCTCTTCACGGTGTTCAATTCCCATAACTTCTTACAAGTAGTGATTAAAAAAATCCATTTTCGTATGTGAAGTTAACAAAACCATAAACTGAGGCTCCAAAAAGCTTCCATTACTGAATTTTTTTAAGTCACATCAACCTGACAAGCTGGGGTCACTGAAGTTCAACCCCCAAATGTTCACATCCCTGAGGAGAATAGGACATTAATAATATTTTTGTACAGAAGAACTACTAAGTAAAGCAGTCGCTCTCAATGATGAAATGAAAGGGGCATTCCACTGTGTACTGTGAAATATATTATGTATCTTCCGCATAGTTGGTTAGGGATCAACTGCCAGCTTCTTCACGGTGTGAGCTCTTGATTGAAGCACCAGCTGTGTTCAAGGGATTGAAAGAGACCTTGAAAATGGCAAAGCAAGGCCAGCATTCAGAGCTGACAAAACAAAACTGACAAGAGAGGCAATAGCTATTCTTTCTGAGTGCTCATCATAGGAAATGTCATTGAAAAGAAAGAGAAGAGGAGGTGGGAGAAATCAAACAGAGGTTTTAGTATTTGAATATGCTGCTCTGTTTTCTCACACTTTTTTTTTTGTTTGTTTCTTTCTAATTAAGAAAAAATACATGTAACTTAGAACTTGAATTAAAAATAAAATGCAGGAGACATTAGGAAAAGCTACTGTCTTGTCAAAAGCATTCAGGAAGATTCTTGTTTGCTGCTTGTGTGAATTAGAGCTAACAGAGGCAATTGAGCTGTGTTGGCGTAAGTTGGGCGTAATGCGGTAATAAAATTTAAGCCTGCTGCATTATAAAACTCACAGAAGAATTATATTGGTAAGGGAGCTCTGCATCCTGGCAATTCCTACTGGAACAAAGTAATCATAGTCCCACTTTAAACATAACTCTTCAATTCTTAAACTATGTCTGAGTTACTTATAACTCCCACAAACTTAAAGTGGCATTTTTGGAGGGCAGGAAGTATCTAAGGTCAGTCTCCATTTGTTATGTAAAGACACATAAATGTGCTTTCAACTTTCAAGACTTTCAGTGTTGTTCCCTCCCCCCAACCCTGTATCAATTTTTTTTTGTTGTTAATGTGCACAAGCCGACTCTTTGGCAGCCAAAGTGTTGAAATGTCAATTGGTATCCCCTGGAGACTTCATCTCCACTGTCTGAAACTGCCAACATCATCATGTGGTTAAGGGTTTATCTTTCCTGCTATGACTGAGCTGGAAAATCTAAATCAGCCCTGTACAAAAGGTTGAGCAGAGGCCAGCCATAATCAGATAGAAACTATATATTTTTGACAAAAAATAGGAGGAAGGAACAGAAGAATCACTTTTAAAAAGCTACATATACAGCTAATATCTCAGTCTGGCTGCGTACAGCATTCTATTTAATAACCAGTTTAGCAAGTAAATGAGAGAGGGAAAAAAGTACTGTTAGAAGGTCCGTGGTAAAGTCTTACCCAGGCAGAAACCTACAGTTTTTCACAGGTAAAAAGACATACAAGAGAAGGACACAGAGGAATTAGAGGGGATATTTCAAACAATTTTGCATGTGACTCAGTGTCGTGACTTATCAGCCTAATGTGATCAAGTGAACAGGCCATTGGATGGGGAACTGGAGAAATTTACATTTTATCACTGGTTCTGCCACTGACATAATAAACACCAGGACAAGATTCTTCACCAATCGGGGCTGCATTTTAATACTTTTGCTCACAAGCTCTTTGGAAAAGAAGTGTTTTGTTTATAGTGGTTTAGTATTTTGCCTATTTCTTCAAGAAGAGTTTCTAGGAAGGCTCACTCTTAATGCAAACAATTTCATAATTATGATACATTTCAAACACAGATTAATAGTTCCACTGTGATACCAGTGTGACATTTTTTTGTGTTTGATTTGCAGGCCAACACCTTTAACAGCATATTTGTTCAGTGAAAGATAGAGTGCTAATCTACAGGGACTAGAAATGGCTTTGTCATTTTCTAGATGACAGCTCTTATTTTCCATTGCTTTCTGGCAGAAGAATTACCATTAGCCTTCCATCTTTCTCAGCAAGACACTTCCTTATCTAGCTGCAGGAAACACCTTTGCTTAAAATTCCTCTTATATAATTCTGCCACAGTTAGAAAAAAAAAAAAGGTTGTGCTGCACTCTCTCTAAGATGTATCTGTAGCTAAAAGGTAAAGAAACAGCTGAGGAGCAAAATCCAGTTATTAGGAATAAAGCCTTTTTTTTTTTTTTAAACATAAAGAAAACCTATCACTTGTTCTAAGCGTTAAGGAACTCTTTTACTTCCTTATTTGAAAGGGTGTGTAAATATGGAAATCTGAAACTTGGGCAGATTGGAATTGGTATGACTACTTGGACTCAAGCAGAATCAGGACCTAACCCTCATAAGATGCTTCAATTATCAGACAGTTTAAAACAATGCAAGCAAAGGCAGACTTGGATAAAATATAGGTTAGAAAGAACAATTGCAAAGCTCACCTTTGTACTTTTCTAATCCTGAAGCTGTTCTCTGCAGTAAAATATTAATTTACAGTGTCAGTAACCTTGATAATTTTCTCCTTCTGAGCTTAGGCAGTAGCTGATAAATATCCTGGAAAAAATGTTAAAATTTTCCTTCAGTTTGGTCTTTTCAAGATGTATGTTAGTTTTACAAAATATAGTCTTGAATAATCCATTGTGACAACTCATACTCAGTCACTCAGTACCTGTGCTTCAGATAATGCTACTCTAGGATGACATTTACTGTAAAGTGTGGTTTGTCAATAAATCAACACAATCGCTGAATTGAGAACAAATATCGTGGACAACAGGAAAAGCAAAATTGACTGAAAGAGCAATGGGTGAAAACTAGAAATTTCCACCCTTATTTTCTTTTGTAGGGAAAGATGACAATAAAATGAGATGAAATAGATTGAGCTGTATTTGTGCCTTACCCACAACAACACTAATTTATGATGGACAGAGGCATTCTTGAGGCAAAATTAAAGCTAGCTGAAAGGTTCATAGTTCATTGCTTCATTCTCCAAATAAATCAGAGTTAAAAAGGATGAAGTCAACCCAGAACATTTATAATTTTAGATTCTTATTTTTAATAAAAGAGCTGTTCTGCTGTACACCAAGAACTATAAACTCCTTTTATCATCACAGAAATGTAACTTACAGCACATAATTATAACTCCTCTATAAGTATACAGATTTCATGTTATTTATGTAGGAACCATAAATAGATTTCCAGGAGAGGGAGCTTATTTTCAATCTCATAGAAAGGGCAAACCTTTGGATTCCGCATGTTCACACACGCACAAAGTCACATTCACATTAGTTCTTATGAAAGCAGTAAGGATCTTCCCCTCTGCCCACAGAACTCACTTGGGAAATAACATGTCTTCTTCAAAGGACTCTTCTTTGGTGGAGTTCACAGCTTGGCCCAGAAGAAAACTGTTGCAAGTACAAAAGGCTGATTCCAGAAAAAAAACAAAACCAAGCTGGTTTAGCACAGCTGCCTCTGTGTGGAAACTTCAGCTCTAGGAAAGTTTTAATGATTGTAAGAGACTTTCTACAACAAGATGGGGTTAGTGGTTTGTTTTGGAGTATATTCTGAGCCTGCCTCATTTAGCCTCTGCCTGATTTTGGGAATGGACACAGTTACACATCCTGCACATAGCCAACTGGAAGTGCAGCACAGGCATGCACAATTACATATTCTCTGCCACTTAAAAAAAAAAAAAAACAAGCCAGAAAAAACACCAAGACATGTAACATGAGAAATGAAAATGAATTGCAACTTTTTTTGCAAACCAGAGTCCTTGTTTACGCTGAGTCCCACTGAAAAGTTTAGTTGCTCACCAAGGGGTCCCAGCTACTTCTTTGATGCTTGCTGATCTTTCTGAGTACTGTTTTCCCTGGCTCTCCCTTCAAATCTCAAATTCAGCTTCTCTTTGGTGTATTTCTTTCTTCGATACTGTAGAAGTTTGACCCTGGGCAAAACCAAAACAAGGCAACACCACACAGATCTTCCCAGAACCAGTACAGGTTTCCCCCCCAAAACCCCACAAAGGGGAGAAAAACAGCAAAAAAGCCAAGGGGAAGGAGAGAAAACATAAAAGCTTCAAACCATAGGGGAACAGATACATATATATATATTTATTTACAGAGGAGGAAAAGGGAACTTAGCACTACATGCGCACAATACGAATACCAGGCAAATACAGGGAAAGAGAGATAACTCAAACAGTACTATATATGTACTATATATATATACACCCAAGGATGACAGATAAGGCACTCTAATGCCCAAATACAGAAGTGACCAGCCCCGAGCTGCGATCCTTCTCCCCACCACCTGCCCAACGAGAGACTGACCCAGCCAGAGAAGAGACTGCACCGAAAAGGCTGACCAAAGAGAGCGTCCGAAGACAGTGTGACCCAGAACATCCTCCCTCACTCTTCTATCCCATGTGATGTGAGATAGTAAAGAATACCTATGATTTGTCAATGTATGTCACCTGACTCGTTACCCAGGAAGGCCTAAAAAAACAACAAACCTAGCCAAAGCCTAAAATTTAAACTACCACAGATACACAGTATTTTACTTGACCAGTTATGATTAATCAGCTTTTTCAAAGCAAATTTTCTTTGACTTAAATGTAAGGAACAAACAATGAACAAAAGACATAAACCTTCTGTAGATCTCTACAGCCACTAACTGCTTAGCGTGTCTGAACAGGAACAACGGAGAATTCAATCAAATTTCCAAGCAGAATAATTTTGTAAGGCCTGTCCGTATTTCTCAATAGCTCTCCATTTATCTGATGGTCTGCTCAGTCTCCAGATGGCAATTTTTCCTTTCACTCTTTTCAGTTTGCTCTGGGCTATGCTTCACCTCACCAATCAACAGATCTGTTGCCTGTGTAACTGCAGACAATCTGCTTGGCTATTTCAGTCACAACAGAGCATCCACAGCCCGACCAGTATTTCCATCATCACAACCCTGCAGTTGTTTTAGATGTGGTTACCCAGTGCCTGTAGCAGTTTAAGAATACAGTTCTCTGTGAATCTGACAAGTTTCTTCAGAAATGTAGCTATGCCTATAAATAACGGGGAAAAGTGATTTTTTTTTTTTTCAGAAGTCTCAACAATGGTAGTTGCTCTTTGTTTTTTTATTGCTAGCATGATTATGTCGTAACACATTCTTCAACTCTTACTCAGCTGTTAAATGTCAACATTTTTTTTGACCATCAGGGCTCCCCTTACCTGGGAAGTCTGACAGTAGGTGTGTTAGGACAAGCTTTTCATTCGTATATCTGCTCTCTCTTGTGAAGAAGTTCTAGAGACACCCCATGTCATCACCTGCAGAGTGAAAAGGTACTATCACACCTCTCTCTTAGTTATGCCAGAACTGTTGATTGACATTAATTGCTTCAATTTACCCTACCAAACACTGCCCTTTCCATTCCAAAAGGCATAATTTGGCATTGGAATTTCCACTTCAAATGTATAGATTTATAACCTGAGTTTCTCCATAGCAGGTTATCATGGGTAGTAGAAAAACCCTTCAAAACAGTCTGGCTCTAGAAAAAAAATAATAGAATTGAGAAATGGGGTTTTTTGACTCACCTGAAAATCTCAGTTCAACTGCAGGTCAGATGTGCTTTACTGATTGGGAATAGGATTAGGATTAAGATCTGCTATTTATCATGTTTGAGTTTGTGTGCTTTTGTGGGTTTTTCTCTGTTCTGAAATTGATAATAGTGTCATATTTCACAAACACAGATCAGATCTGTGAGAAAAACAGCCTGGCTTTGTAGGAAGTACCTACTCAGCCATGAAAGCTGTTGTTCATTTGATACTATTCACTGTCGTAGAGCACACCCAGACTCTCCCGGGAAAAATGTCACACAAGAGACCATCTGCTGAAATTTGTAGAGCTTAGAGGTTCAGAAAACCAGCCTTAAATTTGTTTGTAAATGCGCATCGACCAAAGCCAATCTCCTTTCAAACATGATCTCTACAGTTGAACATTAAGTCTATATTTTTGACCTAGAAATAGCTAATACTATCTTGAATTTATTTGTTTTATAAGGACATGCCTTTACAGTTAACATCTATGTTCATGCAAATTCACTTGCAATAATTTATTCTCTTTTAGACTAACTTTAGGTAGGAAAATAAATAAATAAGGTGTCCAGAAGAGTTTGGTGGGTTTTTTTCCCCTGTAGGACACTTTGTATTATTTCTTTATTTGGTTTTCTTTGGTTTTTTTGGGGTTTTTTTGTTTGTTTGTTTTTGTTTTTTGTTTTTGTTTTTGTTTGTATGGGTTTTTCTCCAGCCCAGTTTTCAGTATCATTGAGAAGGAAAATGAAAAAAAAGAGGGGGTGGAGAGGTTTCATACAAGATTAAGTTTATGTAGACAAACTGTATAGGCAGTTCTGACAATTCCTTCTCTATCCTTATTGATGGTGAAAAATGAAGCTGATCATTCTCTTCAAGCAGTCATCTTCAGCTCTGTTTGTAAAACAACTGATAGAAGACAGAAATTCATACATGTGTTTGAAACACCTGATACTAAAACAACTGAGAATATAGTTCCTACACTTTACTATTGTATTCTTAAGGTTACAGTAAGTCACAAGCATATATACATCATGCAATAGTGGATATTTCATGGGAAATGGAGAAAAAGGAGCTTTCAGTAAGATAGGATTAATTTTAAAACTCATTGGGAATACTGAATTGTTGTCTTCGAAGCTTATAGAGCCAGCCTTCAGCATTGGAAGAGCAAGAAAAATATCTGAAACAATTTAATTTTGCATAATCCCATTTCACTTTTTTCATTTGTTTTTCTTAAGAGTTTCTGTTTGGTTGTTTGGTTTGGTTTGGATTTTTTTTTATATTGATAATGTAAGGGGTTTTTTTTATTTTGCATTTGTACTTTTGGCTTACCTTGTTAAACGCTATTGCCGACATATGGTCAACTACTATTTAAACAAAGCCCCAAAACAACATAGTTCAAAATATGCAAGTGAGTTCCCTGCTGTCATGACTGGGTGAATGGCTGGTATAAACTGAAGATATTTTATAATTCTGATACAAAGTGAAAGATAGAAAAAAAAAAGAAAAAAAAATATCTAAATCCTGCTAGGCTTTACTATAGCAAACAATCAGGTACTTTCTTGGAAAACATTTTTAAAGATTTCTTTATGGAAGGATACCTGACTAGGGTTTTTGAATGCATGGCACAGTAAGAATCTCCAGTGCCTTTCCTTTTGCACAAACATTTTTGTGTATATGACTTCTGAAACTCATGTAACAATCATTCTGTTACCACTTTCATTTATGTGAACTAATTCAGATCTATGCCTGAAAATACTAAACAGTAGTGGAAATATTCAATTAACTCTGACAGCTACAGAAATAAATTTACACAGCAGAATAAAAATGAGCCTAAAGGAGAATATTGCTATATATTAACATCTCATGGGTGAAATGGAAAACATTTTAGTGTGCTGTTTTCCTCAGCAAAAGGTGTTTAGGGAGGCAGGAACAAACCACAGTGTTTGGGTACTTAATACATGAACACCCAGAACTATGGAAATTTGTTCTAAGTTTAACGCTAATTTACGCACAGATTATATTAGTTCATCCTAGGGTAATATCAATAGAAATTTACAAAAGTAACAGAGTCACAAATATCTTCTGACTTCAACAAAGCTCCATTGCACAGATTTCTATTTCCTCATTTTCTTGAATGAAATAGGAATTTACAGATATTCTTTACTTCAGTTAAAGTGGTAGTTTTTCAGATGCATTCCTTTGAGCGAAAGAGATAAATGCATAATGACTAGAATAGAATGGATTTTAAGAGGCAGTATTTTCGCTGTGCTGTGGCAAGATTTGTGTGTGATAATAAATCTTCCATCACAAACCTATCTCATGCCTTAAAACACCCCCAACCTATTTTTTCTTTTGATATTGCAGAGGTTACCTGCTGAGAAATCAGATTTCAAGATTCAAGAGTCATCTTACGCACAAACTGAAATTCCATTTTTCATTTTCATCTGGGCAACAATGCTGCGTACCCAGCTACATCTCCCCAGGGAACCTGGAGCAACCGAGACACCATCACAGTTATAAGCCGCCACTGGAGAGCTCCTTGCCATCAACCACATCTTTAGCACCTGAAGAATACGAAAAGTATTCTTAAATATATATTTCCAAGCTGTGGTCGGTGGTGGGGGGAGGAAGATGAAGCAAGGCTTCCCTTCTTCCATCTTCCATTTGCTGCATCAATGGAATAAGAGGAGAAGTGTATCTGTAGTGCCTGTGCCCTAATATACACCTTTCAGCTCCCTCTAACAGTGGTGATCTGTGCTAGTCACTCACACTGAATCAGTGGGAGGCAACTTTTAATGCTATTTGCTTTTGAGAAGCTTCCTGCATGTCACCACAAACAATTACTGTACTAATTCAAAGGCAGCCACCATTTTTCCTCAAGCACTATGGAATGTAAATAGATGTACCCTCTCTGTGAATCTAGTGATCAATTATTTAAGTACATTATCAATTATTTAAAATATCTTACATATTAAGCTTGAATTTAGAATTTCAAAACAGCAAACTGTAAATGGATAAAATATTTCTCACACTGTGTGTGATTAATATTTGCTGCTTGTTAGATACACATGGAGCACAATTTCCATACCTGCAAAATTACAGCTGTATGTCAGTTGCAACTGTGCAGTTGCAATCATTTATTTCAACCAGATTAACTTAACTTATTTGCAAATGACTCATCTTCTGCAGAAAAAAATTAAATTGCAGCTTCTGCACTTATAGAATCATAGTTGGTGTTTGGAGGGACCTCTAAAGGTCATTTGGTCCAGCTTCCCTGGTCAAGCAGGGCCACCTAGAGCCAATTGCCCTCGATCATATCCAGATGGCTTTTGAATATCTCTAAGGTTAGAGACCCCACAATTCCTCTGAGTGGTCTATGATAGTACTTGGTGGTCCAAAGAGTGAAAAAGTGTTCCCTGATGTTCAGAGGAAACCTCATAAGTTTAATTTTATGCCCATTGCTTCCTGTCCTATCATTGGGCACCACAAAAAGTAGTTTTTCTCCATTGTCCTTCGATAAAATAAAATATTAGCATGATTGATGTTGGACGGGACCCCTAAAAAACACTTCGTACAAACCCTTTGC
Source organism: Grallaria varia (assembly GCA_013396735.1). Lineage (NCBI taxonomy): Eukaryota > Metazoa > Chordata > Aves > Passeriformes > Formicariidae > Grallaria > Grallaria varia. Next base: position 25,020 of record VWZG01002873.1, on the reverse strand, counting down.
AATGAACAGGGACATCTTCAATTAGATCATGTTTCTTACAACACCATTCAAGCTGACCTTGAATATTCTGGTCTTGAATATTCTGTCTTCTCAGGATGCTGAACTCCACCATCTTGTTGTCACTGCCTTCAACCTTCAGAACCCCAGGGAACCCCTCCCTGCTGGTATGTACAAGTTTGAGCAGAGCACCTGCCTTTCCTCATTGACTTCTTTGTTGCTTGGGTGAAGACATTGTTGTTGATGAGCTTCAGAATTTCCCAGATTGGTTATGCCCCTTTGTATTGTTCCTCCAACATTTATGGGAGTTTGAATTCCTGGGCCTGCAAATGTGAAGTGCTCCAAACCTTCCCTCTCCCCATCACAAGTTTCCACAATCCCTGTAGCCCACAGTGTTACTGCACACAGACATGATTGGGGTTCTGTCACCCCAAAATTATCTAATTTCTTCTTCAGGATAAGTTCTTGTTCTTCACAACATGAGATGGGAAGGAAAATTTCTTTTCAGTGAAAAACAGTCATTGTCATTATGAACTGAAAAACTGAGGAGTGAGGAACATTCCCTGCTATGCTAGCATCAAACTGGTTGGTACTCAATGAGAAGAACCTGAATAATAATTTTCTAGGAAGCATTATGCCATGGAAGATGAAATAGAGATAAATATCTTTGTGGCCTAGTCCATCTGTCAGGAATTCCACTTTGCATATGCATGGCAGACAAGCAGAGAAGTCAAGCCTGTGCGGCATTAGGAAGTACTACTAACAGAGACCAAGGTGGCAACATGGTGGGGGATGAACTGAGATGTGTGGAACCTTTTTAGGAGGAGTTGACACTGAACTTTTTCCATGAGACCTTTCTACTTTCTCTAATGTCAGCTTGGTGATTTCTCAGATGGTAATGAACATTTAGTGACAATGAATATCACACATCATATAGAGTGAAAGAACTCAAAATAGAACTCTCAGGTCCCATGAGAGTGAGCTAATCACAACTGGCCTTTACATATGCGTTCATACTTTAAGGATGATTTAAGGATTCCTAGAGCTGTTAAGCACAGTCATTTTCTTCATGCGCATTGTACAAAGATAGATAAATTACTTGCAATTATGTAAAAACACATCAGAAAAATAGTATTTACAAAAAAAAAGTCCTTTTACCTCAACAATTTTATTGCAATACTTTAGATTTTTGTTGCTCCGTGGTTTTTAACAGCCTCCACATTAAAATGATGCCCACTCTAACTAAACCAATGTTTGAAATATTCTAGCAAACACTGACCATGGAATCATAGAATGTCCTGAGTTGGAAGGGACCTACAAGGATCACTGAGTCCAGCTCCTGACCCTGCAAAGGACAACCTCCAAAAATCACAATGTGTGTCTGAAAGCCTTGTCCAAATGCTTCTTGAATGATGTGGAATTTGTATTGAGAGTTTCCTCCAACAGAGAGTCCATCAGGAGTATAATAGGATTTCAAAGAATGAGGAAAAGCAGAAAACAAAAGAAGCCACTCAAGTAACCAATTTTTGAGACTAAGCCAGTATTTCTTTATTTATTCATCTGATTCTTCACTGGTTCTTAACATTTTTCTCCTACAAGAGTCTGACTTAGAACACAATTGCCTTCCAACCTCACCAGCCCACCGGAAGACCGGGTCCACTGTGAACAGGGTTCTGTGCCTGTTTACTTTTATAATCTGTTTGCCTCAGCTCTGGTACACCATCTTTTGACTGTCAGAAGTAAAGTTTTGTGGGTGCATTAGCCACAGCTTTATGCAGCAGAAAATCAGACATTTCAGAAGGTTTGAGTAGTAGTAAGCAGAGAAACTGACAATGCAAAACAAACAGCTAAACAAATAGGGAAAATGTGTTCTATTTAATTTTTTTAAACTTTGCCAGTGGGGAAGGAAAAACAAAATTTGAGGGGAGAAAACACTTCTATTTTTCCCTTGAAGTGACATGCTTTCTTATGAGACATCTGAGAATTTATGTGCAGATTGATAAGTATTCATATACCACATATTTCATAAGGCTAAATGATACCAACAAGGTACAACACCATGGGAGTGGGACAATGTCAGGAATCATAGTCTTTCTGCATATCTGAGTATTTAATAAAGTATGTAAAAGCTACATTGCTGCACCTTTCCCCTGTTCCCCCCTGGTGTGATATGCTTTACCTGTGTGTATGGCAAGCTGTGTCCTTACAAGCTGTTGAGTAGCAGTCACAGTATGCTATTGAGCTTTCTTTGTATTTCAAGTCCTTTACAAAACAAAAACTTCACAAAACCTGTTTTTCAAAATGAATTGGGCTGTATTTTTTCTTGCCTTTCCATTTTTGATTAAAAATAGAAACTGGATAAAAGTCTGAAGTATGAGAGCAGAACCCAGGTTTTAACCAATGCATGATGCAAAGCAAGCTTCATCTTTGTTGTGTATTTCAGGTGTATTGCTTATTGTCACTTGGAGGGGAATAAATTTATTTTCCTTTGGCTCTCCTGATTTGATTTTTTTTTACATTTCCATCCTCCCGTTTATGATGTTCAAGGTCTAAACTCAGGCTTCTCGTGATATCATGTTACTTCTGCAACTGGCTCAAAAAGTTGTTCTCTTGAAGGCAAGGGAGATGTGACAGAGTCTTGGAAGGAAAATACATCCCCCTACCTGCACAATTCCAGGTGCTCTGCATCCTCAAGGTCCTGGAATGAGAGTTTTGCTTAGCGGTACATCTCCTTTTCCTCTTGCAAGGCAAACCTGGATAGTCCCGCATAAGAGACAATTGAAGTCAAAAATATCCGTGCTTATTCTTATCTTCGGGTTCTTTACCTACTTACTATGTAAATGAAGGGATACACTATTTAAAAGTAATCTATAAGATCTAGACACACAACTAACTAGGAAAGATCCCATATCTTCTATACCACGTAACTCTAACAAAAGAGCATTTAGTAATGTTGTATGCATAATTTCTAATATATTAGGCCAATTATTATTAATTTAGTCAGAGGTTTTGAGCTAAACATTTGCTGTAAGTTTATTTGATTCCAATTCATGTAATGGGGTGAATAATTCTAAAGTAAAATGTTTTGAATACACATCCAATATACACACTCCCATATCCTTCTAGTTGTAATTTCAGCAACCTTACACTCCCAACATCAAACAAGGGTTAAGTACTATGTTATTTAAACAAGATGGAGGCATTTGATAATGACTGAGTTTTGAAAGCGGAGGAGGAGGAACGCTGGAAGGGAGTGCAACTTCTGTCACCAGGGCATGGGAGAAAACAGCAATGGCACATAAATCTACTTCAATAAAAATATTGCTATCATGATACAGTTTAACTCTCTGGACTCTTTGGGTTTTCACCTTTGAATAAAGTACATCTAAGGATGCTATTTCACTGTTTTTATTACACACTTGAGAAAGTAGCCAAGACTAGTTCGGCTTAATTACAACCATTAAGGCACTTTAGATGTCAAGCTTGACTAACTAATTTACAAGTGGATTGGACACAAATTTCTTGCTATTAAGCTTCAGCCTTTATTTTTAAAATTTGTTCAAAGTCATGGAATGGTCAGGATTGAAAGGTACATGAAATTATATTGGGATTTCACGGGTTTTTTTGTGCTTGACTACTTCCTTGCTTTTGCTGACTTTGTTGCTATCATTAAGGAACTAAATATTTCTGTAAGAAAATACACCAGGTTATTTTTAATATGTAATTTTTAAAACCAAAGAAGTAGCCACCTTCCCTAAAAAAAAAAATCCTTAAGAAATGAACTCTAATCACTTCCTTCTTGTCTATGAGCAGCACATCCAGGGGTGCATCACCCACAACTGGCACATCTAGGATCCAAGTCAGAAAGCTGTTTCCATATACCCTCCATGAACCTCTTGGACTGCATGAAAGTGAGCAAATTTTCTCAACATAATACGTTAATTCTACTGAATAACAAACTTAATGAACAGCTTAAACAAAAAAGACATGAAATTTCTGGTGGTCATTCTGAGCTTTAATAGCATGAATCTTTAAAGGTGGAATTCACGCTGACATTAATAATGACTGAAGCGTGTCTACCAATGGGTGCTTGGACTTAGGCCAGAGGACATAATTTCACTTAACTTGACTACATCCAATAATCCTGGAAAAAATAAACACATTCTGGAGGGAGCTGTTTCTTGTTTGTGCTTAGTGCAACAACAACAACAACAAAACCAAGTTGTCTATTCAGTAATAAAATTTTTGTGGGTGTTGGTTGATAACTTGGCAATGATGTGAGCAAGCATGGCAAAGGGGAAGAAGGATACAAATTTATCATGTTGCTGCCACTGATCATTGGTGAACATGAGGTTACAGCATGGTATCTTAGCCAGCATTCTACATGAGTGGGAAACTGAATAGATACCATAGCAAGTGACAAACTATTTTTATTAAAAACACGCCCTTACCTCAGAAACCTCTGTTGGCTGCAATATGCAAAATATTAGACACCCAAAAAACCTGCTATTGTCCCCATTTCATGCTCTCATACATCTCAAAAGCACAAAGTTTGTATAGACTTTAAAATTAAAGGAATAAGCCTGATTTTCACCCTACCAGACCCTGTCCTTTTGAGCAAACACTTCAGTACAATATATACTACATGGCAGAAACCGGCATGTCTGCAATCCCTAGCTAGTGTTCTGTGGTTGGTAAACCACTATACCACCTGATTTAAAAATGTAAATGCGTGAGAGAGAGCAATCACAGGGTAACAGGGGGAGGGGTAGGAGGACTAAGATGGGCCATATGTTCCTCTCCTCTTTCTGCATTTGCTGCTCTCATATGGAGAATTCCCTTCCTGACAGATGGAGAGAAGCGTGCTTTATGCAAGGTGCAGGCGGGTTTCTCTATGAAAGCTTAAGAGCTAGAGAACAAAGCAGAGCAATTGTGAGTTCTCTGTGTAAAAATCCATGACCCTTATCAGATATATTATGGAGGACTTCTTCCAGAGAACTACAGAATAAAATGAAAAAATCAAAATTATTACTGAGCATTACAAACCAAGTAGCTCGATCATTGGCAAATTCATATTTTAGTTTTAATAAGAAGGAGAATAACAGGAAGAGAACACTCAGTAGCTCAGGCTATTGGAAGGAAATAACTTTTTTTTTCCTTTTTAAGACCACTGGTCTTGCAGTTCAGAATTTCTCTGTGTCTTCTTTTTTTGTTTTTGTTTGTTTGTTTGTTTGGTGGTGGTGGTTTTATGGTGAGTTTTTTCCTTGTTGTGTTTTTTTTTTCTTTTGTTGTTGCTTTTTTCTTCTTTTGTTGTTGTTTTTTTGTGTGTTTTTTTTTTTAATGTGTTTGCGGGGGTTGTTTGTTTTTGCTGTTGTTGTTCAAGTTTTCTTTGTTTTGTTTTGGTTTTTTATCTCCGTATAGCTACAGATCTATCATTTAACATTATTTGCATGAATGTGTGGAGTTGATAAATTTGGGTACTATGGATGGATGACAGGTTTTTCTTTACCATAAATTCTGTCCCACACCAAGTAGCAAGAGAGAAGCATTTTGATAGATAACACAAAGTGAAGCTTTTTGATAGATAACAAACTCATTAATCATTGTCCTCTAAGTGCTGTAAGAAGAATTCAAAATGTGCCACATTTGGCACTTGTAAAAGTTTCTTGCTTCCAGATCACAACAGTTATTACTCTGTGTTTTTTTACTAGCTTGAGCAGCCATTTCAGTACGAAAAAAATGACTAGTGGGGGTTAAATTTAGTATAAGACTAAACAAGGATGAGCTTCACAGTGGTATCATTAATGCTCTCTTCCTCTTACCAGAGAACATTGGCAGACTTCCAGTTTATTAAAACAACAATCAAAGGCAGATCTTCCCTCTGTATTCACAATGAGTCAAGGATGGATCATTTACTCAAACAGAGCTGTTTGCTGAGGTATAAAAGCAAAAATGCATTTCAGGGGAAACAGTTCATGAATATGTTGCAAAAAATGCTCCACAGTTGTGTCTCATACAAAAGCATTCCTAGCATTATNTCAGCATTTGACTACCTAAAATAAAAAAAAAAAAAAAATTTCCTTTTTTTTTTTTTTTTCAAAAAGCTATAAACAAAAGATCAGGAATTAAAGTACCTTTATAAGAAAAATTGACAGTTATTTGCACGAAGGAGCTTTGGCATTTGTAAGTCTATTAATTTAATTAAATGAGAAAAGAAATTATTTGTCTGATTGATTTACATTGTAATTTAAAGAAAAAGTTAGTAATATGCATCTATCTCTATAGGGAGATCATGTGTGCAAAGACAGAAACATGATAGGCATACATTTTNATAAACTGAGTGGAAAAATAAAAACACAGAATGTGAAATCCTGACCCCATTGAAGTCTCTGGGAATTGTGCCACTGGCTCAAGAAAGCCAATATTCTATCCAGGGAATGATTAAAAAAACCCCAACCAAATAAACAACAACAACAAAAAAAAATGTCAGGAGCAGAGTACAACACTTAAAGATGTGTAGGCTGATATGCTGTCTATCATATGTAGGTCACCTTTTGGTAGATGATCTCATCTGTGAGGGGGAAAGCTGTTTACTTATTTTCTGTGTACAACACATGCTTTTTCAGTGCAAAAATGAAACATGCTTGTATTTTTTTAAATGTCATTGAAATACTAAATAAATTGAGACCATCATTTCATGGGCAGGTGTGCAGTGTTTGGAAATCTGGTTTAGTTACCTCTAAATAGGTAGGATCATAAAAGCTCAGCCTCTGGGACATTCTCTCCTCCCTAAAAAAAGCCCTTCCTGTTCGTGTAACATCTATGATTATGTCTCAAAAAGTTATTTTAGAGGTTAAACAGGATGGCTGTGCATCTGAATGACAGGAAAAGAAGTAAGGCATTTAGGTTTCACACTTGAAGACTACTCCCAGTTAGCAGAGTCTCAGGGAGGAAGATCTGTAAAATCTTTTTTGTTTGCAGGCTGCATTCAGTAAATCCAAATTTTTGATAATGACACAATTGTACTGAATGGTGGCTGTGAGTGAATGCTTGTTGAACTTTCAAGATATGATTCAGCACAGCACTGTGAGAACAGACCACAATAACATTAAACACCAGATGGCATTTCAAAGCCCATCAGATACACAGATTCCTTTTTCTTCTGTACAAAAGATCGGCAAGGCCTCATGTCTGAAAAAAAGCCCATTAAGATAAATAGAGTTGATTTAGTTTTGTCTTGCTAGGGCTATTATAAGAAAGTCATCTGAATGGGTCAAATTACAAACCGCTCTAGATCAAAGGAGAACAACTGCAGTAGCGGGTCAAATTGATCCAAGCTATGTCAACTGGATCAGCATGAAACCCTAAACTGCAGTGCAAAAACTCCTTATCGTGGGCCTTGACAATAATTAACACAAGTAGTTCTTCTTTTACACTGGAAGTTAAGAAGGAATTAGCTGAAGAGGTCCATTAGAAATTTCTTTTGCAGTTGCCTGAGAGGGAGAGATTTATGAAAGCTCTGACAGGATCCCAGACTTAACAGGAACAAGCACCTCTGCAGTCCAAAGGACCCAATTGAAAGCAGATGAGGTGAAAGTTAATGCAATATTACCAATCTTGAAATTACATACGCTTAGGCAGCTGAGCCTGGCTGCTGATTTTGTGTTGTGTTGGTGAGGACTTTTAGACTTTGACTCGTGTTCAGCCTGGGAGAAGTTTCCCTGAGGTGCAAGGAATTACCCCAGTGATTTATTTTTTTCTTGGCAGCACTGCATTTGTTGGCTTGTCTCAGTGATCCATTGGTGCAGCACAGTTTGTGTGAGCAATTGATGCTAGGCAATGCCAATATTGCAGGCTGGGGGCTGTGTGGGTACGTGTGTGAATGTCATTGTAACATAGGTAGAAAAGCTGACAGTGTTATACAGAATGTAAAGACAGGATTTCAAAGCAAGAGCTGTAGTAAAAAAAAAAAATTAAAATTTAGAAATGTTTGTGAGGGAGAGTAAATGAGTGGTGGGGACAAAGAAAGGAAAGTCCTGTTGAATAAGATAATTATTTGACTGAAAATAGAAATAGTAACTTTCTACCCTCTCTTCTCCCTATTGTTGATGGCAAAGCAAAAAACAGCCAGAGACTTCACCACATAATAAAGACTGCTACTTGTGAGTCAGGATACATATAAAAGCCTGTCATGGTGTTGCCAAAAGGAGCAGCCCTCCAAGCTTCATCACAGATGTCCAAGTGTCCCCTGCAGCCTTTCTTATATGTCATCACCAAATGGTCCTGGTACATCAAGGAAATGACTGACATATATATATTTTCTGGGGAGTCCAGTCAAGCGTCTTGTTTGCAACTGCTCTACTTGTTGTTGTGTCTAGAGAGGCCCTTCACTGAGACTGGTATTACTGAGGACCATGTAAATACCCTACAAACTGCTGTTTGCTTATTTTGTCCACTCAGCACAAGTCCTATAACAACAGATGAGTCACTGAATTAATTGTCCACTACTCTAATTATTTTACTACTTAATTCTGAGACATTGGAGCACTTTTCAGGTTGCAGGAGGATGCCTGCTTTTTTATGTTTAATTATAGCAGTGGCTTCTGGCACCAGAAGTTTCCTGGGAGTGACAGTTTTCTGGTTTGATGCAAATAAACAGTGTTTAGTAAGTGAAGCATATTTCCTCTCAGCTGCAAACATTTGGATTTTCTTGGGGCCTGGATGCAGTGAAATGCTATGGCCATTCAGACAGATGAGGGTGTCAAGGCCCCTGATGATTCCTAACACTTGAACACATCACACAGGGGCAATTAAACTGACAAGGGGAAAAAAACCCTCTCCTCACTCCAGATTTACACTGTGTTCCCATTCATGGACAAATCAGCAAACATTTCAAATGCCTTAACTGAGTAATGAATGGGTTCTGGGTTAGTTACTGTGCTGACAGCAGGTTTTAAATTCTATTGAGTCAGGCAAGAGGGAAGGTGAATAGGGTAGAATTACAGGAAAGGATTAATGAGGGGTTTCTTGCTGAACATACTGTTGCAGTGTTTTCTCAGTCACTACACCAAGCAGTCACTGATTTTTGCCTTAAGGACTGTACTTTTATAATTTAAAATATGCCTCCTTAAACAAATCCGCATCAGGCAATGTGTCAACACTTCATTGGTTTCAATAGAATTAGTTTCCTAAACGCTCTTTTCTGAGGCAATTTTTGTACTTGAAAGTGCATTACAAGGAACATTTACTACATCTACAGTACAATGATGTATAATACGACAAACACGATTTTAATGAGTGCAAGCTGTAACAACAAATATACTACACATATGGTCTCTCTTTCTTTCATTCCTTTTGCTCCTCCACAGTCATAGTAAAAATCCTTACATCCATCTTTTCACAACCATTAGTTGCTACTATTAGATTTAAATATTACCTTGAAGTAAACAAAAAAGGAGCACTGCAGAAGACGCAGTAACAATTTTCAGATGATGACAGATGCCTTCTTATTAATATTGTGTTCCTGCTGCTCATCATATGTACTAAAGCATGTCAAATCATAAAATCATTTTCCTAGAAAAGAGAATATGCACACAGCCTTCTCTGTACATTGCATGTGAAATTGAGCTCAGCGCTGTCTGCCAGGCCAGGCTGTTTGCTGGGTCACATTCACTGAAGCGTCTTAGCAAGTGCCAAGGCCTGTCAAGATGCCACATCACTGGCTTTGGAACAGCCCATAGTTCCATCAGCTGCTGAAGTTACATTAGTGTGGAGACAGTGATCTGACGCACCAGGGGGAAAATCCTTTTTAATTTGTCTGTACATTTCTGGTGGCCCTGTTTAAAAATGTAATTTTGTCATTTCTGACTCTCCCACCCCTGTCAAGACCGCATTCACTAGATTAGAATATCTACAGCAAATTGCTTAACTTTTAGCCCTTGGTATCTTTCATGGCTTTTGCTTTGCTTGTGTACTATACTCTTATTCTTGAATCTCTGTCTTCTGGGCATTTTATAGGATGCCGGCTAAGGATATGAACCACACTTCATCAAGGGCTGCCAGTTCCTTAGATATCCTCGGTTAAGGCAATAGAAACAATGAGAGAAAGCCTTGTTTCCTTTATTGTCACCCATAGGCTACAGGTAAATCCCACCCTAAAAAGCCAACCCTTTCATACATAAGGAAGAGTTTCATTCAACTGTTACAGGTATAGGTGCCATGATGTTGCCCTAAGAGAAACGCACAGTATCATAGAATCACAGAAGGCTTGGGTTGGAAGGATGATGATGTTTAGTCTCATTATGGAAAGTGCGCCTTTCGTCTAAATATATAAAATGCAAAAAACCACTCATTTGAAGTGAATTACCATAGCTGTGTTCAAAATTGACAAGACTGAAGCAAACACTAGAAGAGATATATCATTCTACTTTGTTATTCCTTTCACAAGAAATGGAAAAGCTTAAACATGCACTTTTCATTCTTTCTTCTGGATTGTCTTAGTAGCAGTATTTAGGAAGATCTTGAATGCTGTATTTGCCCATAGGCAGGTTTGTGGGGTTTTTGTTTATTTGTTTTGTTTTGTTTATTTAATGTTTTCTACAGAGAAAGAGCAGAGGGAGGAAGAAAAAATTTAAAGAAGCACAAAACAATACACCTGATTTTGGAGCACATCTATTCTCCACCACTCCAGAAAGTTCCCAGCGCTATAGACATTCAGGGCTACTGACTAAATAGGCGCCCTGAGAGTGTAAGAACACCTTATTCATGCCGGACTTGTCCTGCTGTCAAAGCAGACAGTAATGGTTCCCACTTTGGTTGATAATCAAATCTCTTATTTTCAAATTCTCTCCCACCCTGCTGAAACACAAGTGTAATATACTCCTCACATGTGCACAAGGAAGACTTCAGTTTTCTAAATCTCTACATGGTCTCTGAAGGTGGGAATCTATGCTAATAGGGAACACTTATGACAGAGACATCAAGAACTAGATTTGCCTCCTCTGAGATGTAAAGAGGTGCTGCTCTGAGCATAGGAGCTCTGAAACTCAAAATTGAGTGTTTAATAAAGAAAACAGGTAAAAAAATATTTAACAGCATAAAAGCAAATGCAGTGCTGGATCTAAGATCTACCTGGGTCCAGCACACTTCTCTGTGTCTTGACAGACTCTGTAGCTGGTGAGATTGGACAAATTAGTGACAGACATATTTTCTGTGGTATTTTCACCACTTAACAGCAGCAGAGATCTCAAGGGCTTCTTCAGAGCTGGTTTGTGCAGCCGAGTATTTACTAGTCCTAGAAAGATTTTTCTTTCTTGATCCATCTGATCATTTTGGAAGCCATTTAAATGGAGATGGAAATAAGTTTATAAACAGTAAAATCAGGTCTGAGAGGAATAAGTAAAACCTGAATATAAACAGGCTACAATAAATAATACATTTCTGGAAAAAGAAAAAAAAAAAAAAGGAGAGTTTTCAGTCTGCAACTAAGGATGGCAGAAAAACCCCCACTCTTTAGGATGATGAGTTATAAATTCAATAAAAATGCATGTAAAAAAATCAAATTATTTGAAATGTTTCCTTTTATTCCTGGAGGGGCAGGCTTAAGAATTNNNNTCAATATTAGTCTATAAAATATGAAATCAAGACTATTGGTGGAGGACGTAATGAAAAAAAGAATTAAAAACCCCAGTAAATTTGGTGAGTGTAAGTGCGTTTCAGAACTACACATTCTTACTTTGCCAGAAAAGACTGAATCTGAGTCTTAGAACACAAAGGTTATAACCATTACTCTATATTTAAAACTAATATTTATGTCAACCAAAAGAACACAAAACTGCACACATTTGTATATTTTATTAAATGATCTGCTCTGAGAGATCTACATGGTCTAATATATAAAGATCTTGCAACACAATTACAATCTTGAGTTTTTCCAAGCCTCAAGGTTTGTATTGCTTCACAGAATACCATAACATGTATCTTGTTACATTACTCGATACCCATGTTTACTGTTATGTTTTCTGTGTTTACACAATCTCACAGTTAGGGCTGTGTGAGCACATTTTTCTTTGGGATTGAACCAAGGGGAAAAAAGTATAACACTACAAGAATATAACCTGAAACTTCACTTGAACTATCAATGAACCTGAAAGGAAAGACTTTATTGCATAAGGTAACAGAAAAGAGATNGGGCAGGCTTAAGAATTTCTATTAAAAGCTTCACTTTTATTAATTTCACAGTCATTCAGTCCATCCCCTTTTAGTTTTTCAGGTATGCAATAAGGGAATGTATAGTTACCAAGCTTATTGGAAAAGTTAGTTGAGTAATACAGATTGATGGTTATGAACTCCAATGTCTACCAGTGCCTTAAAATAGTTTGCACCCATTTATCTGAGCAAAACCAATTTGACTCAGTAGAANTTTCAAAATAAATGAAAGATTTCAACATTCCTATTAAATATCAGAGTACTACAGAACAACGTGACTACTCATTTTCAAATCAATTTGGTACAGTACTGGTAGCAGGAGACAAAAAGTATATATTTGAAATGAGAGAAGTGGGCTCATTTTTGTATTTTAAATTAAAATATTGAAGTTGCATAATTTTCAGTCATGCAGTATAAACATGCTACTAATTTAATGTATGCCTATTTTAAATCTAGTTTGACCATACTGAACTATTTTTCACATAAAAATAATTTTCCTGTTACATCCATATCACAATAGCCCAGTGACATTGAAATCTCAGTTGATTTTGGAGATAAATAGCAACAAAAACAAAGTAGAATTTGCTGTGTATGTAGTTACCCTAGTTTTTTGCATCAGTGTCCAGTAAGAGTTTTGTAGAATATTGATATTACTTTAATGGTGTAATTTGTTTCTCTATTGGAAAAAAACCCAATCGTTTTCAATGTTAGTATAGAAGGCCCTCAGATGTCCTTATCTTATTCTTATGTGAGTTGTTAGAAGCATACAACATTTAAAATGGTGCATGAGGAATGGGAAGACCACTGTGAGTAAATACCACCTGTGGATGCAGCATGATGGGTACTATTGCGAATTAGATACAGAAGTTGAAATAAAATGCTGTTTTAGATCTATTGAGCCAGCCTGATTGGTTTAGTAGAAAAGGTGGCCATAATTTTGCAAAAGATAACAACATAATTACAGAAGTATTGCTCTCCAAAAGGAGTGTGGAAAGGCCCTAAGCAACCCTTCCTCTTTAAAATAACCACATAATTGGATTGTAATTAGAAAAGCACACAGACGCAACTTTCCTATTACTGCTGATGTTGTAAACACATGAACCTTTCCTCTGAGGGACAGGACAAAAAGAAATACCTTGCATTTTCTCTCAGAAATTAATATTCCATCTGGGAAACCTCTCTCCTCTAGGAGAAAGTCTGCATTACGGAACATCCGTATATAGGAGTCAAGAATGCCCACCTCTTCAAACCCAACAGCTTGTTTACATAATTATATTATGGATTTGTAAGGGTGTGTTGTGTTCCTGTATTATGAACAAGAAAACAGAGAAAATGAATCACCGGCATAACTCCAATGTCTTCCCAAATTTCTTGAGCTCCCAAGAAGAGGACACTGCTGGCTTTTAAATCTAGAAGGGCTATTCATTCTTTTCTGTCTTCATCTTACATGCATCTCAGGAGAAACACTAGGAGCCTGTAGTAATTTAAATGGGATATAAAGCATTTGAATAGTGGCAAATTGATAGCAATTTGGAATGGAATTCCATGTTTACAGAACAGGTTACAGTAATCTTAGCATAGATGGCAGACACTGGAGCAGCCTTTCATTTGACATCCAGAGCTGTAATTCCAGCAGAGATAGGGAAATGAAAGTTCTTTATCTCAGTCTTGACTGCCCATATGAGAATGTATATTTATTATGAACTTAATCTCTTGCCTTTTGCATAGTGTACCAAAGAAGCAGGAACTAAAAACCATTTGTTGTGATGTTTCTTTAGTATGAGGTAGGCACTGCTGTAGTGAAGAAAATGAATTATTAATACCATATTATTTCAAAAGAGCCATTAATCTGGTGCTAGTACAGATCCATTGGAATTTTTCTCTCCCTGCTGTTGCATTCCTACTGAAACTGGTGTGTGCAGAGACCATCTTATATTCACTCATTTCAGATTCTGAAAGTAGAGAGATTTGGGAAATTCAAACATGTACCAAATTTGAAAGTGGTAAATAGCTTGCGTTGGAAAACAGTAGAATAGTCTACAGTCAATAGGAAGGGGCTAAATTCCTATTCTTTTTAAAAAGAGCACTAGGGTTTGAAAAGAGGGAGACATTTGGAGGGCTTGGTTTGCAGCAGAGCCTGTTCCTTAGGGAAGCTGTACAAATGGCTTCTGCAATAGCACTGGGAGGTCAGCAAGGTCCAAACTGTTACATGGATAGCATAAAATTACACAGAAAATACATTTAGGCTTTGAACAAGGACTTGAATTTCAGTAGTATCAATTCAATTGTTCATTGTTCTATTTGACCTGGAAGAACTTAGGTAGGCATACAAATTGCTCTCCTACTTCCAGGTTATAATACCTGATATGTATATTTTCTTGAACTCTGTTATTGAAATGATCCAGATGTTCTTGAACATAGCTGTTTTTCACTAGCTCATCACTCTGCTAGGATGTCCCAGTAATTTAATCTGATGTAACACAAAAGCCTTAATGACATTATGCCTAACTCCAAAGATCCAGAAGTTAGCATTCACAGATAAGAGTTCAATCAGTAGTTCTTTATCTCTGCAACACACGTAAGGATAAAGACTCTACCAGACTTATGTATTGCTAGCATATATTCTTGATTTCTACAGTGTGTAGTGTTCCATTTCAATAAGCTAACATACCCTGTAATTACAAAATGTAGCACAGCTTGGATTATCTGTTTTGCAGCAGAAAAACAGCAAAGGGAAAAAAAAAGTTATTTTTGTGCAATACCGACAAGGACTTGAAAATTTAATGTAGGCTATATGCACTGTCAACATCCAAATAATCTTCAATTAGAGGTTGTGTTCTTTATAACTGTTGGCTTCTGAGAAGTACCACAAAGTAAAAACTGATGCATTATATCTCCCATGGGCTGCAAATTTTGGGATGTTGAATGCACAGCAACTAAAGCATTGCTGGGCAATCAAAAATTATCTAGAGGGAGCCACTAAGGTTATTGCATGTCCTACACATCATTAAAAATAGCTGAGCAGTGAAGTTCCATTTTCAGTTCAAATAGTTTTCTAGAACCCTGCTACTCAAATTTATGTAGTCTTGATCCAGAATAAAGTATTTGAAGACATTTTAAAAAATCTCTTCTATATGTCCATTTATACTGTGTCCATCTGTATTCAATTGTGTAAATTATTACATTAAAAAGAATATCTACAGTTATAAAGGCCTACTTTCTGATCACTACATGCAAAGGGTTGATTATAGATTTGCTAGCAATTAATGATATTTGCATCCTTTTTGGAAATAGCCTTCTCCTCCCACACTATGGTGGAAATTCAAGTTTTCCTCTTCTGTGCTGAGATAAATCCCAGGTATTTCCAAACAGTGTGCGTGTGTTTATGTTAAGACAGAGAGAGGAACAAACCTCTGTGTGTGATCCACCTAGCCCCAAAGATGCCCTAGAATCTTTGATCCATTGTTTTCTTGGTGTTCAGTTTAGAGTTGAGCGTTTTACTTCAAAATTGTCAGAGAACACTCAGAAGTAAGAGGTATCACCTAGAGACCAACTTTCAGACAGCATGGTAGGTACTAAACCAATAGCTTCAAGGACAGAGTTTGCAAGGGAACTGGTAAGTGGAATTGCCTCCAGTGCACTGGTTTGTGGGTTGAAGCCCTTATAAGCAGAAGTGAGTTTACCTTTGAGTTCATTTGTTCCAGGTGGCATCAAAAACTTTTCTCTCTGGAAAACACATACCAAGCAAAAGTTCTCATTCCAGATCCTACCTCTCTTCAACACTTGATGTCAGAGCCTCAAGAGTTCCCCCGCTACGTACCTGCAAATATCATCATCGTGGCTAGGTTTCATGAACTAAGATTTGGGAAGGGCTCTACCCACTCTTGCTGCAAGCGCGCTGATGGCTAAAAAGGCCAATGTGAGATAGGCAAGTCCGGCTGCAAAAGGCACAGCAGAAAGTCTCCGTAGGCGGTGTTGGTGAGGCACGGTTCTTCCTGCATTGTCTTTTCTCCTTGAGACTGATTCTGAGTGCGTTCTCAAACGAATCAGCAGCGTTATGGATGGTGTGTCTCCATGTATCTGCAAATAGCTGTGGCTAAAAGTGTACTTAATTTTTCAATCGACACCTCTGTCCAAAAAAAAAAAAACAAACAAAGTTAAACTAGTGGAAAAGCCTAAAGTTGGCTGCCAGTCACTTCTCTCATTCCTCAGAAATACTTGCCATCAGAAAAAAAAAATCATGGAAAAGACTAAATTCTGAATTTCCCCTCTAACTAATGAGCACTGTACTCACCATAAGGAACTCAAGTTTTAAAAATGTGATTTTTTTAAAGTAAGAGCCCCTCAAGTCTACTACTTCTATTGATTATATATGGAAAATTGTATGTGTTCAAATATTCATTAATGAACAGTAATGTAAAACTCTAGCACACATCTTAGTACAGACAACAATTCTGACTTACCTACAATGTGGGAAGTTAGTGTAGTTCCCAGAGGATGGATTTATTATCATTAAAGAAAAAACAATTATTCAGCATAATGTCTTCATTCCTTTCAGTGTTTTTTGTTTTTGATTTTGTTTTGTTTGTTTTCAAAGAAAACTTAAGGGATTTAAAGAATATGGTCCTCAAGTTCACTATCAAAATCGTGGCATTTTTACTTTATCTGATCAAGAATTTGAGCTGCACAGATATTTCACAGTAAAAGGCTTTTTCATGATCTTTGTTTTCCCATGTAGCTAAACTAAACAACTTTTTTCCTAAACAGCTATCACAAAACAATAAATTATATTTTTTGCAGCTATTCAACATAGCCAATTTTAATGCAAGTACAGTAATGGGTCACAAGGTTAGCTGTGAATCATGATCCCGTGTGCAGTTTCTAAAATGAGGGGCAATGCAAACTCAGCTTTGCTAAGCTCATTTACTCTGCATCTCAGCTTGTAAATTAATCATTGCTGGCAACATCAATTTGATTGTAATTAATCATACAGGGAGGAGCAAAGAAATTGCACTGAAGTGAGTCATATTAACAGCATTATCTGATTGCTCTCAGTGTAATTTACTGGGATCCTGATGTGTGCATACAAGGCTTCTGGCTGGTACTTTGGCAGAAAAAGAAATTTGTAAATTGCTCTGTACAATAGGTAGAATATTGTGTAGCCCATTTAGCCATATATATAGACTTTTAAAGAGCCCTGCTTTGATGTATTACTTCTGTGCCCATAATTGTGCAGGCTTTCAGTTTAGCTCTCAAATTGCCAATGAAGTGACCTCTATTGCCCTGACGACACATAATAAAAAACAATGGAGTCCATTTCCAGACAAGCCTGGGATTTTATAGAGTGCCCAAAGGAGGGCCACAGAGATGGTGGAGTGTCTGGAGGGGAAGCCATATCTGAGTGGCTGAGGTCCCTTGGTCTGTTCAGCGTGGAGAGGAGGAGACTGAGGTGAAAACTCCTTGCTTTCTTCAACATCCTCCTGAGCGATAGGAGAGGGGCAGGTACGTTTCTCTTCACTCTTGTGACCAGTGACAGGAAGTGGCATGAAGCTGAGTCATGGGAGGTTTAGGTTGGCTATCAGGACTAAGTTTTTCACCCAGAGGGTGTTTGAGCACTGGAACAGGCTCCCCAGGGAAGTGGTCACAGCATCAAGTCTGTCTGAGTTCAAGAAGTGCTTGGACAGCACTGTCAGGCTCATAGCGTGATTTTTGAGGAGTCCGGCATGAGGGCAGGAGTTGGACTTGATGATCCTCATGGGCCCTTTACAGCTCAGTGTAGTCTATGATAATTCTAGCCCAGTGAAATGCTGCTGCAGTCTAAGATAAAATACAGAGGAAAATTCTGTATTGAAATTAAAGAAGAAACTACCTAGAGAAGATAAAAATGGAAAATAACTGACTAAACAGTTTTTCGTATTGGTAAGGACTTTTTTTCTCCCCCCAAAAAAAGCAAACAAAAAGATTATATGCAGATGGTCTTAGGAGCCAATGGAAACATTGATTCCAGTATTTCAAAGGAATTCTGTTAATGAGATGCTCAAGATCTTGAAGAACTTTAAGTTAGTTTCTTTACACATTAAGTTAATCTGAAAACACGTTAATGACAGGCATAATTTTACTTTTAAAACAATTAAACTATAACCATAATTTCCATCTAAGATATATATCTCTATCCAGAGAGGAAACAGGAAATCAGTGTGACAGATAATCTTATACAATAAACCAAAAAGCTGAAAGCTGAGGTCTAGAAGTTAAACGACATCTACTTTGCACATTTATATATATCTAATGTAACTGTATGCACACCCAAGCTGCACAGCTATTTACAGGCATATGCGGTCTCAACTTGCAAGCTGAGGTTGTACTTTCCCAGACAGTGTCAAAGTTTCATAGGCATGTGTGTGACTGTACACATACCAATTACTGCCTGAAATGAACATGCAAAGGAAGACTGTTATTTCACACAACACTGTCAATTAAAGCTCTTAATATCTAAAATTAGTTTTCCTACTTTCCTGATACTTGTGTTCAAAATATATACTTCCATTAAACCATTTTTTTTTTTTTTTTTTCGTGGCAGAGCTACAATATTAGCAAATGAAGTAAGTCAGAGATAAGGCAGACTGTTTGCAGGTCTGAGTGCAGTCCAACTTTTCCAGGAAACCAGACGACCTACATAAACCTCATATCTAATAGCAGATGTATTTCAGCTAGGGTAATAATTATAAGAGGCCAATTAGCCAGTTACAGGAGGTTGTACAGCAGGCCACTGAAAAAAACTATTCCATTTCTTTTGTTTTAACTGGAACACGGATAGGAAAACAAATTTCTCCTACTCTGGGAGCACTGACCTGACTGAAAATAGGAAAAACTGGTAATAAGGGGAATGCAACAAAAGCCCACTGATATTCTACATTTTAATTATTTTCCATGCAACCTAGAGACCTGGATAGCAGTGTCAGCCCTCCCGACACCTCTGCAGTCCTGATGAGAATGAAGGGTGTGGGAATTGAATGATCTCCTGCCGGCCCAGGAGCCTGTACCCTGAGACATGTGCCTGGGCAATACAACCGCAAGAGGCAAGCCTGCAGTGACAGAAATGCTCTACCAGCCTTCAGCAGCTGTGACTTCCCTGTGTCCCAAGCTAGCAGTTTTATTCCTATATTTAAACTAGAGGCATTGAACTTGCAAGTAGTCTTGTGATGTCAAGCTGAAGCATAATTTAGTTGGCTTTTCTTCCTAAATCACTGACAAATAATTATCCATAATTGGTGCTTAATGTTAACTGAGTTCACTGCAAGCCGTCTAATGAAGTTCAAGGCTAGCAAACATTTCCTGTGCTCTTTGAGAGGATTATTGTCTTAATTTTATGCAAAGCTTCTCTGGTTTGAACCCCTAAGACTGGTATGAAGCACTCTTGATATCCCTGGTTTGATTGTCTAAAAGTGAAATAGAAGTGGTACTGTGTTCAACTTCCTTGCACACCTGAAAAGGAAGGGTAAGACAGTTATGGGTTTTTTTGCAGAGTAAGGCAGTTTTTACCCTACCTGCAAGCCTTTGAGCAACAGATCAGCGGATCTACATATGGCTTCCAAATCAGACAGCAAAAAGCATAAAACAGTAGGAATACAGAACTTCTACAGGACACAACAATACCAAGACTGTTCAATCATTTTTCTTCAGAATGGGAAAAATGTGGTGCTAATTGTAGGTAAATCACAAGACAGGAATCTCAGTTTATATTATACACCAAAGCAGCTACCAAAGTAATGGTAGATATCCTGGCAGGTGAACTTTAAAAACTGAACACCGCGGTTGATATTTCACTAAATAGAAGTGTACTGGCGTGCCTCATTCACTGTCTATACTCTAAAAATGGTGTTTCAAAGTTAGAAAGGACTTGAAATTACATATAATTAAAATCTGTTGTCTGGAAAACTGGGCTTATCTTGAGACACTTAACTAATTTAGTCTATTTTTTTGTGCAGAAAAAGCAGTAATGGTGATTTTATTGTTATATATTACTGTATATATTGTATAAAGGACAGAATTTAGAAGTTTAAGGAGCAGAGAGTCACATTTGTGATCTGTATCGGAGGACAGATGAAACCCACTGCAGCTGGCTCTGAAATCTATTTAAGCAACAATGGAAAAAAATCAAAAACTTCAAAAGTCTATGCCAACATATATCCAATGAGATCCAAGTGGTGTCCTGCTCAGATGTAATGCAGAGAAATACTGGCAGCTGGAATTTGTGCTCTTGGGGTGGTTTTAATGCCTGAAGGGGGTAGGTGCATCCCTGAAGGGCCTGCAGCTCATGGGTAACTCAAACTGGAGCAGGGAAAACAGAGAACAAGTCACAGGCACAGCTACATGAGGGGGTGTCAGAAATCCTGTGAAGCAGTAGCCAGCAGAAAGAAACCATGTGGTGCAGAACAAGGGAAAAGCCACTGGACAGAGCATCTCAGCCTTTCATAAAACCCCTGCCTCACTGGGTGAACTCTGATAGACTGAGCACAGTCCTCAGAAAACATAAAAAAAGTTTAGGCTGAGAATATGTGTTTATCTAGGAGCTTGTATAATTTCTTCTAGCTTTTTTTGCCCCTATTTTGAACATTCAAATGATCAGGACTTTATGTTTAGTGACAAGGAGTCAAATATGTTTCTCCAGCTCAAGATGGTTTTTTTGTGATGTGACAACATACCAAAAAGGAAAAGCAATATCTGATTATAAATGGCTCAATAGAATAAGAAGGCATAAACAAATATAGTTCTGTTTTGCTTGTAACAATACATTGAAAAGGAAAAGTGATATTTGATTATAAATGGCTCGATAACAGAAGGCAGCATAACAAAATCCAATAGCTGAAAGATGCATGCTAGTCAAATTCAGTTTGGAATAGGTAGAGTTGCAAAGACTCTGATTAATTAGTACAATGAGCAGAAAAATTATAGTCTGCTGCTGTGCAAACTCTCAAAACCAAGATCAGATAGAAGGAAATTATTGTGATTCCTTTCATGCTTTTAAATCCTCAAGTATCAGCTACTATAACTGAGAATAGAAATTATGTACAATACCAATAAGTGGTAGGTAGGCAGTATACAAAACAGTGTCTTAACCACAAAATCTTAAGAAACAGCTCTTTCTCATTCTCCAGCTTTTCAAATCTTTGCCCATGCTGGGTTTCTTTGCCTAGAAAACAGATTACTGATGCAGCCATTTTTGTAGGCAGAACACAAACTAGAACACTTAAGCAATCTGTGTAAAAAACCCCCAAGCTCTAAAAAAACCCAAATAAAATCTGTGCAAACGTTCCCCAAATAGATGTTCCAAACTCTAGTCCATCTTCTGAACTCAGAACAAAGACTTTTCAAAGAGAACATCAACCTTTGAATAGTTTTGTAAGTCTCAAATCGGCCTAGCAACCAAAACACGATTTTCAAAAGAGAGTTTCAGCAAGGTGCAGGACCTTTGGTAGCACTGAGGTGAGCAGATGCAAGACACTTAAGTACTTTCAAGCATTTTCATATAAAGTGTCTTTCAAAAGAAAGAAGGAGTTCTTGAACAAGCCTAACTTTTAAAAATGGGCAACTTTTTTTTAATGGGGAATTTTTAAGAAGCTTTGCAATCATACGACACCAAGTTTTACTTGCTCCCTGTACTAATCCTGGCTTGAAACCCACCTAATTTTCAACTCGTGTTCTGTAAGTTGCTTAGAAACGTATAGAAGAATATGAAGATTTGAACAAACTGGCTTTGGTTAGCTTGTGGTTTCACTCGAGAAACATGAGTATGATTTAAGTCAACCAAACACAGATGTGAGACTTAAATGAAATCATAGCAAAACTATGTTTGCAATTGCATTAAAATTACAAAACATGCTTGACTTCAAGTGGATGCCCATGTATAAGACTATGCCATGAGAATAACCCAGCTATCCAGGATTATTGCCGCTCAATCCCACGCAGAAGATGTTTTTATACAACTCATTACACTAGAAATTATACTTGTAATATTTGTTTATTTTCATTGCTCTAAGTACATAGCCAGCGTAAGAATGTTTTATGATTTTGGATCATGAAGACTCTCTCTACCTATAGAGTTTATAGTCTTGAAAAAATGAAAATAAAACATATAAGTTATTGAAAATATCAATTTTACCAAGTATCTCAAAATCAAACATTTTTAATCATATGTACTCCACGACACTTCAAGCCACCAAATGCATCTGGAATGTGATGGCATCATTACAGACATTGTATATCCTTCAGGAAGAGCTTTCTAACCACTTAAACTGATAAACTATGTTTCTGTGCTTTAAATTCCTTTCCAGGTAATCTTACCACATATCCAAAAAAGTTTCCTAAGGAAAAAAAAAATATCTCAAATCACTGCCAGTTTGATAGAATCTTTCAATACTTAAAAGTGTATGAGATTATTAATAATAATAAAAATTTTTTGCTAATAGAACATTAAGGTCAAAGTGCAATAACAATATAAAAGAGGTATTAAAAGGACCAACATATAAGAAAAGGATCTCATAACTGTCAAACAAAATTTACTTCAACTCAATTCAGATTCTGTATTCCAAAATTAGCAAGAAATTCTAGGAGAATATATGCAATGGAAAATAGTACAATTAAACTATATATTCCCTGCTACAACTGAAAGGATAGCTAAGCTTACGGGAAGAACTATGTGATAGAAAAAGATTCTTGAAGATGGAACATAAATTGCAAGGTGAATGCCTATGAGGTGTTGGAATCTGTCAGCGAATGCTACATGAAGCAGGAACTTGCTGTCTGATATGTTGCTACATTGATATTATTTGATATATTCATATAATTTTGCTGCTTCTGCTGGCTGTCAATGGCGCTGGGAAAACTGTTATCCTTTATATGCATGCACAGGGAGAGAAAAATGATGGATGAGTTTGTTTCCTCTGATGTATCATGAGTGGCCATAAGAAGAGGTAGTGTACGATGGGGGTCTTACTAATACTGGAATTTCTTACTTGCCAATTTGACGTATTTTTCCCCCTGTTCAGGGTTGAAATAATTGCCAGATTTGGATTCAGAAGTTTTCTTTCCAATCTAAATTTTGTTGTGGGTGTTAGTTTTATATTTGTGACCATAGGTGTGTCAGAGCACAGCAAAGGTTTCTGTGGAGCCTCTGTTATTTGGTGCCAAACTTATGGGTGACAGTGACTACAAGTTACTGACCTCAGTGGCTGGGACGGTACCAGTGACATCAGCCTTGTGCACTGACAGATCCACATGAAATAGTATGATTTTACAAGCTCTTGCCATTTCTTGTTTGATATTCCATCAATTACACACACAAACTTGCAGCCCGAGCCATAACTATGTTGCTACGTATGTGTGTGCATCCTTCCAAAAAACTCTGCTTCTGAACCCTAATGGAAAATACAATGGTTTGCTTACAACATCCAAAAAAGCAAACAAACAAACAAAAAAAAAGAGATCACATTATTCTAAATAACTTGATATCATTCTCAAACATACAAAACTAGAACAATGGAAGAAGTTGCACACAGAACAGTGAGATGCTAATATTGTGATGCTCTCTAATTTTTTGTTGTTGTTTAATTTTTAAAGAAACTGTGTGCCCTTGATTCTAGCTGGGAGAATTATTATATATATTCCTAAATAACAGTGATTCTAGGTGTGAGAGATGTGTACTTCACCATTAAAGAAGAGCTAAAATTTGTTAGTTCACTATTAGGGATATGGAAGAATTATTTTATGGAAACATGCTACACATTTTCTGAATGACTGTAGTGCGCCAGAGTAATTGCAGTGTTCCTTCACTGACAGAGCTGGGAGGGAAACAAAGTGCCCTTTTTGGTAAGTCTCATTTTTGAGACAAATATTAAAATTAGAATAGTA
>VWZG01002872.1:1360544-1464223 GCA_013396735.1 Grallaria varia | reverse complement strand
TGAAAGGGCAACAATGTTGGGCCACCTTTCTCGTCCCATTAATGCCACTGGGAGTTATGGGGGAGTTTGGAAGGAAAACAGAGCACCTGAAACTAATATTTACCACCAAAGAGACAAATTGAGCTGCCTCTAAAACAGCATTTCACAGCTGCCCGTATTTTAAAGGGCAGAATTGCCACCGTGTAGAAAACAATTAATATACAGAGCCTTTCTTGCACCGTGCCTCATACAAAGTGTGCTCAGCATTATTAGTAAATCACAGTGTTTTATGATAAGCTCGTGGCTCATTCATCTGCCTGTTTTATAGTGCAGCTTTTGCAAAGCTGCCTGAGTTAATTCTGCTATAGAAGGCCTATGTGAAAATAGAAGCATTTCATTAAGAATACATTAAAAGGAAACTAAAGTGATGAAAATATGCCAGTAATGAATCTCCACAATTAATGGCCCAAATTAATGAAGGTTTCTCAATTCAGGAATGAAATAAGAGCTTCTAGAATACTTGCTCACAGATATCAAGCTTTCAGCTCCCGAAAAGCGGGGATTAATTTATGGCCTTTTCAATGGATTAATGTTATTTGGCACAATTTGTAAAGTCCTTTCTTCTCTCTTCTCCTGAGGTATCGTTTCAGACCTGTGTGCTGAGGGCTGTGAGAGGAAACCGGGAGTAAAGGGAATAATGCATACATTATCCCAGGCTCTGCTGGAGTATCCTGTGCATCTGCACATTCAGTGACTTTTGGAAAGAGCAGAAAGTGCTTGGACAGCAATATTTTTTCAGCTGTTTTTTCACGTGGAGGTTTTAATATGCATGGCTTGTCCTCAGTACACCTGTATGCAGTAGGCTGAAATAGATCTTTTAGGGAAATGTATTTATTTTGCATTACCCCTGAATAAAATTTACCACGTGAATGCATTTTAGGTTCTTTTGAACTAAGAAGGCAAATACAGGAGAGGTATATTTAAAGGAGTTCCACATCTGGCTTATATTGATCAAAAATATGGGTAATCTTCCTGATAATAGAATGTTCTATTTTAAAAATATTTATTAATAAGAGTTTAATTACACTTTCTTGGAATCTTGGACAGAAATTTTAAAAATCTGTGTTTTTCATGCTCTTCCATATACTACTATAAGTCATGGACAGCTGGAGAAGATGCAGTGTTTGGTCATCCAACCTTGTCTGTTTCTTCCTGTCTAATTTACTTTCTGATTATAAGGTTATTTAACAGTGTTTATGTTTATTAGAATCCATCCAGAGGTGGTGATGCCTAACACTGGAGTCATATGCTCTTACAAAAACATTCAGTGTTGGTATAATATAATTCGTCCATAATTAGTCAAAAATTGAGTTTTCTATAGCAGTGAGATGCTAACATCAAATTCTAGCTTTCAAAACATTGCTCAGAATGAAAAACCTTTCTGATCTCCCTCTTTACTTGTAGCTATCAGGCCCAAGACCCAGCAATTCCAGAGGAAGAGCTGGCACTTTAATCTACAGAGTGTAATGGATGTTCCAGAGTGTGGGAAGCTGCAGGTGGCCAATCTTAGGAAAATTCAGAGGGCCCTCAGTGCCAGGACTGGAATAGCATCAGGACTTGGACGAGGCTGCGACCAGGGCAGCTTTGCCTTTCATTGTTATTGATAGCACAGGACTAAAGGACGCTGTCCCCGCTTTCTGTGTTCCAGAGGAGACAGAAGAGCACTTGGGCCGATTCCCCATCGCCCGGGGTGTCTGTAAAATCAGTGTATTAAGCTTGGTGTTCTTGCCAAATTCCAAACACGACTGTTTTCTCAGTTTTGCTTGGTGAGTAGTTATTCTCATTGTCAGCCTTTGCCTGGTGCTGCTGAACATGCTGCTCTGGTGTGTGGCTCTCGGGAGCCTGTCCTTGAACTAATTTTTAGGGAAAAAATTTGGTCTTGCATGAGCAAAGCTGCCCGTGTCAGCTGAGCCTGCTGAGAGGGGACATCCACCTCCTCCCTCCCCTTCCATCGTGCTGGCTTTGGGGCTCATAGGGCCATTCTTTAGCCAGTTGTTTCCTATACCCGGCAGAAAGGTTTTAATTTTTTATTTGCTTGGTTATTTCTACTGGTGTAGAAGGCTTGAAGGGACGTAGAACTGGATCAAACCACCAGGTCATAACGTCAAGATGCTTCTTGGGGTACACCTGGGTAAAAGCTGCTGAGATATTGGCTCTGCTAGAATTAGTCACTTGTGTCCATGTCTTTTTAGTTTTCCTGTAGGATGTTGGTTTTACTGAACACACCCCCAGAGCTGTATCCACGAGCTGGACAAGGGCTGGATTCCCTGCCAGGGGAGTCCTCCTGGACCATGGGATCAGGCAGAGCTAAATGGAGATGCCTTGGAGCAGCTGCTGCTCCGCTCTCTTTGTTAGAGTATTTCTAGATACTGAGTCATTTTGCATTTGTCCCTACTTAGAAATACCTTATTTGTCCCCAAAGGTGTGTGTATATCTGTAAAACACACACAGTTAAATATGACGGGTATATACTCATAACATTACACTGTAAAGATTCAAACAATATATTAAATATTTTAAGTACATTTTAATGGTAGTATGGTCTCTATTGTGAAAATTTTCATTCTTTTTGATGCACAAGGAAAGGCTAATCAGCTAATGTTGGAAGAATAACAACATTCAAATGCAACAAGAGATGGCATTAGGGATGTTGCTTGAACAGGAAGTTGGGATGAGGCTCAGAACTCCACATGTATTTCTGCCTAGGTTGCAGCAAGTGCCTTTTGATGTGCAGCTGCTTTTGTCTGCAGATCCCACTTATATTTAGGCACTTGCAAAACTAAAAATGATGAATTGAAAACCAAAATGAATATTGATTTAAATATAAAATCCCGATCTTGCTTACCAGAGTATGAAATGTTTACACAG
Source organism: Grallaria varia (assembly GCA_013396735.1). NCBI lineage: Eukaryota > Metazoa > Chordata > Aves > Passeriformes > Formicariidae > Grallaria > Grallaria varia. Next base: position 1,461,316 of record VWZG01002872.1, on the reverse strand, counting down.
AGCTATACTAACTGGTACCATAAGAACTGGTAATTGCCCATTCATTATTAATGTCAACTTACATGTATCCTGACTTTAGAGAAACCTAACAATTTGGATTACAATTCCCTGTACCAAGCATCAAGGTCAAGAAAATATTTTCTTTTTATTTAGTTTTGAGAACAGCATCTAAAACGCTGTACAAGAGTGAGGGAAGGAAATGAAATATTCTTTGCTGTGGTTAAAACTGAACGAACTCACAGGGTTTCTTCCTTTGAGAAGATGTGGCACTGCTAATTTTTACAACTGGGAGTTGATATTTGGAGGAAACACTTGTTTCTTTTTCTTGTTTTCATAAACTCCTGCTATTTTTAGACTTTTTAAAATGATCATTATTAGATGCTCTGTGCCAATCTCGTAGGATGTGGCCACTAAATCCTAAATTGTGTGCTCCAGCCTCAACCTGCTTCCAGCTAGGAAAGGTACTTGGATTTATGGATATGCACAATATCTGGGCATGTAGCACCATTCCTGAAGACGGATAAATCCAGCTGCCCACACTCCAGTACTGCATGAGCTTAGTAGTAATTCATTCTTCATTTCATGGGAATTAAAATGGAGATATAGAAATATCTCGGCTTCGGACAGTGACTGTCAAGTTTGACCAATGCAGCTTGAATTGAAATGAATTTTAAAGGAATAGAAATATCTCACGGAGTGTGTCATACACTGGGATGAGTTATTAAAGTTTGTATACCTGATATAGGCAAGTAACTCAATCTGTTTACAGCAGTGTGAGTTCTTTCAGTATTCAGTGTCTTTGAAAGTCAAATAGCTGATTTTAAGACAGGGGTACATGCTGAAATTTAAGGCTCATCTATTAGGAAAAGTTGGTGCAAGGATATTTATATGAATTACAAGAATTTTGAGTGCCTGAGGACTAAATTTCTACAAATGCAATATGCAATCAAAAGTACTAATAGTAAAATAACTGAAAGGTGCTTGGAGTATTAAAGCCCTTACTACTATTTTTGACAGTGATTAAGTTATGCACTTCTGTTCTTGAGCATTAACTAAGATCAACTCAGCTGTTAAATGAGTCTCTTGCTGAAAGCACAGATTTTCTTTCACAGTGGTGCTGAAACACTGGATGTCATTTATCTGCTCCTCCACTTACACTGACATCACCACTCCAGTCTCTGGATGTTTTCCAAGCATATATTTTATATTCCCGTGAATCAGAAGCTTTATGACAGTGGAATGATTAAGAGGTGAAAGCTGACAGTAGAGACAGTGTTTGAACTAGGTACAAAGATATGTCCATTTTATAGTGCAGAAAAATCATCAAAATGTTTAAAAATGTTAGAGGTTCAGTGAGAATTCTTGTGAGCAATACCTGGAAATTTTTAAATATTTCAGAACTTCATTTTCTGAACGTCATCATTATTCTACTATGTTTTTATAGGTTTTAGTACATTGATTTATGTATGCTTTAAAAGATTTTTAAGATTTTCTGAGATATTTAATGAATTCTTATGAATAAATGCATTATATGAAATATACCTATAATCTACATTAGCACAGTAGTGTACATATTGTAGTACTCAACATATCTTAGAAGTCATTATGGCAGTTCATTAGATTAGTTTGGAATTAAATGTGAAGTGCTGATGCTTTTATTTAGGTTGGGTTTGTTTCTGTCCAGTCGCTCTGAATATACTAGAAAAACTAGCTTTATTTCAGGAAGAATGACAATATTATTTTATTTTAAACTCATATAACTATGTATTTACTCATATACATCCATGAGCACACTACCCTGCATTAACATGGTTCTGCCAGAAGGCCTGTTGTCAGTGTGATTCCTGAGGAAAGTAATTTCAGAAATCACCTCCACAATTCCTTTGAGAAGATGTATTTATTTTACATATTCATTTTATAAGCATTTGCTATTTGTTTGTTAACTCTAATATGCCTAATTCTACATACATATATTTCATACGAATTACACACACACATCAAATTGACATTGGACTTTATATCTTATCGTTATTTATATTTTTATATTTCTAATTTTTCTTGCATAATAGATGGCTTATCCACCAAAATAGAGTTTACCAGGCAAATACTAGAATTCAACAAATAATACCGGTCTGTCATTTTTTTCTCTAACCACTAAACAGTAGAACTCCACTTTTTTCTAAGTAATGATTTCTGTAGATGTACAAACCAACAACAAACATTTATGTCAGACCTGCTTCAAAAATTTCCTGCTGCTTCTCTATGCCCAGCAAAACCTGAGCGAGTTCAACAAAGGGCAACTGCAATTCAGAACACTTGAAAGATAGTTTGAAAGATTCTTGAAAGATATTCCCTTCTTGCTGCTCCAAATGGGTGGCTGTAATGAAATACGTTGACCTTTAATTCAGAGTGTGCCTGCTTGTGTTGGTATGAGATGACTCGATACGTTTAAAAAAAAAAAAAGCTGAAATTAAGGCAGAAAATTTAAAAATAAAACTTTTCTGCAGGTGTTTTATGTGTTGCAAATGTAGCTGAAGACACTAAATGCACTTTTCCTCATTTTCAAAGAAAATATGAATATGTCAGTGTTTCCCATCATCCTTAAATTCTTGATTTCCTACAGATCCCAAATGGAGCCAAAGATGGGTTTCAGCCTGGCATGTCAGGGTCTGATCAGTGCTTCTCAAGCCTGTTGACTGACCTCTAAGTGTCACACTCACCCTACTAAAATTTTGAGAGCAATGTTTGAAAAATTATTTTCGAATTTGAAAAACTTGTTCTTGACCCCATTTCCCAGAGTGACAAATGAAGACACTTTGGGAGCTGTTAATTGCCTTAAGTACTGAATTTCAGCATGTTCTGATGGAAGGGTGGGAGGCCAGGCCGTGAGAAGATCTGTGGGGGTATTTCATGGAGCTGAACTGGATCGGCAACAGGTTTTCCCTTTTTTGTACACTAGTTTACAGTCAGGCCATGAGCAGGGATGGATTGTGCTGGCAGTTATATGCTGTTACAGTCTTTGCTGCAGCCTGTCTTTATTTGACTGATATGAGTGATTTCCACCACATCTTCTGTTTTCTGGAGAGACCATATGGACCGAAGCATTCTGAGTTGGCTGATTTAATTTTTTTCACCTACTTTTTCCCACCCCCTAGTTTTTCACTGAATCACATAAAGTGGAAAGGATAGGGGAAAAAAAAAGTATAGATTCGAGGAAAACTTGGAGAGAGCTGTGCAGGGTAAAAATAAGAACTTCTGTTTTACTTCTTCATTAACATTTTAGATTCAGTTCCCACTGTCTCAGTGAAGAGGACCTTGGTAATAACTTGTATATTCAGCTATGAATGGTGGAGCTCCTAGAATGGGCAGGGTTGAAAGGGAACTTAAAGCCCATCCCGTTCCACCCCCTGCCATGGGCAGGGACACCTCCCACTATCCCAGGTTGCTCCAATCTGGCCTTGGACACATTCAGGGATGGGGCAGCCACAGCTTCTCTGGGCACCCTGTGCCAGGGCCTGCCCACCCTCCCAGGGAAGGATTTCTCCCCGATATCTGATCTAAACATACCCCATGTCACTTTAAAGCCATTCCCCCTGTCCTGGCACTACATGCCTGGGGGAATAATCTCTCCCCATCTTATATATCAGCTCCTTCAGGCAGTGGAAGGTCACAATGAGGTCACCTCAAAGCTTCCCTTCTCAGGGTAGAACAATCCCAGCTCTCCCAGACTTTCCTCCCAGCAGATCTGCTCCATCCTCTGATCATCTTGGTGGTCTTCTCTGCACTCACTCCAGGATCTCCATGTCCATCCTGTGCTGGTCCCCAGGGCTGGGGGCAGCTCTGTAGGTGGGGGTCTCACCTGGGGTGGCAGAGGGGCAGGACTGCCCCTGTCCTTCTGCCCACCCCATGGGACCAGCCCAGGGCATGGGGCACATCCAGCCTCTCCCCTCCCCAGCACCCCATAGTCCTTCTCCCCAGGGCTGCCCCATCTGAAACAGGCCAATTTAAAACGTTCTTGCCAAAGAAATCATTGTGCAATTCTCTTCCTTCTCTGTTCTTCTGCCTTAGGAATTCTGCTGTATTGTCCCGGCTCGCTGTGGGGTTATTCAGCTGACAGGAGCTCTGGTACACTCGGGCGCACTGGAACTGGGGACGGAGGTTTTTTAAAGGCGCTTACATCTGGGCTGAGTTCTGCCATCTCATTCCCCAAGGCACATTATCTCTTAAAAGCACATAATACATCCGCCCGAATGTGGGTTCTCTACAAGAGCTTTATTTTAATTGTTGTCTCATTCTCAGTTGGCCAAACACAGCACTGCATAATAAAGTCGGTGTTTGGCCAGTGCGGCTCCGCTGACCAGAGATGTCGCTCTTGAAAGCGCTGCTCGCTTCAGTGGGGAGTTTCTGCTCAAGAGCGAAAATCCTGAGGCACCAAAAACCAACAAAACCCCGAAACAAAACAACCAAAAAACAAGAGGGGGGAAAAAAAAATCTTTACTTTTAATTACCTTGAAAACAGGCTTGTCAAGGCTGCGGTTTTCCCCCCACAGTGAGCCCGAGGAGCAGTTGACGAGTAGAGCAGAGACAGAAAAGGGTTCTGTGCCTGAAACAATTGCAGGCAGAGCAGAGCAAAGGCCCAGCGCAGACACGGGCACTGCGTCCCCACAGCGTTCCCCTGAACCCACACCAAGGGCGCCCTCGGCTACAACAGCAACAGGGAGAGTTTTGACGAGCACGTCACTGTCGATGGAGGTGGCAGCGTCGTGGAGCCTTGCTGCTCTTTCATCAGCACTGCAATGGAGCTGTCTCCTGTCAGGAGGAAAGAACCAAATGCCAAGGGAAATAAAAAAAATCAGCCAGGCAAGATTTTTCTGTTGAGACTGATGAGCCCTGTGCCCTTGTTTGGAAAATTTAAGGCACTACAAGCTCAAAAGCCTTTCTGCCAATATAGTTTTAAGTGATAATGCAAAGGCTTTTTTGAGATTGCTCCCAATTTAGTCTTAATAAAACCAGTTCCACTGTGAGTTAAACAAGTGCTTGTGCTGTGAGTTCCGTAGCAGTGCCATAGAGACACCTTCTTAGGGTTGGTTGGCAGGGATCTCAGAGCTGTGGCTCTGTGGGTTTGCTTGGCTTTCGGAGGTTTTGGGCAGAGATTTGACAGAGAATGTGAGGGAAAGGATATTCAGGTTGTTATTCCTGGGAAAACCTCTCTGGCACTTTGGGAAGAGAGATTTGGGAAAAGTTCGGTTGTGGAATCAAGTCTAATCTTTCAAACTTTTCCATCTTATTAAATGAATTTAAAATGTAATTAAATCTTCATACCTGTGAATCAGATGCTTTCCCTGGACATTTCAAAACCATACTATAAATAAGGATTTTATGCAAACATTTTCTCCATTCACTGATGTGCTGGGAATGGAAAAACTTTATTTGAAATAAACAGAACTAGGTTGAACTTGCCCCTATCCCCATTCCCAGCCATCTGGATTAATTTCTCTCATCTGATAATGAGTCCCCATCATCATTTATTCCTCTAGTAGATTTTTGGACCTGTTCTCAACCCTGCAATCTCTAATATTGCCTGAAGAGTTGACAAAGATAGCTGGAAGGTAGAATGCAAAGGCATTCTCATTACTTTAATGAGTTGCTGACCACCGGTCCAGGCTATCAGCCCTATGTTTAATTAAAGGAGCACAAGCTGTGTATCCACCAAATGTCCAGGCAAAGGTCAACAATCCATTCCAGACTTCAGCTCTCTTGTAATTGTTGTTAGGAATGGAAGGAGGCTCTAAAAAAAGGCAGAAACCCAGCTCAGCTCGGGGCTTATACAGATGCCATGGTCCTGTTCCTTTCCCCCTGGTGACCTTGAAGTGGCTCCGACAGGCAATTGCCTTCTCCCATGATTTTTTGGGGAGATATTTGTCTGTTCAGCTCTCTGAACCAGTTCGTGGCCCGTCCATACACAATTCAGTGGCAGGACTGGCACAGGGATGGGGTTTTATAAATAAGGGTGAAGGAAAAGTAAAAAACAGTTTCTGATTATTTTCAGCTTCTGTAGAGCAGGATCTTTTCACCCTCCACTTCTACATGTGCAAGTAAAATTTATAGAGTTATTAAAAAATCTTGATGGGGATGTTTTGCTGTCTCCTGTTTCCTTCTCAGATGTTCCTCCTGTTTTCTCCTGAGGCAAATTCTTCCGAGGGGGAACAGGTACCCCACCCACTCTGCTCCCAAGTAAAAAGAAAGAAATTAAGTAGGCCTTCTCCTTCAATACCCTTGATTATTTTCTTCCTCATCGGCAAACAAGAACCACCCTGGCAGTAGGAAGATGAGGAGGAAGGGTTACCCAGACTATAGAAGCTATCTAGGGTGCTGAATTCCTTTTAAAACATTATTTTCAATATTTAAAATTAATTGGGTAGGTGTTGAATGATCAAGACCATTTTACAAAAGGCTATAGTTCTGTCCTGGTATCTGAGACTGCAGAAGAGACATAATTAACATCTGCCAGCACAAAGGCAGGCATGGATTTTATTACAAGCATTACTTTCTGAGGACTTGAATGACTTTGACCTCGAAATGTTAATCTTGCTGAACTCCAGAGCAAATATCAAATGTCAGGAAATTCCAAATAGATGTGTGGACTTTGAGTACTTAAATTAGTCTGCCTTTAAACAGAAAGGCGTTTACAACTTATTAGTGGAGCTGTCCCTCAACTCCAATATGGACAGAGGGGTTTTCCAGGTTTGGGGCGGAGGGGGCTGAGAGAGGCAGAAGAGCAGAGAAGGGAAATAACCTTGCACATTAATTTGTGACCTGCTGGCCCAGCTGCCCTGGGCAGAGCAGAGTTCCCTCCCTTTGCCATGATGCACCTGCCCAGAACATTCCGGCACCTCTGCCCTGTGCCACCATTCCCCCTATTCACCCCTTGCTCTTCTCACAAGAGATGCAAAGGTGCTTTTCCCGAGCTGCCAACTCGTTTTACAGAGGAAATCCCAGCAAACAGGTTCAATGGGAGTCAACTAGCCTTGTTTTGATTTTATTTTTTTAAAAAGTAAGTTGTTTGAGGTGAAACCCCCCCCAAATCACTCTTACCATCCTCTCTGGCATCTGGATTTCATTGTTTTTCAGTGTCTACATTTGCAGTGACTGGTGGGATTCAGCTGCCTACTGGGTTTTGGTTTTTAATGGAAATACTTGTTATTTGTTGTATTTAGTTTAATATGTAGAGAACAAATAATAAGCCTGCTTATCAATAAAAACATTTGGGGTTGGATTACATTTTCAAGAAGAATTTGAATTTCCTTTTCCTTACATGTTTTTGGTGGCTGCAAGCAGACAACATTTTCCCTAATGACTGAAATCTGTGTTTTTGCACAAAGACAGAACTGGAATTTTACCTGCTTGTGGTAATTGATATTAACTGCTCAGGGATGCACTTAAAAAAGGTAGCCTAACTAGATATTTCCCTAATGATGAAATACTATTACACAAATCTGTTTCTAATGTGTTTGGGATCTTGTCATGCTCTTCATTCTGCAGCTCTTCCCATTTCCCTGCTGCTGCTTGCCCCCTGCTGTTTTTGCTGGTTTTCTCTCAATGAAAACTTTAGCAACCACACTTCCTTGATTTTTGTAAGTATATATATACACATATATGCACACACACATGTGTATATACATGTATGGAGGTACACTTGTGCCTGTGTATACACACATGAAATTAATGGCTGGACATGAATAATTCCATATAAAATCTTCTTTTAATTCCACAAAGTGTCATGTGAAAACTGTATGCAAAATCATTGATACTTGATTGGAAATTAAGTAAGATTTTCCCCTACTTTATGTGACAAGGAACCATAAACCAACTAGATCAGCCTGCATACATTGGTACAAAGGTTTTAGATGGAAATCTGTTGAAGGTTCACCTTAAAAAGAAGGAAATCTTTTACAGCAAAGCAGGAATGCTTTTCCCTGTAGTATCATTTTTGAAGAGAACTTAAGACTTTACTGTGCTCAAAAAACCTGCAGAGGTATAATTCTGTGAATAGTGGCATTCCCACTAGGAAAGTTTGCTGTTGGTAAAGGAAAAGCAAAAGGTGTTTTTGCTGTTGTTTTGTATTGATTTGGCAGCAAAGTAAACTCCTTTAGTAAACCTATTAGCAATGCCAGAGTGATCTTTTACTTTGGAGTGCTGGCAAAAATCTGCAGTCAGTTTTGCAGTTCCAGCTTGTGATTCCAGCCTACAAATCTTTGCTGTGCTGTTATGGGCTCTGTCCTTCTCGGGTCATAAAAACAGGATAAACAAGTGTGCCCATCGGCTGTAACTCCCTAGATATTTTAAATTTTGGAGAGAATAAAATCATTCAGTGAGGATTTCCTTAGCCTTTTCCTTTCTGTAAGGAGCTTTTTTGCCCTTATCTCTTGAATAATACTGATGAGTTCACTAATAGCACATCAGGCATCTTTGTTCTGGTAAAACCAATATGTATCTTTTTCAAAAGCAGCTTTTGGAGCTGGGTGATTGTAGAAGCAGTCTCGCTGTGTGCAGTTGCATCCAGGTTCAGTGCAGGATTCCCAGTGCTCCTCTCTGCTGGCACTTGAATTCCTGTAAGTGCCGTGAGAGCTCCCTGCCAGGAGCCCACTGTGCACATACATGGGAAAGGGATGCAGAGTTCTTTGCCAATATCTTCATGGGCTATGGAATTCTGTTGTTGTACACTCAGCATAGGAATTTAGGAATAATTATTTGCCAGAGGAGATTAATTATGTACTCTTGGCATCATGTGAGCTTTCTGCTGATTTGTCCTCAAGGTTCTGTGTGATAGACATGCAACTTTCTTTTAAAAACACACACACTAAATGACATTTATTGTTCCTAGAGAAGTGGCCAAAGCACATACAGGGAGACAAGGTACTTCTCCATGTAAGCCTGTGGATTAGGAGGTGGTGCCATGAGGGAATATGGGGTGGAAGGAGCGTGAAGGGAATCATGTACTCAGTGGCACTAAATACAGCGTGTTGGCTAAGTGGGATGGGTTGAGTGGGTAGACCACAATTTCTGTTCTTTCTATGTAAGTTTTCTATTCTATTATACTGACACACTGTGCATTCCCAGCAGTCCAGGTCCCTGTCCCTCTGGTCCAGGTCAGACATGTTTCCCAGGCATGGGGGATTGGGAATGACCCCTCTGACAGTTCCTATTTGGTGCTCACTGCTGCTCTGAGCTCTGCATCAGGGGTCCTCTTCAGGCTCGTATTTCTGCCTGTTGTAAGGTGTCTATATGGATAGATAGGGAATTCCATCTTCTTTTGAAATATTTAGGAAGTATTTTGTTGGAAAGTTTGGAGTTTGTATAACTTGAGTTGAATATTGACTCTGGATCCTAGCCAGCTTTAACCTTAGGGAGGGCAGGCATGTTCCTTTACAGTTATTTTCCACTACCTAAAAAATGTCTAGTCAGGTAATATATACTCATTTCCTTGTTTTTGATGTTTCTTATTACCATTATATCTAACCTGGGACATGAACAAATTCTAAGCAAAGTCTTTCCATCAAATCCCTCGTGAATTTTTTTTTTTTTTTTTTTACTCAGCATTATTTTGTCTTTCATGGAAGATGAAATCCTTTGATCAATCACATGTTAAAGGAGTGAGAATGAGAAGAGAGTTACTGGTATGATACACAAAAAATGCATTAAGGTTTTGATATAAACCTGCAGGAAGGAGGTGACTCTTCCTTTAGTCACCTTGTTTTGAACTTATGCCAGGATTCAATATTGCAAAGTATTGCACACAAGCTCAGCTGATGTTTGGAGACACTCAGAGGGAGCAGCAACTTTGAATTCTGGATTTCCTGTCACTGAAGTGTTTTAGTCTGACCACTTATGTTATTTTAATGGAGACATTTCTATCTAATTTCCTTTGTTTCTTTTCAAACCATTAAAAAAAAAAACAGAAAGGGGGTCATATTAATAATGTATTATGCCTGAGACTTCTTCAAACATGATCAATGTTAATGGGATCATTGAGACTCCTCTCTGGAGATCAGAATTACTCTTCAGAGCAGCTACAGATCATGTTTTCCCTGAACACTGAGTATGAGGCACAGTACACTATGGTTTGCTGGTGTTATCAGTGTCAATGGTGTTTTAACAGCCAGATCATTGACATTAGACTGCCCAATCTAATGTAGAACCTTTTTTCCCATGAAATTAGAAAAAGGTCCTCTATTCCTCCCCCCCCCCCAAGAGATCATTGTATGCCATTGTATGCCCCTATGAAATAATTAACTTGAATTGAAAGGAAAAAAAATTAAAAGTTAAAAATAATTCTGTTTGTCAGTTTTACACCACTGTGTAAAGCTAATTAGCAAACTTCATAAAATGTAAGAAAACATTATACAAGCCATAGAAACTGTTTTTGCTCAAATTCAACAAGCCACACTATATCACAGCTTTTACAAGACAGAGATTTGTCTCTCCTGAATGGCTACAATACAATTAGATTTTGAGAATTCACATTGTAAGTCAACAGGAACAGCAAAAGCTGTTTTGAATGTTCAGTTTAAAGCACAATGCTCAGAACAGATGCCTTTTTCATGGTTTCACTGCAATATCTTTTGTGTCTCTTCCTTGGCATTGTTAAAGAGGTTTTCAACCTCCTTGCCTTCATTTTTCAAATTGGGAAGTATAACATGAGTAACTGCACATGTAATAATCAGTTCTGAATTAAGAATGAAGTAGAAATACCATTTAATCATCCAAGGTGTCTTTCCTAGGAATAGCCATCCATTATAATTGGGTGGTTCATCTATCACTTGGCCGGTGACACTTGCCCTGGTTTATGGAGGGTTGCCTTTTAGGCTGCCTGAACCTGCTCTGCAACCCCTTTGTAATCCTGTCCAAAGACCACCTTGTAAAGAAGGCAATGGGAAGCAGGTGAAAGCCCCCACCCACATCACAGGGGTAAAGAAGTGGGAATGTACTTTATCCAGGATGCAAAATGGGCCATTGATTTGTGAATTGTTGAAGTTTGGGCAGCGTTTCCTTGAGGTGACAGAAAGGTGCCCGAAGCCTTCAGAAAAACTCCCTGGAGGGGTCAGCCAGCCCTGCAGTGAGCACCTGGAGCATGTGTGTGTGGAGCAGCACTCACAGGACGTGCCTCCTACACACCCACCACATCGCCGCGCTCCTCCTCTTTGCCATCCACAAGGAGCATAAAATATTTTTACAGCCAAATGTTTTTCTGATATATAGAAAAGCCCCCAAAAGTTGACATTCCTCTCATTCAGTGTTGTGGTAGTTTAGAGGTTTTTGAAGCTGAGCCTTCTCTCGTGACCGTCTCTTTTAATGGGGGCAGTTTTTTTTCCAGGGCTGGGCTGGTTGAGCAGCTGAGACAGCACAGCCGAGCAGCTTCCATTGGAAATGAGGCTGTTGACAAAAGTTTAAGGGAATTGAAATGAAGTCTGAAATATCCTTCCTGCCTTCACCAGGATGCTTGGAAGCCCTAGGGTGCTACAGACTGTGAAAGATTAGTAATTAAAGGCTCACCTTCTGTATACTAATGAAAGGCTCAGAACTACAGCTTTTAACGTTGGGGGGATTTCTACATGCTGCATTTTTCACTTTGAGGTTTTTAGAAAGACTCACTGTGTCAGAGGACACCGGTAGCGAGTCACGCTGAGGAGGCGACAGTGTTGTTTCAGCAATTAGTCAGGGTTTAAAAGTGTGCTGTGCAAAGTTCTCCTGATGTGCTTCATGCCTACCACAGAAGCACAGCAGTGCTGGCACAGCTGGATGGTCCTGGGCACCTCTGATCCCACCAGTCTGGGGGGGTGATGCCTGAGCATGGCCATTGCTGCCTTTTCTGTCTGTAAATGTCATACCCCCTCTCTCAGGAGATACAATTGGGAGAGGATTGAACATCATGACCTGCTGTGATCCCTCCATGTTCCCATGGAACGGCTGGATAGCCTTCCCTCACTGAATATTTTGCTTTTTCTGCAGGATTTGATAACAGTCAAAGAAAATATCACATAGCACCTCTCTATCACATATATCAATGCTTTGAATTTGAAAAAGCTCTGTTCTGTTTTGCTTTGGTTGTTTTTATATAAAGAAAAGGTGTAAAAAGGATTCAACCAGGTGTCAGTCAGCTTCATCTTATTTATAATCTTGACATATTTGTTATGGACTGATTTGAATTTTCTAATCTTATTTTATTTTGACTTATAATACACCAAAATATAACGTCTCACCAGTAAAAAATGTCTGGATATATGCAATATCCAATCTACCCACAATATCAGAAGTGTTTTCCCTTAGCAGTTACAGATATTAACAAATATAAAAAATAAATTGATAACTCAGCACAGTATTCTAGAACTTGTTCTGAATTTGTGCCAGCGCTTTCATTTCAAGGGGCACAGTTTACAGGGTGCAGATTAAAATAAAATTGTCATGGAAGGGCCTATTTTGATTAGAACATGCATTTCTCCTTGTCACTGTCTCAGGTGTTATGGTGTCTTTTCTCTGCTTTTTCTGCCAATGCAAAAATTGAATTTGTTCTTAAAGACAGTAGGATTTGTGCCCTATAGAAACACCTTTTTTCATGGGCAGCCGCATTTAATTACGTTCTTATATGTCTCTGAGTGGAGACTGAATCCATCTTAATATGCGGAAAAATTATTTTCCATTAACAGCTAGTAATTTTTTTGGCTGGTTACGATAAGTGGTTGGGCACCTGATAGGAAATAATTTATTTTAACTAAAACATGAAAATCCTGTCTTTCTGTCCTGCTACTGGATGCAGTGGGAAGGAATGCCACCCCTGACTCAGGATAAATTACACGACTTTCCTGCATCCCAGATTTAACAGCTGCTTGAAAGATACATCAAACAATTCACACTATGCGTGGGAGAAGCAGCAATTCATCTGAAGGTGGCAAATCCGAGACGTGACAGGTATTAGAAAGGAAAGGCTAAGTGCAATAATGCATTTTTATTCTCCTGCCTTTCCTCACAGGTCATGAGAAGCAGTCCCTTCATTCCCTCAGCACACCACCAAGTTAAATATATGCACAACCACTTTCAAAGCCATTCTTACTCCTTTTTAATTTTATGTCAATCAGCGGTTGCTGAAATAGTTTAAATCCTTTCAAAACCAAGGGTTCATCTAAATTAAAATGCAGTGTGTTGTCTAATGTGAGTATGTCAAAATCTCATGGTATGGATAACATAAATAACAAGGTGTATTTCTAGAGTAGCTGCCTTCCCTGGCACCAGTCACTGACTGAAGAAATAGACATCCAAATCCTTTTCCATTTGTATTAATAAAAATAGGGGGAAGGGAGGGAATATGACTGTGCAAGTTAATGGAGTTAATTACATTCACATCAGTGAGATGCAGAGGAACGAAAAGGACAATTTGTGTAAGCAGAGAATTAGCTCTGGTATTTTCTGAGTAACATCAGCAGTTTGAAGGTAAAGGAGCAAGTAAGTCCAGGCTACTGAACTCACTTTTCAGAAATAGCACGTGGAATGTGGCAGCGTGGTGGGCACAGCAAAGGTCCAGGAAGAGGACTCAGTTGTAACCAAGCTACAGGGTATCTACCAGAGTCCAGGGATAAAAGGTCTTAAGTGATCCTAATCTTGTGGTCCACCTTAGCGGGAACTCGTAAATGCCTCCTTAAGGCTCAAGCATGAACCTGCTTTGGCACCTTTCAGTACTGAAAGAAATCCGGAGAGGGACTTTTTACGAAGGCAGGGAGTGACAGGACAAGGGGGAATGGCTTTGGGTTTAGATTAGATATTATGGAGAAATCCTGCCCTGGGAGGGTGGGCAGGCCCTGGCACGGGATGCCCAGGGAAGCTGTGGCTGCCCCAGCCCTGGAAGTGTCCAAGGAAAGGTTGGACTGGGTTTGGAGTGACCTGGGACAGTGGAAGGTGTCCCTGCCCATTGCAGGGGTGTCACTGAATGGTGTTTTAAGTTCCCCTCCAACTCAAACCATTCCAGGAGTTTATGATTCTTGTCCTCCCCTTCTTACAATCACAATCTGACTATTTGGTTTAGCAATTCAAGGCGTGAGAGAACCAACAAACTGTGAAAAGCTTTTTCTCCTGAATCAAAGCCAGGAAATTCTAAACGCTAAGTAAGAAGTGGTTTTCTTTCCTGTGAGAATTCAAGGTTGCTTTGGTAGGGCTAAAGGGGCATTTCTCTTGTGTCCAGGACAGACAGAACCATCTTAGCCATGGTTTTAACCTTTTGGACTTCTTTTGAAATGAGACCTGTAGCTCAGAATTTGAGGAGGGATTAATTACACTCACTGAAGGCATTCATATGAGAGTAGTAAAAGAATTTTCCTATCACTATAAATTACATCAGATATTATTACCTCAGAACACAATCCATGAAGAACTTTTCAGGAAGAATCAAAATTAATTTATAAAGTCTGTAATGAGAATGTTAAGGATTAAATCAGTGCTTGAGGTCCTCTATGATTGCAATATCCTTCTCTTGCGTTTTGCATGAGTCAAATTAGTCTTTTCTTTCCTTAAATATGTCTGTTGAAAAGAAAGAAAGGAACTAATAGATTAATTCTTTCTGTCTTCCCTGATACTTTCCTCTTCAGGTTCATGAAAAATTTGGGGCCTTGGCAATTGTTTTGTCACTGTTTGGAAAGTTTAATGAGTACAGAGAGCCCCAGACTGGGTGTTCTGTCCTGAGATGTATGTCAGCCCCTTTACAAACAGGTACTACGCACCTTCCTCTCTCTTCTCAGCCAGAGTTAAACTGACCTCAGCTGGTTTTGAGCTGCAGAATTTACAGAACTGTCAGTTCCAAAGTCATTAATTGGGCAGCTACAACAGTGACATTTTATGGTTAGGGAATGTTATTCCTTTCAGGGGTACCACTCCACGCTTCAGTCCACACTGTGGGGTGCTCAGACACCAAAAGGGACTTGGATATTCTCTTTCAGCTGGGCGTGGAACACCTTTCAAGCACATCAGTGAGTTTGATTCCCAGGGCTGTGTGATCAGCACCTTTGAACAGTGCACAATGCCTTCTATTTCTGATGGAAAAAGCGTTAGAATGGGAGTAAATTGCTCTTGCTGGTTTTGCATGTGGTTCATTATTTCCCTGCTTTCCTCCCTTTGGATTCCCATTGCAGCCAAAACCTTTCCAAAGGGATGAAAGGACTGGTGAGTGGCTTTATCACATGAATGACTTGGGCACTGGGAATGTTTAGTGCCCTACCAGTTGGCACTCTCCCACCTCAAAGAACCAGCAATTCCATTGTCTGGGCTCTTGCTGGAGCTGCTCAATCTGGGATTTTCAGCTGGCACTCGGTGCTGCTGCTGCTGCTGCCTCTGGGCCAGCCGTGCACATGAGCAGGTTGTACAAACCACACTTGATAAATGAAACGAGTTGTAGTCCTGCAAGGTTTAATCAGATGGGTGCAGCTCTGCCAGGGTGGTGGTGTCCGCTGTTTTAAAAAGTATCCACTGTATACACACAAGGAAATTAGGACAGGAGTAACTATGCTGAATAAAATGGGATTTTATTGCTCATTCCATTTCTGTTTAAATTCCATATAAAACAGAATGCAATAGAGCTGTCTTAAGGAACTTTACAAATGTACTGTCAGTGGTAAATGTCCATATTTCAGCAAAACGCTTTGCTAAGTACAGGCTATTTCTGACTGTGTCATTGAGACAGAACTGTAGTGCTTTCATTTAAATCTTACAGATATTTTTAATTATAATTGTGTGTGTATAATTGAGGCGTTTCAGAGAGAGAATGTCCAGGCTGAGAAGGTGGTCTTTGCAAAATCACATCAGGCTCAATAACCCTCCTGTCCCACCATTGTGTCTCTGCCAAATAATGTAGAGGAAGGGTGAGCACATCCTGAATTACACAAACCTGTAATGTGGGATCTTATACAGTCCTGAAATATTTCTAATAGATTTCATTTGGGATTTTGACAAATCTACTTTAGTGGTAACAGATTCATGAAGTTTGATTGCTGCCATAAGTCTGTGCTCTTTTCAACATTTTTTCATAAACTTTACATAGTTTTCTGTTTTACAGTGGGGTTTAGCCTAACTCTGGTAATGAGCGCAGCCATTTGCTTATCTTTAAAAGAATTCTTACACTTAGCAGTAAAACTGGTCAAAAGTGCTGCATTAGAAGTGCAGACATTTGGTTTTGTGTTTTACATGTTTGGGTTTGGTTTTGGTTTTGTTTTTAGTTTTTTTTTTTATTTTATTTTATGTGGGGTATTTTAGGCTGGAATGTTTTCCACAGCACTGTTCTTGTAAACAAAGCAGCAAATCCAACTGTTGTTTTTCACACAACGATGCCATCATAGGGTCTCCATGTACACTGTAAGGAGATGAATAGAGTCTTGAAAATGCTATATTCTGCAGCCAGTGCATCTCAGGGAGTACTTATATTGAAATTTTGTTTCATCCTCTTAGTATGAATTCATGTCATTACCAAATGGTAAACAAAAACAGATGTCAGGCTCACTTTGTAAAAAGTGGTGAGCTTGCAGTTAGATATTGAAGCAAACTACTTCTGAGAAGCAGTTTGATATACTTCTGTCCTTCTCTCACAAATGAATATTTTTGTGTTGGAAATGCCTTTAGTGCCCTTGGCTGTTCATAGAAGAAGCTGGTCAAAAAGGAAAAAAAAAAAAAGTTGGAAGTATCAAAGCCATTAGGATGAAGAACTTGGAGAATGTCTGGTTAGTTAAGGGTATTTGTTTATTAAGAAGTGAAGAGAAAAGAACATCTGGCCATTAAAATAAGATGAGCAGGCTATGGAATAAATTTATATAAATAAGCCTAGCTTAAAAAGCAGAACAGTTGTGTGCTTTGCTACTAAACAGATTTCAAGGCAGTACTGCAAACTTGTTAAGATATTAAGTAAATGAAAGCCAGCAATCAAGTCTTTAAGTACAGAACTTAATGTCATAAGAGTATTATGGGCTTACAGAGGAAGAAAGCTTGTAAAAGCACTGACCTTCAGCTGTACTGGGAAAGACATTCAGGTGAGTTAAAATAAGGCTTTTTATAATATCAAAAGACGCAAGCTTAGAACAAAAGAATTGTGTGAATGCAAATGTTGTAGCAAGAGTTTATAATATAGGTTGTCGTTATTCATGAAATCATAAGAGGTGGCAAGATCTGTCTCGTTACGGTAAAGGAAGGAGGTTGTGGTTCCAGCGATGGGTCTGCGGGGGTTTGGGTCTCTGATGTACTTGGCAGTTTTAATGACTCCAGTTCTCAGTGGCATTGCACTTCCTGCTCATGTGCTTTTCCTTTGGACTAAAGAAATCGTGTTAGATGGAAAAGAGCAAGGTATTTGAAACAACCACAGTTTGAGAAAATAGCATTTTTAAAATTAAGGAAACATTTGCCTTAAAGCAGCTGACTCAGTGATGAAAACCTGAAACTTGGAAAATTCCATTCCTGCCACACAAAATCACTCTTTATTTTAAGAGTTTAGTAAATGACCAACAATTAAAGAGGATAGTCTGGAGTAATCCTGAGCCGGCCAATATTGAAATTAATCTCTACTTATACTCTGGCAGAGTACACACAGAAGTGTGTAGTGCAGTTTTCTTATTAATTGAGAGCAATGAAGGATGCTGTCTATTATGTCAAACTGTTTAAATAGTAAAATTAATAAACATGTATTTTAGTGTAAGGTGTGAATCCTGTTCACCTTCCTTACCTCGCTGGGTCTGCTGCTATGAGTAGGGTGAGTCAGCAGCATGAGTATGGTCTTTGAGAAACTGAGCAGTTGAGTGCAAATAGAAGTATGTTAATTCATAGAAAACTAATAACTTTCAGCTTTCTTGTTCTACTTGTGTTCCTTAATGCAAATTTATCTATCAAAGAGAAGAATGCAGTGCAATTAAAAAGTGATTAAGAAAGCAAACAAAAACTTGTGTTATTAAATTGCATCACCATCCCACCAAACATTTAAATTAGTCTTTGAAGGCTCCTCTCAGCTGAAGCTGTTCTCAAATTTTAAGTATATGTGCTATGAATACAGAACTGAAAATCAGTGGGCTCTTTCAAGCTGCCAAGTCTTGTTTTAACAGGTAATTCAGTCTTTCTGAATTAAATGTGTCTCCTATTGAATTTTGTGGTACATTTTTCAATATGGTTTTGTTTCTCGAAAATTTTCTTCTTACCAAATGATCATTTGAAGGACAGTTATTCTGGTGGTTCTTCATGTTATCTGTAAACTGGAAATAGAGCAGGTTAGCTTTCAAGGAACAGAGGCTGACAGCCAGGAATACAGATAGGTATACATATATATATATATCTCCACACAAACATTATGGTGCCTGATTCAAAACTTATGGATTCTCAGAATATATGGCAAAAGACAGCGCTAGACATTGTTGTTTTACTGTGTGTCTGAGGTTCACTCTCTTAGCTGTGGTAGCCACTCAGAACCATTGATTATTTTATCTTATATCATTAGTTCTCTTCCATCATAAAGTAGTGCAATTTCAATGTTTAGATTTGCAAACAGCTTAGGTCGGCAGTAATAAAGATTTAAACAATAATAAACTGGAGCACAACCAAGTTACTGTAAAAATCCTGACTTTCTGAGGTGCTGAGCATTTGTAGATCCACTTGGAGGGATTGGAGTGGGTTGGTCCTGCTGAAAATCAGGCTCTGATTACTTCTTACACATTACTGTAAAATTTAAGCTTGCGTGTAACACTCAGAATAAGTCAATTAATTCATCCACAATGAAAGTACCAGTAATTAGCAACTAGTTTAATTAATCTGGGGCTGCTTGATCTAAAAGTGAACCAGAGTATTTTGCTTTACAGTTCATTTTTTTAGGAGAGATATTCTGAAGATTACCATTTCCAACAAAAGAACTAGTTTATGGTCTAACAATAGTGATGACTCTCAAAAGTACATTAATTTTTTTAAGTATAGATGGTGTAAAATATGCCATACGTGAGTTAAATTAGTAGAGAATCATGAACTCCCTGGCTTTGTCTCATGCTAGAGATAGCCAAAAGTCAGGAATTGCATGTTCAGGGAATTTCTTCATCTTTCTAAATGAGTTTTCATCCAAATAAGAACAAAAGCATTTTCACCTAAACTTCTATGAAACGGCAATTTGCAGAAAATGATGGTTTAGAAAACACCAGCATATGGTGCTTTGAAATGGGTTCCACATTTACGGGGTATTGGAGGCGAGAGAGAATTCAGAGGGGAAAGCGAAGCTGAAGGAGTGAGCTGCATTTAATGGGCCAGGTGCTGTCGTGGTTCCTGAAGCTGCTCTTACTTAAACATAAGACAAAATTGGGCTGGGGATGTGATCAGGCATCACAATAAGTTTCCCACAGAGGCTGCAGGGTCTCCCTCCTTTGGCTGTTCTCCAGACCTGCCCCAGCGTGGTCCTGGGTGACCTGCTCTGCCTGCCCCTGCTGGGGATGGGGAGCATTTCTTCCCGGACAATTCCAGGTACACAAACTGCTTTTCCCTTGCTTTTTGTCTTGTGAACATGGAGATTTTATCAGCAGAAGTTTTCCCCCTACACTTGTGAAAATGTCCCACAGGTGCCCAGGACGAGATAAACACATATCCATGCATTGTATATATTCTATAACATATATTCTATAACACAAGTCCCTACATAGTCAATGCAGTTTTATTTGGCTTGATAGCAGATTTATGAAACTTCCCTTTATTGAGTTTCATTTTAAATTATGTGCATGCCAGTATTTGTGGAACATTTGATTGCTTCCACGAGTCTTTTGATTGTCTTTTACATTATATCCTCTCTTTTCCTGTCTTACATTATATAGTTCTTCTTTGTACTGTGTTAAGGTATTTTAATTGTGCTTCCTATACTGCACATGGTATTTTCTCTAATTTTACCCTAATTTTTCATTTCATTCATTCTGACATTAGTCTCATACCACCCAAACTGTAGATTCTGTGGAAATATTCCTAATTCACACTGCCATACAGGAGAGCAGATCGATCTCTGCTTGCAACGGGCCTTCTGTTAGTGGCTCTTCTGCTGTTCATTCTACAGCTTCTTTAAAAAATCCTTTTTGAGCTCTCTATAGTCACTATGTTTTCTGTGCTAAGTGGAACAATCCTCTTGTGTTTTGCATTCTTTTTCTTTTCTTTCCCTTTTTTTTTCTTTTTTTTTTACATTTTCATTAAGTATCTCATAAAGATATCGCTCTATTATCCTAAATTAAATTAACTATATAACATCAAACATTGATTGTTTTTTCTCCAAGCTGTGCTTGTTCTTTGAAATAAAAGGCTGTGCTGAGGATCCAAGCTATCCTGTCTGGATATATCCCGAGCAATTTTCACATCAGTGATTAAGGGATTAGTTTAAACCACAAACACATGCCTCAAGCCAAAACATATCACAGTGGATTCTGGTCTCCTTAAAAGCAATACTGGGCCATTTCTTTGTTTATATGAGACGTGATTATGGAACAGCCAGTAAGAAATGAGCCTTCTGCTGGTTTTTTTTCCAGACTCACACCACCTTTTCAAACCTACTCCAAATTCTTTCACAGTGCACTATGCTTTTTGGGTTCAACGTACCCTTCTCTTCTAATGATAAGAGAATTGAAGGAATTAATAAGAAGAGGGAATGAGAGCATGAAAGGGAGATCAGACAGGAGAGCAAAGGAGATTCCCCCATCCTGGGTCCAGTGTTGATCCAGCCCATGGTCTTGGGGACACCACGTGGGCTTTGTGGAGGTACCCTGTTATGGGCAAGCTTTCCCCACCCTGGGATTAGGTTTCTCATTCTTCACGTAAACGAGTTATTGCATGCTCTCTATTCTTCTGGACCTAGGGCTGGGGGGCTTTGAAGGGCTTTTGGTGGTGCTGATCCCCTTCTTGGTCTTTCCCACTCCTTGCCTCCACTTCTGGGCAGTCACCGTGATCCAGAACAGGTAAATTGGGTCCAGGAAGGTGCTGCCCTGCCTTCCTGCAGCCTCCTTTTCCAGCCACAGCCAGTTCTTTCCTCCCCACTTGGCTGGTCAGCCGTGTTTGAGGCACAACAACGTTAACTCCTGACTGCCCAGGCTTCTACAAGCATGCTCCAAATAGCTTGATTAAAATGCTTTATTCTAACCAAGAGAGTAAGGAAATAAAAGTCAGGGCTATGAAAAGGGAAGAAAAGTCAGTACAGACTCAATTCCTGTCTTCTAACAGAATGGGGTAAATAGGTTACGCTCTCCTGCATCCACATGGCAGCAGGGAGTGCCTTGCTGTGAATGAACTCTGAAGTTTCCAGTCTCCAGATTTATTTCAATGCACAGGCAATAACTATTATAACACTTTGATCAATAAAAAGGTTGTGGATTTTTATTTTCTTTTTTTCAGAACTTGACCTAAGTATCTTTTCATCTGTTTATACTTAAGTTCAGATGGTTACGTTTTCATGAGAAAATTCTGACCTAGAAAATTACTCTCAGCAGAGTCTTTTGAGTCTGACTAGGCAAGGAATGGCAACTCCTCACTGTTAGCATATGGTTTCTTTTGAGCTTCGGCTGCTCAAAATTAAAAATGGACAAGTTTTTTTTTTCCTTGACGCCTCAAGTACCTTTGAAAATCCCCAGGTCAGAAATAGGAAGAAAAATGGAATTTAGCCACATATAGGGAGAAGAATAAAACACAGTCTTTGCTCAAAATACTATAGTGAAGACAAGGAATGACAATTACAATCTGTAATGTTTACACAGCAGGAGGAATTTGGTTAATTGTTATAAAACTGAACAAAGGGTCCTCTGTCTCATTTCTAGCCATTTTTTTCCAGTCCACGCTGCTCCTTTAGCATTTCCTAACCTTTCACTTCAAAGCAGTGGCTGGGCCAGTTCTGTTGCAGAGATAAAGAGTAGAGACGACCATAATGTTCAATGACAGCCAAACACAACTGATCACAACTGAAGAGAAGCTATAACCCGTTGGACAGGGCAGATTAGCATAGTCGATTTGAAAAATGAGAATCTTTGAACACGAGAGCGTTTGGGGATTTCTGTGCAGCATCTGTGTTTGTCTAGTTGTGCTAAGTAGTCCCCAGTGAGGAGGGGAGTTTGGGATCCTCATATGCACAGAATTGATGAACCCTTAGTTAAGCAGTGGCTGCAAAACAAACCCTTCCCAGTAATGAACAATCACTCTGGGCTGGACCTCAGATCAGCCCTGAAGCTCCCTAAGGAAGGATGCACCTTTTCCCTGGCATTGCAAGGCCAATGTGTGAGTATTTCAGCTGCTAGAGGTGATAATGTTTCCTACAAATAATGAGAATGTTTCCAGATGCTCTCTGGAAAGGCAGTTTTTGTGGCTATAGGACAGAAATCCCATCACGTGGACACCCTGAGAGTACTCCAGGCTTCATTTGAGCCCCCCCTTCACATATTTGCACATGGAGATTGTGAAAAAGGAACAGTTTTGATGATACTCCTGGGGGAAAATTCTTATCTCTACATGTATGTTTGTACTGTGGAACTGCTTGCAGGGCATTGTGGCTAAAAGCTCAAATGGAATTAAAGTATTCCATATGTAATGGAATCTTAACTTTATAACTCCTAACTTTTCTGGTAAGTAATGTCACTCTTTATGGAAAATTTATAGAAGGCCCTGATTTATATAGTAACATAGGATTTGCAATAAGCACATTTACTCTTAAACATGATTTTTCAATTGAAGTAGGAGAAAAAGCCTTCTGGATGTCATCTGCAAGCGAATATGCAAACCCTGCCCAACTGCTGAGATTTTATTATTGTTTTTTTTAAATTGCTACCATATACTCTGTGGAAACAGTCTTTTCTATTCCCTGCTTGAGACTTATTCTCTATTACTGTGTTTGTGAGTTTGAGACAAGGGTACAGGTAAGATGTGCTAACCTAGAGTGTGCTAATGATCACTGTGAATCCTCCCTTCCCCACTGAATCCCCAGAGAAGGCTAAAGAGGCCTGAATTATGCTCAGTTTTCTGTAACCTCTCATCAGCTCTTATGATTAGAGTCTTCTCATGTAATCCTGAAGGGAGATTTTTTTGCTTAAGTCTCCAAATAGCTGACAATGCACTATATTTCTATTTACGTGCTGATACCTGTTGCATTACAATCCCAATTTCTACTCGTAGCAGAGCATAAAGCATGACCCTTTATTCCTATTTTTGTGAATTTTAGGCTTTTTCTGGGGAAATCAAAATGGTGATGTATTTCCTAATGCAGTTGGTGGATATTTAGCTAATGATTATAGTGCCTATGAGTTTCCTCCAAGGAAAATCTAAATCTCTGTCTCTCTAAGTTTATCTCTTACATGCAATATTAAGTAATGGTAAAATGTATGTATAATGTATTTGGTAGAAATTGTCCTTTGCCCTTGTGCCTGGAATCTGTCCAAACTTTGTTGTTAAGATTGCTACTTCAAGAATAAATTATGAAATGTTATAACAATAAGAGAATAGTGATGCCAAAAAGTCTATGTAAGATTGATTAGGTTATAATTATGCAAAAATAGAATTAGTAAAGAATGCTTTTTCGCTTGTTTTGAAGGATGCTATGTTTTCCAGAAGCAACCACTTATAGCTCCTAGAATCACTTTATTTAATTGCTCAGTGGTCAGACAGGCAGGCCCACAGCACACAAGATACACTAATTAATTATTTGTATAGCAATAGACCTTGGAGACAAAAGGCTCTGCATTTGTTTTACTTATTTCTTCTGTGCACTAGGATAGTTTCAGAAACATCATTCCAGGTTTTCTCTGGTGTGAGATGTGAATTGTTACAGATACATTCGCGGGATGTATTTCTATATTGCAAAAACATCCATTCTCACTGTAAAATGTGCTTGAATAAAAATGTGAGGGGAAAAGCTTCAGATCCATTTAGGAGAAGCATTTTAGAAAGCGTTTTCTAGTGTAATGTAGTGTTCTGTGGAATGACCACGGTCAGGAAACGTTTCTGCTGAATCATTTTAATAAACAATTTCATAAAGGAAAAGAGCCTTTACTGGCCAAAAGTAAAAATCCATAAACAAATTAACAAAAGATTCATTTGCCTTTTGACTACTTGCACTGTAGAAAAAACACACAATGATATTAAAATAACTTATTTGTTTGTATAGACTGCTTCATTTCTTGAAAATGCAATACCTATGTTACAGGACAGACTTTTAACACACTCATGAGTGAGGTGCCACATAAGGAACCTTTTGCTACAGAGTCAGTATAACTAGGAAGACCCTTCAGCTTGAAGATATTATTTTCCTGTTGAAATAGGAGGAAATTAGAGAAAAATACTAGCATGACCCCAAACCATCCTTCGGTTTGCTGGATTTACAGTTGTCTACAGCCCAGACTCTTTAAGGTCACCATGTGGCTGGATATGGTCTCCTTATTTTTAAAATAATTTTAAAATTATTTTTTGTCTGCAAACTGAAAGTAAATGCTGGTTTAAGTCTCTCTCATTTAAAAAGAGAAAAGAAGTCTCAACACAAAATTTAAAAGCCAGCGTTCTAGGCTTTTGTCACACATGTTGCAATATGTCACTAGGGAAAGGATCTTATTGCCTCCTGTTCCTCCACCCAGTGTGTTATACAGACCTCTTACAGCCTCAGCATCTGTTTTTTAGTCTGATTGACTGTGCTTGGCTTTCTACCATGCCACAGTGATACCAGTTATGGCAGATCTTTACTGTATTGCTTGCTTTTCCAAAGGTACATTGAGATTTGGCCCTGAGTTCCCCAGACTAGTCAGCTTGTTAATGAAATGGAATAATCACTGAGGCTTAAGGGAAAACAAGGATTCCTGCACGTGTGGGAACTCGGTGTTAGAGCCAAAGAGCTGGATTTGGAGAGGGAAATAACCTACCTAATACCTGCAGCTGAACTTTATTGTCGGCTAAAAACCCCTTTGCTGCTGGAAAATGAAAGCAAACCCCGGCAGAGCCTCCCTGACCCCGCAGTGCTGGGGCTGAGTTTCCTGGGAAATGGAACTCGGCAGGAATTCAGCAGTGTTCCCCCTGGGGCTGAAGTTTGCACTTTCGGAGCAGAACTAAATGAAGCCTTCAGGTGAAATACAGAGCGGGGGGCACATCGGGCTGACTTGCAGAATATCGTCTACCCCAGGACACCGATTTCAGTTGTCTGCAGAGAACTTCTTTCTTGGTTTTGGGATTTAGGAGAAAACCATATCCTGGACTTCTTATTCTGGACAAGCATGAATCATATTGGGCCCATTCTTTTTTTCTCTCTCTCTTTTTATTTTTTTTTTCCTGTCTGGTTTATGCTCTTAAATTGTTTCTGTCTGGTGAGAAGGCCAGAAAAGTAAAATACAGATAAGGTTTTCAAAAGGGCTGTACTTCAGAGTTTCTTCCTCAAGGGGACACACTCATGAGAAGTACATTTGTTTTCAGTTGAAATGCAGTTACTGTATCTTTCTCTTGTTGCTTGGGGTTCCTTTGGTTCAGTTTGGGGATTTTATTCCCGTTTGAAGGAGCTCCTTATTTTAATTTGTCCTCTGTGCAATAGTCACAGCAGTGCTTTGGAAGTCTAAACTCATTGTTCATTTATGACAATGTCCCATTGACATAGGACATGGAATTATTTACATAAGGAACAAAAGAAGAGGTTTTGTAAAACAGTCTTTGGACAAAGGCGTGGTTTGTTTGGAATGCATACAATTTTATCAATGCCTGACTGTACATTCTATATGAACAAGACCTTTCATACGATGAAGATTTTCTGCTTGCCTGGTAAGGCTCAGAGCAAAGCTGAAATCGAAGCAGCCTTCCTTAGTGAAGCAATTTCATTTTACCTGAAACACTGAGGCTTAAATTATAAGCTTGAGGATGACTCAGTAGAAATAATGCATGCATATAAAGCACATAATTTTCCTAGAGTATTTTCACAATCAATATAACTGTGTGTTTAAAGTAGGGACCTGAGGTCAATCTTCTAAGCAGTGAACGAATAACATATTTTTTTTTTATCAGAGAAAAGCTGCTTTATGCAAATAATATCTGACATGAATATTTAAGAGATTGTACAGTAGGCAGTAATTGCCAACTAGTGGGGCGTGCAGAAACGAGAAAGAGAAATCCTGAAATAACAAATCCGATCAGATTTCACTTACAGCATTTTCTCAACAACAGGAGGTCTGACAAGTCTTGATGGAATATGCGAAACAAATGTAATAACCTCTGTCCAGGTTGTAGATAGTAAATATTCCTATTAAACGACAAAACAGAAGATTATCTGATTTGTATATGCTGATCTATCATAGATTTAGCATTTACTGATAATAATGTGATTTGTTCTTCTTTTTCAACTGGAGATGTTCTCCATTCTGCCTTCACCGTGCTATTCACTATGGCAACTGAATCCAGACAGCCTAGGCTGTGTTTACTAGAAGAGACTTCTCGTCCAGGCACAATGTCTATTCTTTTTGTTTAAATTCCTCACAGCTGAAGGGAAACAATGATTCTCCTCTATTCTCTCCACATTGAATACTCTTTCCATTCTTACATTATTCTTTTGTCTTGGGAGCTCCGGGGCAAAAGGAGGCCCACGAGCCTGAGGAATGTTTCACAGTGTTTCCTTATGGCAAAAGACTACCCAGTGCTTTTGGTCCTTCTGGTTGTTTATGAGGATCTCCTCTAAGGTTTGCAGAGGGAGGTGGTGTCCAGGTGACAAAGCCAGATGACGATGGAAGAGTTTTCTTTAATGTGGCCATAAACCTTCCTGGGCTTTGCAGCAATTTGGCCATGAAAGTAGCACGTAAAACAGCCTTGGATGTCTTTGGCATCTGGACCATGAGCTGTACACAGCACTGAGAAACATGATTGCAAACGACAGTCTCACAGAACCAACCACATTTCATTTGTAAAAACAAAGACTTTATTTTCCTTTGTGCCCCCTTCCACTGAAATCAGTGTGCACTAGTTTAGAGGTCAGGGGATGTAATATGCCATCCTCGTTACACCCTTAGTGCCCATGGGAGCCCTAAATTATGTGTATGATAATGAAGATAATTAGAAGAAGTTCTATTTAGCTGAAGGCAAAAGGCCTTAAATCAAAAGGAGTTTGTTCTAGTAACCTTGAAATTGGGGTGAGGATTACAGGCTGCCTACTGGCCTAACAAATATCTAAACTCACTTTAAAACAGTGAAAGAAGGAAATCCCCATGGGAGTGGGCATTCCATCAGGCTTTTGGTGGGCAAAACGTGTATTCCTGGAGTCTTGGGTTTGCAAGCAGCATTCCTGGTGATTTCAGAGGGGGTTCATACTCCTGTATGATCCTTAAAATCATAGCTCAGTGTCTTTCTTGGTGTGTGGGTACATAAGGAACTGATGTGACTATGACTCTATACCTGAACAAACTAACACCAAAGATTTCTCTTACCCAGCCATTGAATTCCAAAGGCTGTTGTTATGCAAAACCTCCTCTGAATGTCTCTTGCTGTTCCAAGAGTTGGAAAAACAAAGTGAGTGAAGCAATGAGCTGTGAGCATATTTGACTCTGTGTATTCCGGAGTGTATCTTTGATCCTCGAAGGACGTGAGGAGTGTTTTTATTTGCAATTCCTGCCTCAGCCTTTTACCTCGAGGAGCAGTTTTTCTCCTGTGACACGTTAGGTACTTACTGCCCGTTCTTCCCTCTTTATACTGTATTTTCTAGTTATGCCTGAAATGTAGTTATCCTCATTTCTGCTCCGTGGGTCGGAGCTGTCGTGCTCTCCGAGTTCACTCACGTGCTGCGTTCACGTCCTCGCCAGGGTGAACCTTTCAGGAAGAACTTCCTTCCCTGCACTGCCCAAATCCTGTCATGGGGCAATGGCTTTTGAGTATTCCTGGGCTGAGCCGCTTGCTGATGGGTGAAATCGCTTGTGGCATGTTATCAACCACTTCAATTCACCTCTGCTAAGTAATGAAATTCAGTCATAAACTGAACAGACAAGCAAAAGCTCTTAAACACGCTCTGGGGGGCTCTAGCTATTTTCTTTCCATTCTCATGGTGTTTCTTTACTTTCGGTGTGAGCTGCTGCCCATGCCAGCATTCAAAGTCAACCAACCAGAGGAACTCAAAAACACTGCAGTGTCTGATAAAGAAAACGTGTGAGGATGATCAGGGGCCTCGACTCTATTTTTTTCTGAGCTGGCATTGGAATTCCCATGGGATTGATGCACAGTGTGCCTACTGGGACAATGAAAGCAATTTCCAAGATCTGAAAAAAATGTTGGGCTTCTTCTGCCATTTTTGTTTCTTTTTTTTTTTTTTAAAGCAGAACTTGCATCTCCACTTTGTCGGAGATGCCGTTTTATTTTGGATACTTAAAAACCTTAGCAGAGGCAAGGTTTATGCCTTAGAGATGAAGGAGAAAATTGGCATCACATGGGAAAGCATAATCTGTAATGCACCCTGTCACGGCATGAGCTCTTTGGCACAACATATGGCAGCAGAATTACCTTTGTACTACCCAACTGTGGCATATAATTTATCCAGTCCAAGGGACTACAGTGGCAGGCAATAGATTTGAGAGTGCACATGCTCAGCATGCCAAGAAACACGACTGGCCCCTTCTCTCTGAAATGCAGAGCTCCGTGGCACTGCCGAGCAATTCCTATTATTCCAGGCAAATCCTTGTTCTCCCCTTATGATGTCACTTATGTAGTGACATCTTGTGATAGTAATAAAAACGACCGTGGTAATGTAACTGCTGGAGAAGAGGGAAAGAAAAGTGATAAACTGCAACTTTGACAATGTGCACTGTCAGCTAAAGAATGGAACAATTTTAGGCTTGAGCATTAAGGACACGGAAAGCACTCGGGAGATTTATGCTACAACAGTCCTTCAGACCATTTTATGGTATCATCATTTCAAATACGTGAAATTAAAGCATTGTACTACAGTGTTGCTTCAATAATTCTGTTCATCAACTGGGAATTTTATTTGGATGGTAAAAAGCTATCCCTGCAAAATATAAACAATAGAATTTTATGGTTGAGCTCTTGTATTTTTAAGATGATTTACTTTCCTTTTCACTTTTTGCCTTCTCTAGAGGTCTAAATATGCATACCTTCAATGTGCCTGTTGAAACTGAACAAAGCGTTGAAATCTTATTTCTTGTCATAGAACCAAAATCCTGAGGTGCAATTTCTCTGAGTCATATACTATCCATAAATGTGTCTCGAAAAGATTGGGAACAATCTTTGAAATTTCTCAAAGGAAAGGTTTGATGTTATAGATCTAGTAGAAAATGTCTAATAATCATCAGTCATTTGTCTGCTGAAAAGCAAACGTGCTGTTTGCTTTGGCAGTTGGGTGTGAGCCTGGGAGACTTAATTTTAGGGAACTGTACTTGGTGGTGTTCTTTCTGTGTATGGAACGCTGCAATCCATAATAACCGTGGCCGACTTTGTTAATATACGGTGGACTTGATGGGTTTTCTGACACTGATGGGATAAGATGTTGGTAAATGTTACTGACATTGGGTCTGTGCTGCGTGCCCTGTTGGTGACCAGCTGAACCCACTTGGCCAGGTAAAGGTTTTGGTGTCAAAATGACCTGGAATTAATTGCTAATGGGAATAACATGTGGTGTGTTGGGGTGGAAAGGAAGGGGCATGACAGAGGAGCTGATAAAGCCTTTGGAAAAGAGCTGTGTGAGCAACAGGCCTGGGCTGGATGTGTTCTGGTTGCAGTGGGGATGGGACAGGAGTCTTGCTGGGGCTTTCTCTGAGGCCTCATCTCAGAGATAACAAGTTCAGGCAACGGAGCAGGAGGTTTTCATCTGTATGCTGGGCTTCTTGTGAAGTACCAGTTTAATACTGTCTTCAGCCTCAGGTCAGTCCATTTTTATTTTTATCTGTTTTTAAGGCAGCAATAACAACAACAAAAAAGCTTGATGTGTTGCCTTTTCTCCTTCTTGAAGTTGTGCTTGCAAGGCAGAATTGAATTAGTCCAGAGGAAGAGCCCTTTGACATACTCTAATGGGAGACAAGGAATTGAGAATTGATATGTCTTGATTGAAATAATATATGCATTTTTAAAAATGATATTAATATTTTTATCATTTTTTTAAAAAAGAGAATCTTGAGATGACTTTCCTGTAACAATATTTCTGATTTACTGCACAATGATTTTCTTTTTATAGCAGTCATCATGTGGTACATTCTAAGCTTTCTTTAAAGCAGCACATGATATGTGTTTTCTTAATTCTTGATTTTGTGAATGCTTAAAAATACAGAAATATTTTTGCCTTGTTAATCAATACTGAACCTAATTGTCTTGGTTATCTGAGGCTCAGTTTCAGGACAGGTAGAATTTTTTTTTTGTCAGAAGAAAAAGCTGCTATCAGCTGGAAACGGATATTTCATTGGTCAGTAGTGGTGCCAGTGCCAAACAGACATTGAAAAATGGATGTTCTGAGGGGTTTTAAACTTTCTTACTCGTCAGGGATGTGAGCAATAGTAGCTCAGTCATGATTCCTTAACTTGATTTTGAAGCAGAAGTGATCCTCCATACCCACTCTGGGGCTTTTATTTCCTAATTTCTCTCAGTATTAGATCCATTCCTTCTGGTGTGGCCAGAGTTGATAGTGAATTATGGGGAAGCAATTATCCTGGAGAACAAGTACTTCTGGTTGGGAGGTTCTAAGTGGGAATAATGAGGGATGGAGGAGAGCAATTCTGGCAGCGCTCATGGGTGTCAACCTGTTAGCAGAATGTAATGGTTTCAGGACACTTGGGTAACATTTAGGATGCCATATGGCTGCTTCAAATAGGAAAATAAGAAAAAGGTCTGTACTTCTCAGCAATTGCTCATTTGGAGTGACTTTGCACTCAGCTTAGCCCATCGGATGGCTGGAATCTGTGTGTTAATAAATCCTTTTCCTAAATTCATGTATCCCAGTGTTAAAAGCTTGATTTCAGGACAGTCTCAACAGTATCTCTGCTCTGACAGTGCTCAGTCTATCTCACACTTAAGTGTTAATGGGATTCATGAAGTAAATGTTCATTATTTCCTCTGAACTGAATTTAAGTGCCCATGAAATGTGTCCCCTGGGGTTTCCTGTTACCCTGGCGCTTCAGGTGCAACTCCTTTGTAATTTGGAGGTTTCACCAGGATAATTACACCTACTTTTGGGCAAAAGATAAGGGTGTTTCACATGTGGGGTGACATCTGCTCCACACCAGAGGAGGGTTTCACCCTGGTTACATCCTCTTGTATAGAGTCAGTCACTGGACCAAGGAGAATTTGGAACAACAGTGATGCCACTTGGGCTGCTGGATCTCCTGACAACCTTTCTGATGACCAAAAGCAGAGGCTGGCCATCCCCCCCGAAGGGTCTCTGATGGCCATGTGCTGGAGAGGTTGTTGGGTTTTTGTAGTGCTGTGATTGCTGTGTAGGGGTTGTCTGCTCTCTAGTCCTGCATTGGTGGTACTTTTGATCCAAGTCTTTCTGTGCTGGACACGCAGCCCTGTGACTCTGGTCCTGCGTGAATATCTGTATAATCACCCTCCATGTGACCTCCCTCCTTCTCGCTCCTCCTTTCAGTAAAATGAACAGTTTAATGGGAGACGGAGGAAAGACTGGTACAACTTTTCCTTTAGTGCTTGTGGATGGCACAGGTCAGTGTGCTCAGAGGAACATACACAGTTTCAGAAAAAATTCCCAGTTGATTTACTGTGTTCAAAGGTTTGTGGCTTTCACAGAGTCTGGGTGAAGGGGCCAAAATTTCTGTCAATTTATGCTTCAGAACCTGAAACTGAGAATGTTTTCATGTGCGTGCACACATGTGGCGGGGGGGGGTGGCGGGGTAGAATGTAATTTGTCTTGTTTAAAATAAAAAAAATAAAGTGTCAGATAGTGATCAGTTCACATTAGCTTGCATTTAAAGACAGCAATTTTCCATTATGGATTCCTGATTTTTGTCATCTAAATCACTACTTAAATAAATTGCTGTACTTGCCTCTTTAATGACAAGGCATGTGAGCAGTGGACAGGCGTATATAGGGCAGTATTCTGAATTTTATGACTCTGTTGACCTGCCAGAAACGTTTCAGGTCATTCGGTCCAACACTGTGTCCTGGCTAGAATTTTGGGTGCAGCACCCATCCCTTAGCCAGACCCTGCCTTGCTGCAGTGGGTTTGGACATTGCACACAACACGCTTGCAATATGCACTGCAGAGATACCTGAAAAACCAGCATGATATAAAAAATAAGACAGAGCGTAAGAATTGAAAGTGTTTGGTGTATTGGGAAACCAGGCCACTCTTGTTTCAATTTCTGTCTGCAGATTGAATTTAGATATTCATATATGAAAATTGGGAAGCATTTTTATCTTCTGAGGCTGCACTGTTAGATGAAAGGTTCTTCTTTAAAGGCCTCCTTTTCCCTGTCCTGCTGCTTTTTGAATAAAAGCAACCCTTTTCAATTTATTGTGGTTTTTTCTGTTTTTATTTTTTTTCCTCTCTTTGGTCCCCTCTCACAGAAGCTCCCTCTTTGACACTACCTACTTGTATAATACCTGTTTCTGGGGACAGGTATCTGTCACCAGGGCTGCACATCACTCTTGTCAGACAGAGATGGGATCCTGTCACTGCACAAAGCCGGTGGAATCTTCACTCCATACGTATTCAAATGAGGGCAGCTGCCAAGGGCTGTATGTACATACATTAGCCCAGAATTAATATGGGGACCCAGCAACATCAAATCACGCTGCAACCCACCACATCTCCCCATGTTCCTGCTTTGTGCTGAGGTCTCCTTTCTGTGTTGTTAAATCAGACTAAAACAACAAATAAGCTTAAAATTGATCATTGCTGCTCTGGAAACAGTTGTTTAACTCCTTCAAAGTCTGTTTACATTTGACATTTCTTGAGCAGAGTCCTTTAGAGATAGACATCTTTTTGTAGATCTTCAAACTGAAACTCAAGGCGAATTCAAAAGACTGCAGCTCTTATCAGGGGACTTTGAAAACTGGATTACTCAGCTTTGGTCTGAAGTTGCAGTCCTGCGTTTTTTGAATACTTCTTGGTGACTTTATGGTTTTACATCAAGGAGAGCAGGGTGGCTGAATCTGTGCATGCTTTTTAAAAACTACAGGCTTAAATCTTTTGCTTTCTATTGCACCACAGAGCGGGCATTGAAATCCATCGGTCCTTCCAGTCTCAAAATTTTGAAGTGATCCAGGTGTTTCTGGATTGTTGTGTCTGCAGCTAATAACTCTATTTGGAATGAATGTGGTAATGGATTTATTCTGGAGCTGTATTGTGTGGTTGAACCTGGAATGCACATCGTTAGGTTTGTCCAGTTTTAATTTGGACACTTTGGAATTCAACACCTCTTTCTTGTCACACTAGAATGGAAAATATTTGTTCTTTTGAAACTGCTGTTGCGTGGTTTTCCAATAAGGGAGTTAGAGAAAATGCTAAGTAAATACAGACTTAATGGGACTTTCAAGAGCCCTATAAAGAACACATTCTCTTACTAATTACCAACTTTTCAGGTGCAGCTCAGCCACAAATAACTTGAAAACTCCTTGTTGGTCTTTTATTCTGCTCCTAACAACAAAATTGCTTGTCATTTCCTCGGGCTGCAATCCTTCCACAGGATTCCAAATCCTTGCAGTCCTTCCACAGGGTGGCCCTGGGCCAGCTGAATTCATTCCCTTGGAGTGCTGCTCTTTAATAGGCTTGTTCTGTACTGGGGATGGATTCTCCTGGATGAAACTACTACAATGTTCTCCTGCTCCTGAAAACACTGTCCCCGGGGAAGGAGTGTGACCTCAAATGCTGGGCATGGACATCAAGGCACAGGCTGGGGAGGAATGTGGGATCTGGAGCAGAACTCCCAAGTCCAAGCTGTTTAATTCCATTCCCCTGTATAACTAATACACCACCCCTTATAGGAAATTCTGCCCTTTGGCTTTTGATTGTCAATAAAAATATGTAAACAGATATAAACGTATGCCATTGAAAACAAAAGATATTTTTAACGTGAAAGCAATAAGAAAAAATACAAGAGATATAAATCACTGTTGGTATCCCAGACTTAAATTTTTATCACAGATCTACATTTTGCATTTTATCTCTCTGAGATTTACATTTACCACCAGGATTTTGCTTAATACTGAATCATTCCTGTCAGTTCAGTGGGGTTATTGATGTACATCTCTGGAGCAGTCAGACCATGACTTTCAATTACAGTGCTCCCAATACTGTGAATATTTGTTTGTTTTAATAAGGAAAGCAATGTTTCCAAACTGTACCTTTGATTTTGTTGTGTCCAAGAAGACAAACAACTCTTGGGAGTACTGTGGGTTGTTGCTTATCAGTGTCCTGTATATTCCAGCTTGAATGGAGAGGCTGCTCTTTTAGCCTTCTTGTGGTTGATAATCCTTTAGAGCTTCAGAAGGTCTTTATTAAATTGAAAATACAGATGGGTCATTTCACTATGAAACTGGGACTTTGGGGGGTTATGCTGGGCAAAGTATAACTTACAGTGTTTTTTTTAATTGAAGTGATAAGAAAGCTAATATTGCAAATTGGTGCTTAATAATACAAGGACAGGATGGAAAAGGGGTATCAAATTAAAAGAATTGTAAATAGGGTACTCAGTAAATGTTAATTAGAGCAAAAATTTTAATTAAGTGTTAAGACAGTATAGTGTAAATTGGAATCTTTCACATATTTCTATGTAGGGAATTTTGCACATTGAACACTTTTGTAATAATCCAAATCTCAATAGATTTTTTTTTAGCTTTTATTAGAAACTTGCAGTCCATGGTGGCCATGTGTCTGGCATAGCCTGATTTTAGTGGAATGAGCTCTGCAGTGAGTTTTGTGGCATTGTCTCTTTCATAAAAGATTATAGTAGAAGCATTCCTTTTAGCATTTTTCCAAATTGTTGTAAAAAGGAAATAATAAAAAAGTCATTACTTTTAAGAAGGAGAAAATGAATGTTTTGCCTACAGCAACAGTCATGAGGGTGCCTGTTAAATTATTTGCAGCCTGTATAGGCGATCAAAGCACATTATGTCTTTTCACCCAATGTTTATTCTGGTCATATATTAATGAAAAAAACACTCCGAGAATAAGCTAAAATATAGGACAGATTTGTCAACATCTTTGTGCAAATGGAGGGACACCCAACACCTTTTGGAACTGTTTGGTCAGGGGGAAAAAGGTGCCCCTTAACCCTGGTGTTTCCTGCAGGTGTGTGTGCTGGTGTAGCTTAGTGGCAGTGCTACTCACCCCTGAAGCTTTGCATACTTAAATATATCTTAAATTTGTCATGAAAAAAAAAAATCAAGATTACTTTGTTTTTTACTATTTACTGCAAAGAAATCTGCTGGAAGTATTTTTGTGCACCCACCTCACACGGAGTTATCCCCAAAGCCACAGAAATGTCTGGACCAGGTTGACTTCACTCTGCTCTGGTTGGTGGGACGTACATTGCGAGCTGGGTGAGGCCAACAGAGAGGAGAGAACATTCCTGAGAGGTCTGCCCTTGTTTCCCTCCTCCCTTTGTGGGCAGTGCCTCCAAACCTGCCTGCTCTTCATTGCTGTGACATCTCCCCACCTCTGGGCACCAGCCAGAGGTGTCACAGGAGTGTTGAACACCCCCGCTGGCTTTAAAATGAAATGGAGCTTTGCCTGCCCACCTTGCTCAGTTCCCTTTAATCCACTTGTGCCTTGGGTTGTAGTCCGAGGGCCTTTGATCGTTTAAAGCCGTCGAAGCACTCGTGGTTTTGGTAGCCCTGGCACAGCGAACGTCCCCTTTGAAGCTCCTCCTGGGTACGTTCACCCCTGATCCCCCCGAGGCGCCGGGGAGAGAGGGCAGGGGACCAGCCTGCCTTCCCTCTGATGATTCCTTGGAAAAAAGGCCCTGGGAGGAGAGGGGTGTGGAGGGTGAGCAGGGAGGGAGGTGTTTTCCCTGCCGGAGGGAGCTCGGGGAGGGCAGGCACTGCTGTTCAAGCTCTTGCCTCCTTCGCCCACGTGGGCACCCCCGAGGGGCATCGATGGGCACCCCGAGGCAGCACCAAGGCTTTGAACAGAGAGCAAACATCCTGCGTGTGAAGGTTTTCGAGCTGCTTTTCAGTTGTTATCAGTTCTGTCAAAGCCTTCCGCCCCGGATTTTGCTCGTTACTAAGTTGGGTTTTGGTTTTCCTTTCCAAAATCCTGCTGCTTTCATCTGCCCAGGACGAGAGGTCAAATTTGAAGCTGAACTGTTCTGTCTCTGGGTTTCACGGTCTAAAACTGCCTGCCAAAAATTGGTATGAAACTGCAGGCCTGTCTGTTCCCCGTGAAAAATGTATCTGCTGGGCTATCTGTCGCCTCTTTTCTACAGGTTTTTTTGCCTGTAGAAAATCATTATTTCTTCAAATGACGTTGAGGGAATGTTGGGTTTGACAGAGCCAAGCGCACTGCCCTGCCTCGTTGTTAAAAAGCACCTTGAGAAAAGAAATTGATCAAGAGGAAAGAGAAAAAGTTTTAAAAATGTCTTTTTTATGTTTCTCGTAAGCTTACTTTCATCTTCCTTGCCTCTGTGCACTAGTTGTTTGCTCGTTTGAGGACAGCTCTGGTCCTTCCCTGTGCAATCTGAATAAAAATCTGAATAGAAACTTGTTCCTGGAAATGATAAATGCATCTAGAATGAAGATTGGGAAATTGTAATGCACAGTATAAGCTCTAAAATATTAATGGATAAGAAATAAACATTCCCTCGTGAGACTGTGTGATCACAGTCAGGCTGGCAGTCTTGGATAACCAAAGCTTATTTGGGAAGGGACAGGAGTAGACTTGTTTGGTTGGGGTTTTTTTTTGCCACCATCTGAAAATAAAATTAACTCCTTCTTTAGGGAGTTGCATTGATGGAGGTCTACACATCATTAACAGAGTTGCACAGAACACCCCAAAAATCCAACTAGAAGTGATGTTTTAGGGTTTGAACAGAACTTAAAGCTGGGCAGGTAGATTATAGTTTACTCTGGGTTTACCTCCCCTGAAGAATCCCTTGCTGGAAACAGTAAAGTGTAGAATATTAGATTTAAATTAATGAGTTGAAAATGAGCCTTGCACTGTTACAGCGTGGTTGTGGTGGTGTTGAGTTCAGCCTGACTTCAATTTGTGGTCTTGTGAAGGATGGTGGTGGTGGTTTGGTCCTTAAATTAGCCTTTATTTGGTCTTCCACAGGTAATTTCTGTTGAGACAAAAGTAATGACAAAGCTGGTAATTAAAAAAATTAGATAAACAGGAATAAATGTAGGAATACATGTCCTTTCCTACAAAACTGATAATCGGGCATCTGTTTCCATGTTCAGCCCTATGGGGTCTAATTTTCAGGCAGTAAATCCAGTCCTGTCACAGCCAATGTGTTTTGGGTGTTTCTCTAAAAGGAATTTAATTCCCCTAAATCTCCCAAGCATGTTACATTCCCTCAGTGTTATCTTTTGTTTGCTTTTAAGGAAGCGACTGTGTTGGGCTTGATTTATTGCAACGCAGCTTTAGGTTTCCAGTGGTGAAATTCAGCTGAGTTTGGTGAAATCGGAGTGAGATGGAACAAATATTGCAGTAATATGATTTGGTATGTTGATCAAAAATTATCTGAGTCAGAGGAGCACAAGGATTTTGGAGAGTAATTATAAATATTCCTAAGCAGAAGCCTTGGATGGGGAGATTTCTCGGTGAACTTCAATACTAACCTCGTTCTTTTGACATGTTTCATCTTTTTTGCTCAGCCTACTGCATCTGAATAATGAAATAGTGGCTCTGACACTGCAGTGCTGATTTACTCCTCTCTACATTTCTCACATTTTCCTCAATTTTGCATCTGTTTTCTTGCTGGCAGCGACCCCTTCCATCAATACTGTCAGTGTTTTTTAGAGCCATGAATTTAAGAAAAAAAAAAAATCAGAGAAAAACCTGTCTTTGAACTGTCTGAAGTGAATTTCTTTCCTTCAGAAGCACTTCATGTGGTAGTTTTCCATCAAGCAGAGATAGTTGAAAAGGAAAAATGGCAATTTAGGAGATCGCTGGCTAAGGCTTTGGCTGCTGCGAGGAACCACCGAGCTCTTCCTGCTGCAAGAGAACCAAAATTTGGGAAGGGCTGGGGTTGGAAAGGGGGCTCAGTGAAATTCCCCTCCTCAACCATCCCTGTCAGGAGGCTGAGAGCAGCAGGGAGTGTCAGCCAGTGGGGCTCCAAAGGGTGTGCCCAGTTCTCGCTGGGCTGAAACAAGTACTCTGCTAAAAGGTTGATG
Organism: Grallaria varia; assembly: GCA_013396735.1. Lineage (NCBI taxonomy): Eukaryota > Metazoa > Chordata > Aves > Passeriformes > Formicariidae > Grallaria > Grallaria varia. The sequence goes on along the minus strand of VWZG01002872.1, from coordinate 1,423,018 downwards.
CTGTTTTGATTGCTGGAAATTACACATTCCAAGGAGGGGGCTCTAAACCCGTAGCCAAGACAGGTGTTTGTTTCTGAGTTGTAAATCTCACCTGCAACCGCAGAGAACATCCTCCTTATTAACCATGAAGAGCAAACTGTGCCGCCGAGCCGTGGGAAACTCTGTCATGAGAAACTCTTCCTTTTGCTTCCTTTTAATGGTGTTCTGAAGCTGTGAGACCAGGCCAGGTGGAAATAAGAAACAGGAAGGACATTTGGAAAATCACAAGAGCGATGAAAATTGGAGAAAATTTATGAAATATATATAATTTGAATTTTATAAGCTATAAATCCTTAATGATAATATTGTTCTATGCTTCTCAATTTAATAATCTACTATAAATTTTACAGTTCATTACAATAGAAACTAATTTTTCTGTTCCCTACATCTGTCTTGAAGTAGGAGATGTGGGGAAATGAGAGCAGGCAGACACTTTAGAGGCATAAATTTAGAAAATGTAAGGTTTACCAAGAAACTTCCAGTACATTTCAGAGAGTGTTATTTCAATTTCAGTATGTTTTTTGCTGTTTCTGTTATCATAAGTTTTGAAATCATGAAACAGGACATTAAAAACAATTTCTAAATATCTGTAGACGTGAAGTAATAATAGTAATATGTTTCTTGTTTGCTGGTTAATGATAATAAATGGAGATATCAAAGAGCTATTTGGGAAGACACAAAACGGGTGATTAGAGCTGATGGGAAGAAATTAGTGGGGAAACTGGAAATGCAATTCTCCAGAGGCCCAGGGTCCTAAATTGGAATGGCAGGCAAATATCGGGGAACTGGTTCGCAGCGATTCATTTGTGAACTGTATTATGAAGTTTTGACTTGTGATGCACCATCAGACTCCTCAGTCCTGTGGTTTTCCAGCTGCTGTAACAGCAAATGAACCAGTCAATTATCTGGAAATGTCACTGTAGTGCCCAGCACGAAATAGCAGGGGAGGTGAGTGGCATTTTTTTGGAACGTCCATTTTCATTAGTAGGCATAAATTTGCTGTTGCTGAGACTGGTCCTAATCATCCTGTTTCCTTGTTGTCCTCTCAAAGTTAGGAATAAAATATTCACAATTCACACATTCTTAAATGTGCATTGGTGCGAATGTGTAATATTTCCTGGGTCTGTTTTTTCAGGTTGTGATTCTTTAATTTTCAGCTTGTAGAGTAGAGTGGGAAATTTGGGGTTTTTTTTTAATGAACTCTGAGATTCTAAAGTAATCATTTTCTTGGGGTAAGGTGAATTGCCACATACACTATTGGTGTATATTAATAAATTTGATATAAATTCCTTTCTACTTTCATAATCAAGAGGCAAATTTCCCTTACCATGACAAGTGAGATTTTGGTGATCACCTGGAAATTACATCCTTCCTAAAGAAACTAGAGATAATTGGAGATAAAAGCACACTTTTCCGAATGTAATGTTATAACTGATACATTATGGTAGAGATCCACATTCAAAAAGAGAAAATTCATACCGAAAAAACATCCAGAATACCATTGAAGCCTCAGATGTAAAAGGCCCAGCAGGAATTGTGTGCACATCAGATTTCCTGCTGTTACCATTTTAAGATGCAGAAAATGGAGAAGAATAAACCAGGCAGAAGACCAAGAGGGCTCCTATTTTCTAGTTATTGCTTGTTGCTTCAGAGAATACCACTTAAGTTTTCTGGAATCAAAAGGAAGGAGGTTCTTAATTCTTTCCAGTGTGAATTCACTCAGCTGTTCCAGGGCAGTGAGAGGTGTTACCCCAACTCCCATTTAGGGATTCTGTGCATGGACCATAGTCACAAGCTCCATTTCACTGTTTAACTTCTTCCTGGGATGGCTGTGAGGGATCAAATAAGGTGAGGAATAAATTCCTGTCTTGAGACCATTAGAGACCACACAGAACTTGTCATAGTAAACTGCCGTAATGTCCATCTGAACATTATTATTCTGTGTAACTTCTGTTCCAGTGCCAAGAATCTCCAAATTCAGGGTTCAAAATGTATCTGTTAAACTTGTGAGAAATGAAATCTTTTGGACTGTTTAGACATTATCAGCTTTAGTGCCAGCAAATTTGTTCCCCTCAGTGATTTAAATATTCATAAAATTAACATTAATGACTCTATACCCAGTGAATTTCTATTACTGTTTAGATTCATTACATTTTCTCTAACATATTCAGCTCCTTAGTCATTTTCCCAATCTCACTGATATGGTGTTACATTTTTCCAGTAAATTGAATAGCTACCTAATCCCTCTTTGATCATTTTATAGTAAACTGTGAAGTTTATTTCCAGAAAGCAGATTGTTAACTGTGAAAATCTGTAAATTATTTATCTCCTAGAAACTATTTTAATGCTGATTTAGTTGTCAAGTGTATTTTTATATAACAGTTTTAATTAAGTTTTTCAAAAGGCTTCCAAGCATATGCCTCTACCTCACATACATTTTGAACTAAAAATATGGTGTTTAGATTGTTTCCTGATTTACTTTTTTTTTCCTTGGAGTGTTAGAGATGCTTCGTGTATTGAAGTAATGCTACTTATTGACGGCTAATTGCATTTGTGGTTGAAAGGACATCTTTCTCACCCAATTATGCTCGACCCTGGCAAACAATAATGAGAGTGGAAAGACAAAAGCAATCCGAGCCAGCGTGTCCCCAGCCGTTGTTCCTCTGTATGTCGGGCTGGGAAACGATGAGTGTGCTCAGTGAGAGGGTGAGGACAAGGATGTGCCCCAAAGGTGCTGGAGAATGTTAAACTCTGGTTCTGTTTAAGACCACTGTGCTCAGCAAGGCTGAGTTTTGTTCTCCAAGAACTCCTAGTCAGGTTTGGATGGGATTTTAGAAGGAAATTCCCTGGGCAAGTGGGCAGACCCTGGCACAGGGTACCAAGAGAAGCCGTGGCTGCCCCTGGATCCCTGGAAGTGTTCAAGGCCAGGTTGGACAGGGCTTGGAGCAGCCTGGGCTGGTAGAAGGTGTCCCTGCCCATGGCCAGGGGTGGCACTGGATGATCTCTGAGGTTCCTTCCAACCCAGAGCAGGAGGGCAGATGACTACATTTTATTAACAGTTGGCTTTAACCAGACCTACCCTTGCTGACCATTTCAATGCATCCAAGGCTGCGTTCAAGTTTTCCAGGTCTCTTGGTGTTACAAAATCCTGTTCCTCTGTGATACCCTGACATTTCCTTGCTCCATTAAATCATCTTTGCTGCTTTTTGTTGTACCTGTGCAGCATCTCCTCGTTCTGGGATACCCCGCGGTTGGTACCTGGTGCCTTTGGACATGAAGTGGCCCGTTCAGCAAGTCTATGCATAACAAAGTAAATGTGTACATGCTTATATAGCATCGTGGATGGTCATTCAGTGTGATTGATTACCCCTCCCCTGCTGCCTTAATTTATAGACTGGTAGGCTCTATCTATACTGATGAAACAGAGGCATGGAACAGATTTTGTTCATAGTATGAAGTTCACTGAGCTTCCAGAACAGATTAAAAAAAAAAAAAAGTCAGACTATCTACTGGGAATAGTCCATGGACTGAGCTAAATTCTGATATAGGACTTACTTATAATTCTACCAGAACTCCTTGAGCAATTTCATGGTATAAGCAATTGAATTTTGGTCCCAGTAATTGTTTATTCCTTTGTGCTGTTAAATTTAATACTATATGTGTATCCGCTGGGTCTGTGTATTGGAACCTTTTCTGCCGCAGCCGTTCCCAGGAGTGTGGTGTTTTGTACTTGTGTCCAACAGCACAGTGGTTGTATGGATAAAAATGACTGAGAGGCTAAAAAACTTAACTCTTATAGGTCCTGAAAATCTTGTTGTTGGGACTAAAAAAGTTTTAAAAACTTTAATGAATCCCACAATTATAAATTATTACAATTGTGGATATATTTAGAATTGTTGAGGAACTGGTCTGTTGTCAGGCACTGCAAGCTTGTTTGCTGTGGTGTGAATCTCAGCTTTACTGGTAGTGTAGTCTATTCTCTCAAAAAATTGTCCTTTGTCTTGACAATTCCTTGCCTCAGAATCTTCAGTCCTCACAGTAAGATGCATTGGGCAAGATCGTATGTAGCAAAGAGAATTAAAAATACGATAAATGACTAGAAATATTATTCATATCTTAAATAGCAACAGCAAAAATTGTGGACAAGTGAAAGAAAATAGGATGCCAATGTTTCCACTCAAAACTGCATAGCAAATATTCAACGCCACTTCTTGTGGCCCAGTAATCTGCATTAATTAGGCTGGAGGATGTAGCCCTATAGTACCTGTATCAGTATCACTAATCTTCGGATCAAGCGTATCAGAGACTGAGACTGTGCGGTGAGAGCAGGGAGGGATCTGTGCAAGCCTATCTTGTAATACCTTGGCATTAAGATTTCAGCTATGCTTGTTATTGGTGAATATGCTGAGAAGATGATTAATTGCTAGATTAAAAATAACTCTTTGATCTTAGACTATCTGATGCCTGCTGCCCACAGAGACTGGTATTAGAACAACTAACTCCTGTAAAAGTTCTCAGAACAGCAGCCTTGCTTTATCTTTACGTAGGTCCTTCCGTTAGTTGGAGCAGAGAGCAATAGTACTGTGGTAATTCAGAGGTTGTGACACGTAGCAAAGCAGGATTAAGCTCCAGGAAAGCTTCAGTTTCTGCTCCCCTCACTTAAACCCCAGCAGAGACACAAAAACGCATTGATACATGAAGTTGGCAGCAAGTGCTGCCTCTGCTCAGGGAAGGCACACTGAGCACACCCAGTTCAGTCCAGCCAGGCAGGGTGAGATTTTCAGAGATGTCTCCCAAAATTACATCTATGAGCTCTGGCTTTAACACTCCTGGCAGTTCCTACTCCTACAGGTGGCATGTGCTGCCTGGTTACCTGTGGGTGCCTGAACCCAGAGCAGAGAGACTCTGCTGCCAGGAAGGCAGCTGGATCCAGGGAGCTGACTGTGGAGCTCAGGGCTAGTTATGGCAATGGGAATTAACTCCGGGTGCTGGGTCCGTGTTTCATTCATCCCCCGTGCAATTTGGCAGCCAGACAGCAAGTTTGTGCTGAAAGGGAGCAGGTGATGCCACGGGCTCCATTGTCTGCTGCAGGGCTGTAACATCTGGCCGAGGGATAAGGAACAGCTGGGGCAGGGACAGCTTTACGGTGCCACAGCTGCTGGTTTGGGGAGCACAAGTCAGAGCTGTCAGGCCCCCAGCACGCTGTAACCTCAGGAGTTCCCTGCAAGCAGACTGCAGATTTCTGGGCTCTCTGTCGCCAAAGAAACTTCACTTACTTTTCTCTCAGAGCAGTGTAGTTGGAATAAGAGGTTTGTACTACTCTGCTAGATTCCTGAGGTAACATGTTACATTTTAATGGTTTGGTGAGGGTCTGTCTGTTGAAACACGAATGTTTTCTTTAAGCAGGTGACTTGCATAGCTCTGTGTGTAAATCTTTGTACTTGGAATGTTTAACATACACAAAAATCAAATAAAAGTATGGCCAGTGAAACATTTTCCCAAATTGATAGCAAATTGAAATTACAGTCTTTTCCTTTACTTGCAAGGGATATTCGGTGTTTGTGAGTTCATCTGCAGGCATGTCACTCATCAGGCTCCTTCCAGTGTAGGGGCTCCTGACATATCTGCCAGCTCAGCCACTGACATTTTCGTGAGCACTGCAATACTCCCTCTTAGAGCTCTCATGGAGAGATTGGGCTGAGATGAGAGAGGTGATGGCTGGAGATAGGCAGAAGGTAGACCAGCTGAGATAATAGTCTTTTCTGACCTTAAAATCTTGCAATAAAAATACAACAGTAAGCCAAAGTACCTCAAAGTTTCAAGCCTAAATATTACATATATTTATGTAGTTGGCCTGCCACTTGCTACACTGTTGTTACATTTTAGAAGTTTACTTTGATAATTCATAGTTTGCAAAGGATTACAGTACAGCCTTATAGGTTATAAAGTCAGCATTTCTGGATTCTAGACTTCAACTACATGGGTTATACCACAATTTGCAAGTTATTTGTGTTAGTTTACTAACCTTGTTATATAGTCTTTAAATCAACACTTTTTAAATAACTTTAGTTTAGAATACAAAATTCACTCCTGTGCCTGATTGTTTTCGCTTATATTATTTGTTCATCATTGATGCAATCATTGGGGTGACCACCTACATAATCAGGACATTTCTTTTCTGCCCTTTTAAATCAGGTTTGCAATTATTAAATGCATTTTCAAATATTCAAACCAATTTGTGGAAGCTGGACTTAATGGAGGGAACATTCCATTGTTGCAGAAACACAAAGTATTTGTATGGTTTCAATCTCACCCGTACAAACTAAAGCAGCTAGTTTGAATTTTTTTAATAGGATTTCCTGGGAGGATCCAATCAGTATGAGAATGTTAAAATTAGGAACTGGACTTGTAAGACGGCAAAGTCCAAACTATGCAGTTGTGTGTAAATAAATCTGTGCCTGGCCATACAGGTGCAGTGCTGTGGAAAATACAGAAACACCATCTCCATCCACATAGAATATTTTAAGGATTGAGTACTAGGCAAAAAAAGTATTATTTTAAGAAAATTTCCATGTCCCCAAGGAGTGGGTATGTTAGGATTAGTCTTTCACACCTTGACACCTTTACCATTATATCAAGCAAGCTTTGCACACAGACCATAGAATCCTCATTGCTGGGATGTTGTTGCAGCAATGCACAGAAAGCCTCTGAGCAATGGGAAGCAGCACACCCTGGGACCTGTGGTTCCCCTGCATGGCTTTAGGAGGATTCCTTTCAAACCTGACGTTTTATGCTGCTTCTTGCTGATAAGTGAGATATTATCTGGGTGAAATCAGCCTATGACCTCTTAAGGGTTAAAAGATCTGCAATCTCAAAGTCAGAAGATGCAAGTCAGTTGTGCAGTTGAGAACTCAATGCCTGAGAACAGTAATACGGCATTATTTATAATAATATTAACAATAGAGATTAATGTTTCCTGTTTCCTTGGTTTCAAAGCTGATGAATGTATGCCAGGACGAAGTGACAATTCTCCAGAAACCCATTCTGGGGTGTCTTCACCCTCAAGTCTCTCACACTCATCATCTCTGAGGTCCAGACTGGTCTCTGTGGCAGGCAGAGCCAAGCGAAAGTACGAAGAGTTCCTCTATTTTGTGCTGGAAATTGCTGTGGCCTCTGTGTGGTGTTGCTTGCTCTGCGCCTTCCTCTTGCTCTCAGTTCCTTCAGCGATGCTCGGCAGCCCCGTCCCATTCCAGTAATGGAAAACCAGGATAATGAGGAGACAGATGGGATCCCCTTCATGAACTCCAATCTCTTTCACTTTCATTGGTGCCAGGTGCTGGAATGAGTTCTGTGCTAATGGGAACTCCCAAACTACTGGGGGGAAATTTAAATGCCTGGCAGAGGGAAATTATCCTGTGGTTAAAGTACCAGACTTTGGTTCAGGAGCTCCTCTGAAGACTTTTGTTTGATTTGTGGCACGACACTTAATCTTCTGTATTCCATCCATAAAGTGTGGATAATATTGCCTGCGTTTCTTGGTCCAAGAGGGTGATGATTCACGCGGGCTAGAAAGGGAAAGGCATACAAAATTATTGCTTGAATTTTAAAAGGCTCATATTAATGCACTGTGCAGAGGATCTGGAGCACATACTAAATGAATTATTTTCACTTCCTATGAGCCCTCGTTTCTTTTCAGCCCTCGTTTCTTTTCAGCCCAAGTTTCTGATAAAAGGTTTACTCTGAGCAAACACTTTTCCTCTCGGAATTGCTTTTATTTTAGACTGAAGGAGAGAAAGGGGAATAAATTAATAAGGAGCTAATAAAGATCAACATGGGAGAGAGAAGGCAGGAACCGTTCTCTTTATCTCAACTATTTTAAGTAGACTTTCAGTCCTGTATTGAAGCAAAGAGCATGGAACAGCATTTTTTAAAGTGATGCAAATGAAGCAGGGATTCAAGTGGTCCATTTACACATGGAAAACCAGTATTTTGGACAAATCTCCATCTATCTCCACTTCAGTTTTGCATTTCTCATTCTCATTAACTAGGACTTCTCTGCTGTTTATGTACAAAGTTATGTACTTTCCCCCTTGTCAGCTGGGTGAGGCTGACGGCTGGGGGGGGAAGAGGAGGGGCTTTTTGGGGCATGGGGGTGTCATCATATCTTGCAGATCCAGAGCTGGTGTCCTCACAGGGATGTGAGTGCCAGATGAACCCATTTTGCAGGTGACTGTTTCCCTCAGTCTGGCAACAGGGTGACTTCGCAGCTCCCCTGGGAAAGCCCCTCACAAAAGCAGCTGATTTCTTTGCATAAATAGTGTGCTGACTTCTTCCTTCCACCCCCAATTTCCCCAGAAATGCCTTGTTTCTGAGAATTTCTTCATCCATTTCATCCGAATATTTGTGTCCAATTTCCTTTGACACAAAACCTGATCTCTTACGTTTCAATATTTTAGGATCTTGGGACTGAATTGTGTACTCTTGGATATTGAAAGCACTTTTCTTCCTCTTCTGATAACTCTTCCATTATCATTTTCGTTCAAATACTCTCTATAAAGAAACTTTCACTTAGATGCTGAGCTGACATGCTAAATGTCATAAAATTATTTGTGAATTTCTGGTGAATGTTCTTGAGAATAAAAGGGTGATAAGGGTCAGAAGAATGCTGATAATACACGACTCAGCTATGTAAGGCTTGTATAACAGAAAATTTGGAATCCAGTCAAAACTAGATTGAAGATAATACTCTTATTGCAAGAAGTACAAAGTTAAAAAAGGGGTTACGGCTCTGATAATCCGGCTTACTTGTGAAATTTAGGAGTATTATAAACACCGAACAGTTTGTGACAGCTGTGACATTTAGGTGGCCTTGGTACATTTAGAATAAACTGTTCTGGAAACCATGAAGGCATTTATTTTTTGTCCCTTCCTTTCTGATCGTGGACAGAAATATGCAGATATTTATTTTCTTTAAAGGTTTTGACTCTGATCATCATTCAAGGACCTTGAAACATCATATGTAACAGAAAGAGCAGATTAACAAAGCATGTAATTAGGAAAATCAAATGTGGTTTATTATGAAATTGAGTGTTTTTTTTAGTTCTGTGGGTTTTCTTAGTGTATAATTTCAGCAGTTGTTGTGCTTGGTGAAAATCTGGGGACCAGGTGAGGACACCACAAGGTACATAAAGAGCAAGTGGAATTTCCCATTATATCCTTCCTGTCTGTGAATTAAGTGGCATTTTGATATGATGTATTGATGAAAGATGATCTTCCACTGTGAGATCCCAGGCTTTAGCCATGGATTGTGCAGTTCAAATCTGAGAGCTCTGTAGTGTCACAGATGGAATAAACACAGATTAGGTAGAGAAATATATTCTTTCTTTTGGCAACAAATTTGCCAGAAAATCGTAGCACTCTGAAGTTGGTGAGAAATTTCTCCCCAGGGGTAGATTGTAGAGGTGTCGCTTGGCCAAAAGATCTTTAGGTGGGAGGCTTTTTCTTGGAGAACAACCTCTGGGTTTTTCAGTACTTGCTGAGGGCATCACTTCTTGTGATGCAAACACACTGGCTGCTGGGGAGCTTTTATGTTACAGTGTTAAAATAAAGGGCTACCTCAGATTGAATACTTTTGGCCTTAATTTTAATTCAAAATTCCCTCCAGATTTTTTCTCCTATTTGTTGAGATGTAGGCATTAGTTTGTTGTAAGAAAGGATTTCCAATAGCACAGCCTGCAAGTCACCCTGTAAACTCACGTTGGATGCTTTCTCATGGCAGCAGCTTCAGCTTTGCAGATGGAGTATTTTTATTTTCCTCCGTGGCACTTTTTCACTTGGTTAAGAATATTCACCAGGCTCATAAAGAGCAGGGAGGAGCTTCAAGAAAGTGAGTTATAGGCTAATGAAAGCCAAGTGCTGGGATCACACATCCCTGTCTCCGGGTCCCTGGCTCAGCCAGTGTTGCATGTGTGAGCTGGAGGGAGGGCTAACCATCTGACTCCATTTGTCAGGTTATTCTGGGCTCCTGAAGGGCAGACCCCACTGGTGCCCAGTTTTAGGGCAGNTTGGGGCAGACCACCCCCTCCCTGGTGCCCAGTTTTAGGGCAGACAACCATCCCCTCCCTGGTGCCCAGTTTTAGGGCAGGCAACCCCCCCACTGGTGCCCAGTTTTAGGGCAGACCCCCTGTGCCCAGTTTTAGGGCACACCCACTTTGCCAGCCCACTGGAGGCGGTGGGCACAGCTGGTGCCACCTTACAATGTTCCCCCCAAATCTGCAGCATTCTGGGGGCAAACCATGGAGCAGCAGCTCTGAATTGCTCCCTGAGGCTGGTCTGTCCTGGGTCTGCCCTGGATTCCTGCTGGGCACACCAAGGAGCCCCCACACACTGAGCTCTGTGTCTTGGCATGGCTGCCCTGCCCAGTCCGACTGGTGGCTGGACAAAAGCTGAAATTGTTATTCTTTGTGACAAATTTCAAAGGCAGTCACAGCTGACCTGGCATCCAGAATGGCCATTTTAATTCAATCTAATGAATATTATGCACGGAGGCTTTTGAATGTGAAGTGAGAATTGAATGTGTTTTATGTCCTTGTGAAGTTTAAATGTTACAATTGTTTTAAAACTTGGAAAACCTGTTTGTTTAATATGACTTTGTCAGCTTAAAAGAAGCAAGCAGATATTTAATAGTGGCTTTTAATGCAATCACAAATGTCTTATTTGTCAGGTTAGTAATAATCGGGAACAGATAAAATAGTACAAATAAATGCTATATAACTACTAATTTTAATTGCTGGTTTAATCTACTACAACAGGGCATCATTACCTTAGTTATATCTCTCTGTTCATTTCTATTTGATGCTTTAATATTCTGAGCGACTGTGCTGGTTGTGTCATTCATCATAGATAGCACTGTATACTCTGTCTCCCTGTGAAGGACTGTGTCTGTGGTGGGATTCCACTGGAAATGAGAGAAAAAAAACACCTCTGCAAACGTCGTATTAGCCCTTTCCTTTGAGCTTATTTAGCAAAACTGTGTTATGCTGGAAGAATTTATTTCTATCAGGAAAGTGAATGAATTGATTTTACGTGGAAGGATTTTTGCTTTCACATGTTTCACTGATAGTGGTACAGAATTACACAGGTTTTCAAAGCCACGGAGGCTCTAGGTCAGTTTGATCTACCCGGTGTCTCAGGATTTCTGTGTATTTTACTGGTACATTTCTTAGGGCAGAACTATATCCTAAAGAAAAGGATCAGCTTGGACACAGTGGCAAGTTTGTCATTCAGGAAGCACAAACCTCCTCCCCTGAGCAATTAGGGAACAAGCTCCCCAGTGACCCACTAACCCTGCCAGTTCTGCTTCACTGAGGAGGAACTTGCCAAATGTCACTTTTCAGCCCGAAAACTAGAACTCCTGAAAGCTCTTTGAGATGAGGAGCTGCTGCAGGGAGATCTGTTCCCTTCAGTAGGAAACGCTGCTGAATGTCACAGCCACGTGGTCACCGGGTCCTGGCTGGCCCTTAAGGCTCAGGACAGGGATGTTCCTCCTGCTCGTGCAAGGTGCTGGTGGTTTGGCTGAGAAACTGTGACAGCGAGTTGGGGGAGTTTCTTACAGCAATTAATTTGTTTATAAAGAAATGTAGTGTTTTGTCTTTCCTTGAAAAGTGGCAGGAACACCATGGCCAAGCAGCATTGCTTCTCCAGCTTCTCTGGAGGACACGGGACTTGGGGTTGGGGCTGCTGTAGGAGGGGCAGAGCTGCCCTCCCTTCTCTGATGCTTCTGTCTCCTCCAGCACCTTTGGAATAATGTAGGAATTACCCCTGTCAACTCTGGGATTCTCCCTGAACAGCTTTGCCTCAGGTGGCAGCACCAGGCATCTTTTTTTGTGATATAATTGTACAGAGGTATTTTACCCGAGTGTTCAGTATTCATTTATTGAAATGAGATCAGTTAACATGCTTGCTTCCAACTGTCTTCCAAGAGGAGCATCAGCATCCCATTCTCAAAATATATTTACAAAAGTCCCTGCATATCAAGCAATATGTGGAAAATGCCTCTGCTTGCAGGTTAGCCACTGGTAGCTGTCCTTTTCCTAAATTTCAGGTGCTTAATAGAACAAGCTACTCCTGCAAAGAGATCTTTCTAGAATTATTAGGGAAGGATTTTGTGAAATGTTTCATGTGCATAATTCTGTCTGTCATCAAGCCATCGTGCCTGACTGGAACACGGTGTATTCTGTTCCTCAAAGCAGGGCCTGCTCTGCAAACCTGGCTGGAATAGGCCGTGGTTCTGGGCTTTGAACTCAAGTTAATACTCTCTGCAGAAGTTTGGAGAGGGAGGATTGATAGATAATTGCTGAGGAGTGAGCTTGGCCTTCAAGGAAGCCACAAATACAAACAGGTGAAGCTGGAAGAAAGCAATCATTGAAGGCCAAGCACCATTTTTATGTAATTCTCTACCAATGAATGTGGAATAAAAGAAAATTGAAGCGATTTCACCAATTCAGATAAACTTCTAAGGCAAGAAGTTTGTAGAACAAATTCCTAAAGTAGTGGTGTTTATTGCATTTACTGGTAAGCTTGGAAGGTTTTTTAAGAGAATGGTTGGGAATCAGTCAAAGAGAGAAAGTACAGCCTGGGAAAAAAAAGTACCCCTTTGTTGTCTTTTATTGGTTTGAATTTCCTCCAAGTGAGCAAGTCAAGCAGAACAGGAAGTCTTGAAAGCATTTGTTCTCTTGTTCGTCTAAACTTGGCTGCTCTGCAGTGCTGAAATCCCCAATCAGCAGCAGAAGAGGTGAGATTGAAAAACTGAGAATACAGTTCAAGTTAAATCAGCATTTCAAACCCTGAATTTCAGTGTTCCTGTGTTAGAAAGGAGAGAGGTCCCTTGTACCAGGTTAAAATAGGATAAGCATCATCTTGATGATGTTCCTTTCCTCCTAAGCTTTGGATTTATATTGTATTTTCCTTCTTCAAGGACTGCTGTGCTGGAGTCTCAGGGTTTATGTACAAAGAAAAGTAACTGGATAAGAGCCAAAAACTCACAAATGCACATTGTTAATTTTAAAGCCTACAGGAAATACATAATTCTCTATTTTTCTGATTAACCTCTTCTACGACCTAGTTTGCACTCAGGAGATGAATTCCCTTACTGGTTAAAGGGCACTGTGTTATACAGTAATATTAAAATCCAAGATGTGTATCCTGGTGGCAAGAAAAAATAAACAAAAAAAACCCAAAACAAAATCGATCAAACCCCAAGGAATAACTGACCTGTCATGATAAACTTAGCAAGTGCATGACTTGGCTTGAAGTTCCTTTCTGGTAACTGACAGTAATTTCCTCCTCTTATGACTTAGTTTCTTGCATTCTCACTTGGAAACGTTCTGGCCAGATCTGAAAACATATTTAGGTACCCAAATGCAGTGGGATTCTTAGGAACGAGTGATAGAACAGCATGGTGATAAGAAGTGGTGAGTCTGGAATATCTGTTTGTTTTCAAAGTTTAATAATTTTATTTTAAACTAAATAGTCTTGACTATATGCAGTTTGAGTGGTATTGCCCACTCATTTTATTTTTCACAAAACCTTCCTAGAATATGTATTTTCAAACGTGGTTATCATGAGCCTGATATGATTATGTTCAAGGAAATTCTGAAAATATGCACCTTATTTAAATACAATTAAAAAAATAGTAATAAAACTTGTTCCACTTCATGACTAAAACTGTTTGCACTTTGTGTAAAAGCCTCATGGAATGTTGCAAGGGAACAAAAATTTCTAGGGGTTTGCCAAAAGCAAATAGAATTCTCGATTGTTCCATGCTGGGGATGTGAGTGTTGCTCAGGTGACTTCCCCAGCTGTGCCCAGAAGGAGACAGAGGTGTGGAAGGCACATTGCCAGGCACAGAATGAAGCAGCATTTTGTACCCCAAGGAAAAATACTGGGAAATATCAAATGAAGTATTCCATAGCTTCTGGGAGAGGAAGAATTCCGTATGTATTCCTCAATGCTTGCTCAGAGATGTTTTTGCATCTTCAAGGGACGCACAAGAAATATCTCCCTGGTTGGTTATGTTGGTGTTTATTTAGCGTAAATTCCTGTTTGTCTCCCAGATGTTTTCATCTCTGCTGCTCAAGGAGTTCACTTGGAAACTTTACCTTTGACTCATCAGAGAAGGTTGATTTTGTTTTACAAGATACAGAAGGGAAAACAACAGACACACATCTATGAAATACAAGTATTAATGTTCATGTGGGGTTGAGAGAAAAGAGGGAGCACTTACAGTGGGAGCAGATCAGTGTCAAGAATTCTCTCTGAACATGTTTTCATTTTCAAGGGCCTGTGGTAGGAATGGAATATCAAACCAAGATGTTTTGCAAAACTAAGTAAAGAAAACACTACACACTTTGTAAACATTGTTTGCAAAATGTTCCTTGTGCTTGGAAAAGAATTGTCCCTTATGTAATTGACATAAAGTAAAATATAAAGAATTCTAGTCTGCCCCTGGCATTAGACAACTCGAGTGTAATTCATAATTAAGGCTGTGCATGTTGCTTTTATGCCCACTATGTGACTTCTGCTTGTACTGTACTATTTTCTTATAAAATGCATTCAATACTTCTGTTTTAACTCCTAAATACATAATATTTTTCCTTTACAGGAAGTGCTAGTTTGGGTCCTCCACAGTCCCTGTCTTTTCCTTTTAAAGCTAAAACAGGAATTGAAGTCAACAGACATGGAATCCGTTAATTAAAATTGTTACCTACAGTGTTACTACATGGCAAAGGAAGACTCATCTTCAGCTGTTTCTGATTTCAGGTCTTTTCATCTTTCTCTATAGGTGAGAGAAGCCCCTGGGGAGAAAAAGGGAATTACAGTTCCTGCAGTTCCAATTCAGCTGTGCAGTACCTCCTGCTATAAGTTTTTATTGTGTCCATTGGTGGGTAAACAATATTGGTCATAGCTCTTTTTTAAATTTATACTCATGTGCATTGACTGTGTTTATGTCTTCTTCCATAGTCTTTAAGAAATCAGATTAGTTTTAGGTTCTCTCTTTTGGTGAGTCAGTTCTGAGAGATGGGGAGCACAGGGCCAAAAACATCCTTCCACCTCCATGGTAGCACACTCACCACAACATCAGTATGGGCATGAAACAGTTCATTTTAGGAATACTCCAGTAGCATGTCAGGAATAAATCTCTTTTATCTAGATTTACTTGGACCATCACATAGACGGTATTAATGTCTCGAAAAAGAATTTGTTGGGGAAACAAACCGACTTGAAAGAGTTTCAGAATCACTTGGTGCTTTGGGGTTTGTTTCTTTCCCAGGTGCTTAGGAAAAATTAAGAACTGGCTGTACCCTCATACTCAACACAAACAGTTATTCCCTTCTTCGTTTTTAGCAAAAGGTGAAGTGAACTCTTAAAGATCTCCCCAGGTTTTATGATTAGCTCATGTCTGTTGGAGGCAATTTTGGAAAGAGCAGTTGTAGAACACAGTGCCTTCTGCTCCCAGTTCTTCTTTGGAGCTGCAGGAATAACAATGTGGAGACAATCCCTGATTCCTCCGTGTCCCCCTCTTGGGGATGGATGTCCGGGAGGGGCAAGAGCAGCCACTGCTGGACCCAAACTCTGCGGTTGGGAATGAGCCGAATGTCTGCGGGAGTTTTGTTGATTTTCTCTGCGGTCGTGGCATATGAACACAAAGGGGGTTGGCAGCACTTATTGCAGGGGAAAGAGCAGCACTGGAAAAATCACAGAAGAGGACTTGACAAACATGTAAAGTGGTTTTTAATTCCAGACACCCCGGAGCATGATGCATTTGAAAATTTTTAATTGGGAGCTTGAAGTTTGATAGATTTAATTGCAAAAGGTAGTTGAAGTCCTGAGCCTAAGCAGTACAAACAAGGAGAAATATATAGAGAGTTGTGGAGCTTTCTTTTAATGTTAGAGAGCCACCATGTGCATAATATGTGCCTTGTTTGCATCATTCATGCCATGACCCCTCCTTCCAGCAGCAACTGAGTTAATCTCTAATATTCAAAGCCTGTGTTTTGTATCCTGGAAGCTGTAAAATGCACACATTTAAAGAAGAGGAATTCAGAAGCCTCAGCCCAGCCCTGGAACTGCAGGAACCACTCAGGGCTGTTTGTCTGCCAGGCTGGTCGCAGTCCATGTGAGTACCATGTGTTGTCAGCTGTCAAGTTAAAATCCCCCTTCTACATCCTGAGCAGGGCTAGAGCACATTTCTTCAGAGAAAAAAAATAAATGTTTGAGTTGGTATCATCTGTTGGTTTGGGTTTTTTGAGGGGTGCTGGTAGCTTTTTCTGTCTTTTGTCAGGTTTTCTTTATAAATACATTTATTTCTGTAGTCTTTTCATATTTACTCAAATTTTTAAGCAGACAAATTGCATATATATGTCATCATCTTATTTAAATGCAGGGTTCGGGGATTTTTATGTCTGTTTTTGCCACACTGTTCACAGTATGTTCAAACACCGCTCAGCTACACCCTTATTTACTCACTTGGACGGGTCAGCAGAATTAATCAGCCCATCCCTGGGTCAGCAGACATGTATGCCTCTGGTAAATAGTATATATTTCATTCAGAAGAGTTTTTAATTATTACTATTATGCACTGTCAGAGCCTGTGCTGGTCAAAGCTTGGAGAGCTCAGTGCTGGTGATGATTGTCCTACAAGCACCTCATCCAGGAAAGCTCCTCCTTCCTCCTGGTCCCTGAAGGTATTGCTGTTTAGAAGAATACTTTTAATTACTCTTTATGATGTTGCAAAACATCCTTTGGGCTTTGTAGGGACAGTTACGGATGGAGAAGGACTATTATCCAGAAGCCAGGAAAAAAAATCAGCTTGGGAGCTGAGATGAGGGTCAGAAATCCTGGGGATGTGAAAGGAAAGTACCGAGAAGTTTCTTCCCCTATCAGAGACTGCTGGGCCAATTGCTGCCTGTGGTCCCTGCTGGCTGGAGATTCCAGAGGCTTTCCAGGTGTTGATCCAAGTAAAAAGCTACTCAATAAAACTGTTGGGTTTTCAGTTTGTTTTGCTGGCTCTTCAGTTTTTTTACTTTTCCATACTTGTTTAGTGTAGAGCTTGGAGGTTGATTTGGTTTTTGCTTTCCGATGTTTTATGATCAAATATCTCTTTTGCTTCAAATATTGTCATGGAGATACTTGTAAAAATAACGACACTTGTGTAACAAAGAGCAAGTTGATGATACATCATGCTAAATACAAATCTTCCTCCTACCTTCCTAAATAAAAGCAGCTGTTATAGCAAAACTTAAACATATTGCTTGGCCCTGGTTTGGAGTAACCCAGGAGGGAGACACTGGTACTGATATCGCGGCATCTTTTCAATCGCAACAGGCTGCAGAAGTGTGTAATTTAATATATAAATAACTTTCTAATATGTGCGCACTCGGGGTGGGTGTAAGTTTTCTCAAATGGTTTGAAAATAAGTCTTATAATATTAGCATCTTATTTGTGTCTCTGTTGTGCTTCTCAGAAGATCAGAGCTTTATAATTTGTCGGAAATATGTAAGAATTACACGGATAACTTAATGAAGTGGTTTTGCTCCTCCAGTGAGTACAAACATCTTTAGTATTGAAAGATTATCACTGAAATCCAGGCTTTGTGGGTAACACGTCTTAGTGTAGCTATTTTGTGTAATATTCCTTTCAATATGCAATTAGTGCAAGTGCTTTTCTCACAAATAGCTCGCATAGGGCTGGTCCAAATAACAAACTTTTCTTTTTTTTTAAGAAATAAAATTCAGTCTAGACACTCATTAGCTCATGAGGAGAGGAATGTAGGCTTTGTGGGTTTATACTTTTATTAAAAATTCAAGACATTAGCGAGGGAATACATAGAAAGAAACAGGTGGAAATGAAGGTAAACTAAAGTAACTAATTAATTGCTTTGTGATCATGTGTTTTGCTATAAAACTACTGAACTAGTTTTGAAAAAAATGCTCACTATGGCATTATACAGCTTTTCTGTTGTGACTTTTCCATTTTTATTCTTTGATCTTTGAAAAGTTTTCCCTTAGTTAATTATTCTCTGTTGCTATGCTGTCCTTCTTAGTCTTTAAGTTAATTTTCTTTTAGTTGAATGGCCACTGAATGCAAAGGATCTCTGAAAAAGAGCTGGGTGGCTGGTAAGGGAAGGAAGGAGAATTTGTATTCCAGTCCATTGAATTCAGAAAAATGCAGCAGAATTCTCTAAAATTTTACTTTATTTGTTGGAGCAACATGCCCATTGTTTTTCCTTTTAATTCTGTTATTCCATTTAATTTTCTGTAGCTTCACTTCCTGCGTTAAAGCTGCTGTTGAGAAGTAAGTTAAGGATTTAGGTCAGGTTATGTGTACGTCTATATACCTATATGTTGTATTTTATGCCTGTGAGGAAAGAGAGCTCAGGTTTCAGCAACACTGTCACAAAATACTCTGGGCTTGGAAAGGCACAGCTTTGTGGGACTGGTCTCTTCTGGAGCTGCTGGGTTTGTGCTGTGAGGAGATAAGATCTGAAGATACCATAGAGATGATGATGATGGTGTCTTGTAGACTTTTCTTGGGCTTTCTGCCTTAAAAATTTTCCCTTTTTAATTGTAACAGCTCTTCCTCTCATCTCACTTCACTGCCCCCTCACAGGGATGTCGAAAATTACAGCATATTAATGACAACTTGGGGCCACTTTTGAAAGTTGTCTGGTTAAAAACTCCTCTGATAAGAGTTCTATTTTCACACCTTATAAATTGCCATCAAAGCCTGGCCCTTAGGCACTTATTATCTGCTGGTGACATTTTCTTGTGTCAGTGGCCTATTTTCGGTGTCATCCCTGGTCACTGCATGTTATTGCACTCTTTTGGCAGTGATGTTGGAGCAGGAAGGATGTTTTCCTGTGCTCTGTTCCATCTCGGAGCAGAGTAGCAGTTGCTCAAGCTGAAAGCTGATGTATCTGATTTCCCAGCTTCTTATCTTTGATAAACTGGCACTAGAGGTATTTTGGGACCTTGAACACGAGCGCTTTCCTGACCTTTCCTGTGGATCATTCTTGGAGGAATGGCACGAGCTTAAGACTGAACGTCCTAAGGTATGGTTGGAAAATTCAGAAAAGCTTGTCTTGGGGTTTTGTTATGTTTGTCATTACGAGGATTAATCACATCCACTCACACTATTTATATCTTCATGTTCCTTCAAGTAGTCAAGATCAAAGCCATTTCTAATCATTAAAAAGCCAACATACGTATATCTCAGAAGCATGCAGAAAGAAATGCAAATTTTAAAGAAAACAAATCCTAAAAGAGCAGTTCTGCAAAACTGTGCTTCCCACACATCCCAGTTTGATTGATTGTCACTTAATATTTTATTAAGTAGCAAAGTCTAATCCCCCTTGTGAGCCCTCTTAGTCCCCTCTCCCCCTGCTCCTCCTTCAGAATATATAACATTTAAATCCATCTCTCTCTGGTGAATAAATCTATTTTTAACCTGTTTTCAGCACTAATCTCACTTAACCTGGTTTTAGTATGCACTGGGCAAAACAATGTAGTTATGGAATGACGAGGTTATTGCAGCCCGAATGGGGAGGGAGTGATTGATTCCTGTACTTTGATAAACTATTACTGGTGGAAAAATGCATCCCATAAAATGAATGGTGCAGTGTGGGAAATTACAGGCTTTGCTTTTCTTTCCCAGCGTGGCATTGAACCCCAAGGGCACGAATCAGAGCAGTTCACCTGAGTTTCTGTACCCTTTGCTTCACCTCTGGGCAGAGGGTGTTGGGGTTTCATTACCATTCCCATGGTGAATGTTTTGTAAATGGTTTTTTTGGTCCTGTTGGCTCAATGGTAGGAGGGGATCCAATATCTGGGCACTTGGGGCTTTGAGCCTATAATTGATTTGTGGAATTTGCTCTCTGTAACTCTTAAGTTGTGGTGAATTTGGTACATTGCAAAACAAAGTTTTAAAAATTGAGATACGTTGGATACACTTATCCTCTGTTGAGGCAGAATCTCGCTTTTAGCTGAGGAGGTGTTTTTAGAGTAAGAAAATCAACCTTTTCCTTTGAAGACTGACACTAAAAGCAGAGTTATGCCGTGCAGTGCCTGTGCTGATGGAGTTGTGTTTGTTGTCCCAACAGTTCCTTCTGCACGTGGCCCCTTTAGGTGTCAACACAATCAAATAGAAGAATCTAAAAATCACCAAAACCTTTAATTTAGGCATCTGAGGAAAAGGCTGTTGATGGTGGGGGCTTTCAGATAACCCCTCTTTGGCATCCCAGGAAGGTGTTGTCAGTGGTGGCATTGCCTGAGCAGAACAAAGGAAGCTGCAAAGTGGCACTGTGGCTAGCTGGTCTTTGAAGTGTTTAATGTCTTTTAATTAAAAATATCACAGAGGTGGCTGTCAAGTTGTGAAGTAGCTGCACCAAAGCACTGAAATGCATATAAGGGAAGCAAACAAAAAGGTTTAATCAGTACGTTTTGCCCTAAAAATATGCCTTTGGACATAAAGGAAAAATCTCATCTGGCTCTTATGATCGTACAAATATCAACTTTCACCATTTAATCCTGGGTTCAGCCTTACTAGGGCAGATTTTGTAACAAGAGCATCGAATCAGGACAAGTTTGGCCGAGAGACTTGGCCCGGATGGGCCAGTTTTGAGTTTGGATTTCCACCCAAAGCACACAGAGAGTGGCATGTGCTACCCAGCAGGAGTTCTGGGCTCCAGGAGGTTGGGCTGACCCCTGCCAGCAGCTAAGGGTGGCCCAACTCACTCACTGCCCGTTCCCAGCCGGGCGGAGCAAAGAATACAGGATAAAAGCAAAATAACTTGAGTGTTGAAGCAAAGAGTTTAGTAAGGAAAGGGGAATTAAAATGCAAAATGAAAGCACAGGTGACTGTCACCTCCCACCAGCAGGTCTGTGTGCAGGCACAGGGACCTTGGAAAGAGCCCTGAGCACCCTGATGTGACTGCTGGGTGTGACATCCCGTGGCAGGGAATGTCCCTTTGGCACTCCGGGGTCAGCTGTCCTGGCTGGGCCACCTCCTGCCTCTCATCCATCTGTCTACAAAATGTCATGTACAGAGTTATGCAAACCACATGAAAGAAAAAGGTACATTCAGATAGATTTATCCTGGAACTTCCATGGAATGTTCTGTTTGGTTAAACACATGTTTAATTTTAATTTGTTTTTTTAATTTATTTTGGGGAAATACATATTTCTTCCTTAAGAAGCAGTCAGTCAGCATTTGGGAATTTTTGCAGCCAGTATTTGCCTAAATAAGAAAACAACATGAAGACAAAACATTCCACTGAAATCAAGGCAGTCTGTGAAATACATCAGTAAAGGGAATTTGACTCTTCACCCAGTGCTGTCTGATAAGCCGTGACTGTGGAGAAGGACTGCACTTGGTGTTGCACTATTTTATAGCCATGCTCTCATTTACAGATGCAATTGTTCAATCACATTGTGGGTTCTGCTGAGTGTTGGGAAGTGGGATTTGTTCTCATCTGAAAACTTGCCAGAAAACGTCCTACGAATGAACTCCATTCAGTTGCATCTGTGTCTGATTAAATGGAGTTTCCTGTATTAAAAGAATTGGGTGTTTTGGATTTTACCAGTTGTATGTGTAGACTAAACCTAAACTTTTGACCCTCTTTGCTAAGTTTTTGAAGGCACGTTTTCTATCAGACAACAAACATTCTTTATGATGTCGACCCTATTTTCACTCACTGCAATATTTGCACTCTCTGATATTTTCTCTTGTTCAAAGAAAGTCAACTCTATCAAAATCCAGGTCCTCTCTTCAATTTCTGTTTCCATTTTATCTTTACAAATGAACAATGAAGATTTCTTTTCTTCTCAGTCTTTGAACTGTAAGGCAATTAAATTTTCCATGGTGAGGCCAGGTGGCAGTTTATCCGTGTAGTGTTGTTCTGTTTCCTCAAGAGTTGGGTGAAACAGGCATTTTGGACACAGTGAGACACGAGAACTTTAAGAAGTAACCAGCACGACAAATAGTATTTTATTTTTCCTTTAATAACCTTCACATTTGGTGGAATGAATGCAAAATAAAATGTCTAGGAATATCTTAATTCAGAGAGGGAAATATGTATATTGGCTGAGTAGCAGAAAAATTCCATACAGATCCTCCCTGCTTAAGGTCTGCTTCTCAGCCTCTGAATTAATGCAGTTGTAGAGCTTTAGACACCTAATAGCCTTTTTTTAGTCCTGTGAAGAGATGCAGTTTTTAAACCAATGTATTTGGATGGTTCATGTCTGTTAATGTGGAATCATTAACTGGGATGTGAATCCTACACCAGAACTTGGAGTTCTGTGAGGTGTAGGATGAGATAGTCTGTGCTTTTCCATACAAGCTGTCCTTTTCCCTGTAGTCTTTTTGGGAATATTAAAAGATATTAGATGCTTTTTTTTTTTTCCAACTGCTGACACTTTAAATGAGAACGTGGCTCAAAAATTGTTTTTTCTAATTCAAAATAATGTTTTCTGCATGTCAGTATCACTACAAGCAGTGGTACTCCATTATTTGGTTATAACTTTAGGTTCTAATCTGTGAGAGTTTTCACACCATGCCATGAGTGCCAGATATTTGCCTCAGCTCTGTAAACATCCCTCTGCATTTCGGAGGCGAGGAGTTACTTTTCAAACATGTTTAACTTTCCAAAATGTGCCGTGGAAGCTCCATTTTTTTTTTTTTTTCTCCAAACTGCAATATTAGTTGGTTTAATTTGATAAGTTCTGACGACCCCGAATGTGCTGCTGAAAGGCTGACTGATAGCCCAGCTGATTTTTGTCCTTTTGGAAGGGAAAGATGCCCGAGACAAGCTGTGGCAACGCTATTAGAGAGACTGAGGAATGACTGGAGCTATTGGAAAACCCGGCTGGGATGGATATTGTGGGCAACGAGGGCTCTGCCCAGGGCGGCGCAAAGCAACGGCTCCATTGCGATTGGCAGAATTGTGGATTCTCCAAATGTCATCGCACAGGAACAAGGACTTTCCATCTCCATCGTTCATCCCATAATTGGCCGAGCTGCTGTCAGGGTTCCCAAGGCTCCAGAGGTTGGTGTCATTAGTCTCAAACTTCCAAGACAAGGAGAAGATTTCCGCTGTGACATATAATCAAAAAGATATTACTTTTTTGAGATAAATAGTTCATTCTCTTCTCTGATCTGGATCTAATAAACCAAGATCAAAAGGAAGCCATTTTTTTGCGATGTTATCAAATGCTACTTTTGGAACAGGAGTCAAAGCTTAGTCTGGTCCTGCAAAGTGGACCACAGCAAAGACTATCAGTTGTTCTTATTTCACAATTATGCTTTCAAATTATTGATTTCTGATAAAAGAACTATTCAGTTGCTGTCAAAAAAGTCAGCTCAATTTGTTTTTATAGTGCTCTGACTTACTGACAAAGTACTGATGTTTTATATATATATATAATGTAAATATTCGTTATAATTGAAAAAAATAGACAAGTAAATAGACAAAAAAATCTTGACGAGGTACTAAATCCCAGGATCCTTTTGATTGTTCTATGGCCTGAGAGGATTGCAGGGTGCGAGTTTGCAGTACAATTTTTTTCTCTTTACTGACAAAATACTTGTACTAGGCTGCTATCTTATTTCCTATTTTTCTTTCTTTTGATGTAGGGTATTTATTAATCAGTAAATAACAGATGCACAAACAATGTATAATGAATTACTGGGTCAAATCTTAAGGCAGTCACATTTAAAACCGAAACATCATGACTCAGTGCGTTTAATAGTTATGATTTGTTTAGGCTTCAGGAATATGATTTATTTTCACAGTGTTGTTTAAATTGTTCTTTTCCTAATGGTTAACTGATAACAAAGATTATCATTCCACCACGGCAGCAATGGCTAGTGTTTGACCAAGGTGGTCCCAGCACCTCCACATTTCTGCTGCAGCTGCAGCCCCTTTTCCAGGCTAACCCCACCCTTTGGATTTTCTTACGTATCTGCTGCATCTTTACTTTAAAACACCGAGAGCGATGTAGCTCAAAAGTCAATACTTTGCCAAAACTATTGTAAAATAAGTGTTGTACTCTCTGGTGTTGTTAGTCTTGCTCACTGGTAGCTTTAGCTTCTGCCATTGCCTTTCTTTAGTTTCTGGGGTCTCTGCCTTGTGCTATAAATAAAAGGGAGGTTGTGCACCTGATGCTGAGTGTTGCTGCGAGCTGTTGTTGCATTATTTGCAAGTTTCTGGAATATAAAAGAGATGCAGGGCACGAGGCAGGGCCTAGTGATTGCAAAAGGACAGAAGTTTAAGTGCATTTTGAGCCTCCGTTCTGACTGTTCAGAAAGAATCAATTGGCTCAGTTAATACTGAATTGGTTCTCGTTCTTGCCTTATGCAAAAGACCTCTGATTGTCTGTTTCCAATGTCCCTTGCAAGGCATGTTATTACAGATCAACATCATAATTAATAGGTAAACAAAAAAGCTTAATTTCATTTTGAGCCCACAGGGCCTGAATTAGAGAATATTTGAGGAATGCTGACAAATTTCCCATTTTTCAAGCATGATATTGTTGTTTACTGAAAGAAAATATTACTGAGGCCAACAACAGAAATGTTTGTAGTTCATGATACAGTTTGTAATAATCTCTGTAGTTAGTCTGTTGCAGTAGATTTTGGAGTTCACTGAGTGCTCTGTATTCTCTTCTCATTGCTTTATATTTTTCATGTCTAACTTGACTTTTGTCAGTAGCCTGACTGGGATTTCTTTGGAACAAGGAAGGGATGCTTATATAATAACAATAAAAAAGAAATTGTATCTAATATATGTTAAGTTTGAAATTTCTGTTTTATTTTTTTCATACTTGAGTTTCAGTTCTGTTTTATGTCTAGTTTTGGATTTAGCCAGAGGACAGCTGTCCCAAGAGAAATGTTCCCCTGGACAGAGTAAAGCATTTTAAATGTTATATTGCTACAATGAGGAAGGGAAGGACAACCTGAGGTTCACTCTGGTGGGTAAGTATTCTCCAGCTTGTTGTGGGAGGTTGAACAGGTTTGAGTAGCAAAATTTGTGGAATTCACACAACTGCTGTTGAATATATTGGTTTAGAAGGGCAGGATGGCAATTAAACTTAGATGATTGTTGATTATAATAGAGTTAAGTTGTTATAGCAACTGGAGCTCTCATCTTACCACTGTGTACCCGAAAGCACATACTAAAGAAAATAAAGGAGAAAAAGACTGATCTTTTCCTTTCTCCCAATAGCCTGCAATCATAATTAACATAATTGATATTCAGAATATTTCCTTTTGCAGATTCCAGTACTTAAACATAACTGTGCAAATACAATTAATTCTACAATCATCAGACTTAATTCAGTGAAATAATTATTTTTTGTAGTTAATACTGCATTTCAGTTCTCTATCATCTTAACCATTTAAATAAAAATATGTAATACTTTCAGTCATTTTACCGTTTATGGGGATAGTAGATTTGTTATTTTTCATTCCTTTTCAAGAGGTAAGAAGATGTAATGCTGTACTGTCATACTGTTATTAAAAATGAGTATATCCTGCTGATTATAAACCATAGCAGTGCAATTATTCAACAGTAGTTACTGGAAAAATTCAGGCAGGAATGTTTTCTGTGTGTTTAATGTATTGGGTTATATTAAAAGGTATTACAAATGCAATTGCAGGACTTCTATCCCGGTTTCTGCCAGCTGATCCTTTGGACTGCTGGGATGCTTTTCATCAACTGATGGGTGTTTGGGGAAGTGTTTCATAATCAGCTGGCAACCCTTGGGATGTTCCCTGTGTGTGGCACAACTGAAAATTAGGAAATCTTGAATTTAGCTCCTGTTGTGCCCCTGATCTGAGTTATAGATGAGGAAAAGCCACAAGTCACTATCCGTGGAAATCTTGCATCCTGCAACGCGTGCGGGTCCCAATTTTTGTGTTTTCTGTGGTTTTTTGTGTTTTTCTCGTTTTTTTGTCCCTGCAGCCCCACA
Source organism: Grallaria varia (assembly GCA_013396735.1). Taxonomy (NCBI): domain Eukaryota; kingdom Metazoa; phylum Chordata; class Aves; order Passeriformes; family Formicariidae; genus Grallaria; species Grallaria varia. The sequence continues at coordinate 1,396,955 of VWZG01002872.1, read as the reverse complement.
GAGCGCTGCTCATGGGCTGGCTCTCACTCATTAGCCATTCTTTTGAGCAGTCCGAGATGAAAAGAGCACAGCTCCAGAAGGAATAAGCGACGAGTTTTTAATAACTTTTTCATAGAGACGTTCATTTCTGAGCGATTCCTTTCCTTGAAGGAATGGCACTGTGGAATAGTTGGATTTCCTATCCAAGTGTGTCCTCAGAAAATGTGGATGCTGGAGTCTACAGGGCACAGGAAACTGGGTTTGGACTTCTGCCTTCATTTGGTTAAAAGAACAGGTAGTTTTATACTTAATTTTACATCGACTGCAAAAAAAAAAAAGGTATTTTTTTAAACTTAGAAGTCAAGAGAAGTTAGTTTGATGTGAATGAAATGAAAAGCACTCAAGGTTTCGATTTTCTTAATAACTCCCAATTGTTTGTTTTGAATATGTTTACCATTTCTAAAGAGAACAATTTTAGGCTAGAGAGAGCTGTTGAGAACTGAAATGTCAACTAATAGTCTTAATTACTTGCTCATGATCCTTTCAAAGGTAGTTTGAAAGAAAATGAACACATGATCTCTATTAAAACAGAAGAAGTTTACATGTTTCCAAATAATGCCTAATTTCAAGTTGTAGAAATTCAGGGTTTTTGTTAAGGAAGTAAATGGCCTGTTTTGTGGAACCAGCTCTGGCAAAGTTGGGCTGGCCCTTTTAGAACACCTGGCAGAAGACGATTAGTTAAGTCTGACCATTAGAATCCCTTATCATTAGTTTGCTATTTGGCTATAAAAATTTGCTCCAGGCTAAAAATTAGATTCAGCAATTCCAAACATATGAAGCTTTAAATTACTCTTAGGATATACACAAAAAGCGAGTTTGCTTACACATCCATGACATCTCCATCAATAGTTCTCTTTTAGCTCACTATTTTATGTGCTATGAACTGAGTGCTCTGAAAGTGGACAGGCAATATTTCTGGTCACCAGGTTAGAGCCTATTTTTCTATCTGCTCCAACTTTATTTCGGGTCTTTTATGGAGCCTTTAAATTATATCTGTGCAAAGTTAGTGTTTTATTTCCTCGGATTTAACTTTATGGCTTTCATTTCTAATAACTTTCATTTTCTCGAAGTTATGATAAACTCATCTGAGGCCATCTGCTCCTTTTCCTGCCCTTTTTAAAAGAGCTTTTCTGCTTTGGGCAGCTTGTCTCCAGCTGACCACAGGGTGAAATGAGAGCATTGTCCTGGTTTGGTTGGATTCCCAAGACAAATCCCTCCATAATGCAGGGGTGTCTCTTTAGCTTTGAAGCCATAACACTGTTTGGTAAAGAATCTTTCCAAAACACAACATTCTCCAGTGTTGGAGGTGGGAACCAAGTGAAACGCAGGGAAAGATTTAGATCCGTAACGGTGTGTAGGAAAACAGTTCCCATGTTTCAGGGGATTTTGATGTTTCACAGCAGAGCGATGAGCTGGAACCCAAGCTGCAGAAACTCCCTTGGCAGGGAAGCCCCACGCTGGCTGGGGCAGGGCTGCCAAGCTGGGAATGCAGCATCTCACCAGCTTGGCTGCTGGAAGGAGCCAAACCCGTAACCTGCCGGGGCTCCTCGCAGCTCTCAATGGCTCCCGAGCCAGCAGAGTCGCTCCCTCCTCGAGTGTGGATCCCTCTGCCCCTTCTCTCAGGCTCTGCTGCCTCCCAGGTGAAGGGACTGGAACACAAGTGCTATGGGGAGAGGCTGCGGGAGCTGGGGGGGTTCAGGCTGGATAAGAGGAGGCTCAGAGGTGACCTCATCACTCTCTATAACCACCTGAAGGGAGGTTATAGCCAGGTGGGGTTGGTCTCTTCTCCCAGGCACTCAGCAATAGGACAAGGGGGCACGGGCTTCAGCTCTGCCAGGGGAAATTTAAGTTGGATATTAGAAAAAAAATCTTTACAGATAGAGTGGTCAGGCATTGGAATGGCCTGCCCAGAGAGGGGGTGGATTCACCCTCCCTGGAGGTTTTTAAACTGAGATTGGATGTGGCACTCAGTGCCATGATCTAGTAAATGGACTGGAGTTGGACCAAGGGTTGGACTTGATGCTCTCTGAGGTCTTTTCCAACCCAATCAATTCTATGATTCAGAGCTGGACATTTTTTATTGCATTATAGAAATTTAGTAGAGGGAGAGGCAGAGGTTCAAAATAAACTGCACCTACTTCTGCCCTGAAGTGCAGGTTGGCCAGGTCTTGTTGTGATGTCCATCTGCAGGAGTAGGATTGCACCTCTGCCTTTTTTTTGTATTTTTTTTTTTTTAATTGAAACTGGAATAGTCACCTGTACAAACTGCCTCTGAAATAAATGAGGTTCCACATAGCATAGAATCTGCCCACTCACCATCCTTGAAGTACTGAGATTTAAATATCTAGATGTTGCTGATCTATGTATTTATTATTTATATATTTCTCAGTGTTACAAATAATTATTCTAATTAATCCCATCTGATAACACTATAGCTGTCAACATATATAAATGATCTTATATTGCATGTTGTATGTTAAAAGGAGTAGTTATTTGGGTTGCAGGGGTGTACTGTAATCAAAGGAACTGGGATATTTGAGAGGCTCTGGAAAGATTCTTGTATTTATTATTTCATCTATTGCATATTAAAGATCCCTCTGTGATGTCATACATGAGCTCCTTGTTAACCACAATAATTCCAACAGCACATTATAGCTGCAATCACTTATGATCAGTTAATGAAAGTCATTGCCAAAGTCCAGCACGAGAGTTATAGATCCTGAGTTCATAATTACATCTCCACTGCGTAATTGGTCACCCTCAGTAGGCCAGGAATTGTTTAAGCACCTGGTTAAGGAGTTCTTGCCTTTCCAATGTCCTTAAACATGTGTGTAACCACTCACTGAGGAGATGGACTGTCGCATCTTGGTCTCTCTGTCACAGAAATTTAATAAAAAAACCCTGCAGTGAGAGGGAAATGATTCAGGTAATACAAAAGAAGAATTTAAAGCCTCATCTTGCCATGTTGGTCCTGCATTGTGAATAAGCAACTCCATCATTCCATAGATTACCAAAAGTCAGTTAAAAATGGTATTTCGAATAAGGAGTTAGGAATAAAGAGGAACATTAAAATTTAAAAATCCAGTATTAGAGTATTACAGTTTTATTCAGTCATGCCTGGCTTATTTTATACAACAAGAAAATGATTGCAAGTGAGATATCAAGACAGTTTTCTTTATCCCATTTAATTATTGCTTGATTAATATTTGATGCAGGGTTTGCAGAAAGAGATTTTTTTTTTCTTAAGGCAGTAAAAACTAATTTTGGATAATACAGGTGTTTTATCTCTTATCAATCAATAAAACATAATCCTCCTTGTTAGTGGGTTACTCTGCCCTTTACTGTATCAGTGACAGTGTTTATACTAATATATCTGATATCCCCATTGACCAGAGCAGAAATTACTGCACGCACCCTGCAATTTATAGTCTGCTCTCCCTGACTCCTCATCAATTATTTTTGCTGCAGAATGCAGTGCCTCTGATAGGTGTTTTATCTCAGTGCTGCATTCCCACTGCCTGCAGACTGTTGCTTTGAAGACTCTTAAAAGCATCTCTGTTTAATAGCAGTGGCCGGTGCATCTGCTCTCAGATTTGTTCAGAGTTACTCACGTTCTGTTTTTAACAATACACTTTCATACAGAGGTAGGAAACACATTTGGTTTAGTACCAATTTATTCCGAAGTGAACCGTTCTCAAATTCTTACTGAGACAGTGTCAAAATGTGGCATTCAGAAAAAAAAAATTGTGCACAACGTTAAAAAAAATATTTTTCCTTTAAATGACTATGATAGAATTTTCAAGCACCTTAAAGATTTTCACCATGGAAAAATTAAACCACAGTAGTGATTATTGGGGAGCACAATCACATCAATTCTGTGTTAATACACCAATATAATTACTTTGTCCTGCTCCTTTCTTTGTGAGCAACTGGTAGGTGGTAAGTAATCTCTTTTTAAGCTATTTTCTCCTCAATATGTCGGAGGAATTATTTGAAATAATTCAAATTCTATGAGATGAAATGAATGAGACATATGTCAATGAAAGAGACATAGAATATAAATGTCAGAATAGATGTAGATGGGAAAATATTACTACAGAGAGGTTTTGTAATATGTTGGAAATGTCATTTATGGTTCTGTTTTAATGAATGGGTAATTAGTTGGCTGAACATTGGCTCAGTTCTTAATGGAATCTTAGTGGATTAACTATATTCCTCATTCATATTATCCTACAGAATTTTTCTGCCTTTTTATAAGGAATAATCTTTTTTTGCAGGATGCCTGTATTAAAAAGGAGGGACTCTTCTAGTGTAGAGAATTTTTGCTGTTAAATGAAAGAGGGGTCTTTTTAAAAAATGCTTTTAGCACATGTCGGGCTGCTGTTCTTACACTCCTTTCTGCAGAAACAACCCCTGTTGCTTTGGATGCTGATTGTGACACCTGCGTTTCCTGCGTGCTTTTACCTTTACTTAATCATATTTTTACATTTATTATTATAGTACGTGGTTTTATTCTCCCTTTATTTGCCTCTTGACATTGGTTAGGAGGTTTCTCCTTTCAATATCCAGGCTCCTTTGCTGAAGGATCGTTGCTGTCCCACAATGTTTGGAGGCTGAATCTGGAGTTTAGGGCTGATATTTGTGCAATTAGACACTTTAAATTTGTCCAGGTTCAGAGCAGGACGTGTGTAATGTTACACAAAATCAAACACTTGAGACATCTCTAGATTTAAATGTTGGTTTCAAAGTCTCTGTAGTTTGAATCCTATAAAGCTTCAAAGCTCTCAAATACAGATGTGGAATGTTGAACCACCCTAAAAGTATGCAAAGAAAACCCAGTTCAGCTCTTTGCTTTTTGTTATATATGAACATGATCCTGTAGGAAATATGTTTATTTCCATAAAAGCTTTTAACATGAAAACTATCATTTTTGCCTTTCTTATGTCAAAGATGTCACATGACATCTGTGTTATAAATACACTTTATACTTATTATGTGCTTTCTAAAATGGTTCTCTAGTTGGGCAGAGTCTGCCAAGACTTAAAAAAAAAAAAAAAAGAAAACCTGTTTAACATTCAGCTCTGCTGAGTTAAAAGATGTAAACTTATATCTGTTAGTTTTACTCAAAAAAATTTCTTCTGATCTGAATCAACACCAGATATTGCTATCGGTTACATTAGACCTTTCAGCAGCTTTATGTGCTTAGCAAAAACAAGGTTTCAGCTAAAATAACTTGGCTTTATAATTTGTTTTCATTTTCTTTTATTTACTGTCTAGCAAAGTGTTCTTTGCAGTGAAATTTGGCATCTCAGCTGAACCATTATATGCAGCTGTAATTAGAATAAAGTGTCGGCATGAATTACTGCGCGTTGGGTTCACAGATTTGTTTGGAGCCAACCATTTCTTACCAAAGCACAGACAGCAATTTGCTGTCTGACTTCGTGCATTTGCAAAACACACTTAGTGTAAAATTAATTAGGTCATTAGGAACCTATTATCTCATCTCAAAGGAACTGATTTTAAAAGTACACGTTTCCTGTGAAAGGTGACAACTTTGCGTTCAAACCCAGTTGTGATTCGTCCTACAGGTTTTGTTCTTGCTTTTCTCCATCAGAAAGGAGAGGCATAAAAGTAGGTTAGAAGTAGCTCTCAGTGTTGCGGTAATACAGGAAAAAAGGAAAAAGTAATTTATTAAAGGCTAACTTCTTTGTTTGATGGCATTAATTGGGTAGTGTCCAATTCTGGAAAAATAGGGTTTTTCCTCCATTTTAAGAGTTGTCCACAACCCCCCATTAGTTCTTCGATGTTCAGAGTATGTCCAGAAGTCAGGCTGATCAGGAACGGTGTGTCTGAAGTACACAAGGAAAGGTTCTGGGTATTTTTAAAAATAACCTGAATACTCCTGATTGTCCCTGAATTTCAGGTCTAACCTAATGCTTCTCTTGTCTCCACAGCTGTGTCTCCGCTCTGAAGAGATCGACACTTGGTGAACGTCATAATTAAATCAATATATGATTTCCAATACCTGTTGGAGCGTTGCCTTTAGTACGTGATCTGCACTGGAATCTTGCTGAAGAAATAGCTGCTCTGAGGGGTTTGGTGGTTTGTTCTCAGCTGTATTTTGTCTCGTGCCCTGGGTATTTATTGTACCCTTTCCATACTCTGGAATTGCCTGGAGACGAATTGGTCAGTTTAGGCCTTGCACCAAGATTGGCACTTTTATGGTGCCCAGAAGACTGAGTTTTCAAATCCTACTATTTGAAAAATTGGGCTGATATCAGAGGGAAGCAACCCATGGTTCTGTGAGAAGGAAGACCATAATGTGTTACTGAGGAAGGAGTAGTTTATCTGCTTAAAAAGGTATTTAGACAGAGGTCTGTGAGATGCTGAAGGAATTTGGGATCCTGGTTCCATCTGATAGGAAAAAATGCTCTCATGTGGGGATATGCATTAAAGCCTGGAGTAATAATAAGTCTCTGAGTGGATGCTGAGTTCAATTCGCACACAAACAGCAGTTTTATAATAGAACTACTTTTTGGTTGGTTGGTTTGCTTTTTTTAGTAATTGTAAAGGATAGCTGTTTGTTTTCCTCTGTAACTATTTTTGAGCTTTTCTTCTCCTGCCTCAAGGTTTTGATCTGACTTTTAAAAATTCGTAAATAATCCAATCTTGAATATTTTGAAGCTCTTGCTGATGAAGCAGAAATGATTTCTGTCTTTTGGGTTAACTCTCTGATGGGAGCATCTTAGAGCTTTGTCATCCCAGAGGAGGCAGGTGACTGTGTCTCAGCCCTTGCTTTTGGGACCAAATGGTGCTTCTGTCCCCCCATCCCGGTGGCATCATCATCTTCTGTCCCCGCCGGTGGTGTCATCTTCTGCCCCCTTGATGTCCTCTGAGCCCCGCAGCTTGTTGTATTCACCGTGGAATGTTTTGCTGACTGATTCCTTCAAACACATCTGTTCGCTCTGTTTTCTTTAGTGCTTCCCTCCTTCTGACCACTTCCAGAACAGATTATCTCTAACGAAATTGTCCGTAATGAACAAGTCTTCCACACCGGCTTTTCCTTGTCATGCTCTGCAATGTTTTCTCTCCATTCCTCAAAGCAGGGAAATCGCTGTAGACCCTTTTCCTCCCCCAGCCAATTTAACCAATTTCCCTTCTCAACCAGAAGTTTGGGGTTTTTTCACTATGTTTCTCTGTGCTTCCTTTAAAGCCACCTGCTTAGTTTTCCCTCTCTTATGGAGACTTCCCTGCTGGGAGCCTGAATGCTGCTGATCATACAGGCAGGATTCAATTCAGACCAACACAGCAAGCACAATTTACCTTTCAGCTTCCAGCCCTGTGTTGCGGCAGGGTGTTGTTTCTGCTTTCAGTGAATGCACAGGCTTCCCACAAATATTGTTTGGACTGTCTTTAAAATGTGGGAAATATTCTTCTCCTCTTTTAGATTCTAAACTTTCAGCATAAATCCCTAATAGACAAATCCAGTAGCCCTCTCAGTGTGAAGAATTATTTTACAATTAGACTACAATATGTCAAGAGACTGCACTCGATAAAGGAGAAAAATAGCCATAGTTCCTCTACTACCTCTGCTTTGAGTCAACAAACTAGAGGAAGAAGTAAAAACCACCAGGCTTTAGTAAGAACTGTCCTGAAGGGGCTGCTTCAAGATCTGGTCCAATGAATGTTGAATTAGAGTTACAAGCAAGGAAATTCGCTTTTCAAGTAAATGAACTAGAAGATTTTTTTTTAGAGCAATCTGGAGAAAGTTGAATTAGCACATCTTAGTCCTTAGATGTTTATTAAAGGTATCTTAATAGGCACCTGTATTTTAATATTCTGTGCCTGAGACATTGTGTGCTCAGCTACTGGAACACTGAACTCTGGTGTAAGTACAAATGTTCCATATTGAGAAAGTGCAGGGTATTGATATAATCAAAACTTGGGCCCTTTCTAAGTGTTTCCAGCGACTCTTCAATTCTGCAGTGTAAGTTTATTTGACCATAATATTCATCTGATACGTTACAAGCTCAACTATTGTTTCTGCAGAATAGTCAGAATACAGTTAATTAGCAAAGCGCTGACCCGGCACAAACCCCTGTCTCTACTGCGTGGAGATGACAGCAAGCTGATCCTGCAAGTTTGGCATGGTTTTAATTGTCTGTTTGTGGCAAGCTCTCCCAATATCGATGTGTGTTCGTGGGGCAGGCACCGGGAGGCTTTCTGAGACCTCCTTGCAGAAACCAGACAAACTGCTGCACGTCCACCATGAGCTGAGTTGTTTGGGTTTTTGTTGGGGTTTTTTTTGTATCATAACCTCGGTAAAAGGTCTTAAACAGCCGAGTTGATTCAGCTCATCTCAGGAAGGCAGAAGACCATTGCAAATTTGGCTTTGTCCTTTCAAAAAAACCCCAGGTTTTGCTTGATGGGCTTCTGCTCCTGGAGTGCAGTAATTGGTGGCAAACGCCAGGCTAATTCCTTATTACACAGTGTTTTCGGGGGGTTAATGGCTAAGCTGTTGAATACAAAATGCTAAGCCAATAATGTGGTTTCTGGGAGAACAAAGAGCTGCTGATTCACATCCCCCAGTGCCACACTTTTGGTTTGTGTTTATCTCTGTTCTCCTTTCTGTAGATTCACTTTATGTAAAGTAATCTGTAACTTAAAGCTGTCAATAGTGGATTGTCGTATAACACAGTGAAAGTTTGGTCACTGATACCCAAGTTCTGTATGTTCGTTTATATATAGCTGATAGGAGCTTACAGAGCAGAAGAATTTGTAGAAGGGGGAAACCTTAGAAAAATGACTTATTTACAACAGCAGAATGGATGTTTTACTTAGAGAAGGAGAGAAAATTTAACACTTTTATCAAAGTCTAGCCGCAATAAAAGAAATTGCCACTGTTTTTTACCATGGAGGAGTGCAGATGAAAACAACGATGCAGAGCCAGGTGGGTTTTTTTATGAATAACAATGCTAACAAATTAATGACAGAACAAGCGTGCTGCAGAGGCACTGACCTTTTGAAAGCCACGAGTAGCAGCACAAAGAAGGTTGACTTTATTAGAATCTATTTGGTGTTTTCACAGCCAGTCCCTAGGGTGGAATTCCAGATAAACCAGAACAGCAGAGCACCTGACAAGCCATTAGGAAGGTGAACCCCATTTCAGCAGAAAAATTGTGTCTGACAGCCAGATCTCGTGAGCGAACAGTGGTCGCACTGTTTTCAATGCTTTATGTTGATTTAAGCAAAATCTTGGGATTTTTTTTTTCCGCTTTTGTTTTGCAACAAACACTTCCAGATTCTGGTTAAAGTTAAGGTGAATGCCCTTCTAAACTGAGTGTACTGTCCCGGGATGATTCTGGAGAGCTGCTCAGCTGACTGCCCTACAGGTCGCTATTGTCAGCTGCGAGACCTCAGGCTACTCTTGACACTTTTATCCTTATGACTTTTTATTTTCTTATCAGTACAATAAACATATTTAATGTTGGGGTTTTTAATGAGCATTTTCCCTTAGCGTATTTGCCGAGTAGAAAAGGGATGAAGGGATATAAGAGCTCTCAAGGCTGTTTAGTATAACCCTTAAATACTTGTTTTTGAAGTTTGTGATGATTTGGACTTGGATCTGTCAATTTGACTTAAAATTACTGCTTGTAGTGTTTTCTGTTGCAAAATACCATATTCTAGGTCAGTAGGAAGTTCGTTGTGATCTTTTTGGTGACATCCTGCTGAATCACTTGTCATGTGACCTGTTGTGGAGGTGTAATTAGTACTTCTAAGAGCAATTTTGCATGTCGCATTCCATAGTACTTTTTTTTCCAATCCTATTTCTAATGAAGTCTCTGAGCAATTATTAAATAGCTAAGGAATACAGGCTTGGATTTTGGGCTTCACTACCAACAGTATCTTGTATTTCTATATGGAAATTGCTTTTCAGAACTCCAGCTGAGCCGTTGGGATGCCCCTACTAGTTCTGCATACATTTTTAATGAGGCGAAAGTCTTCTTTTTGTTTTCACAGTATGTTTTTGGGAGCTGAAATGGAGAAGAGATTATGTAGATAGGAAATATATCAGTATATTACAAAAAGGAACTTGACAGTGAAGGAAGTGAAAGGTCATTGTTAGTAGCTCATTGCTGATGCTCTTTGCTTTGTGGGTCAGTGTGAGACAGAGCACTTTGGGATATTGAGGATCTTGCCAGCATGTACCTCCAAAAAGATGATTTCACCCTTAAAAGTTCCACCTCTATTGGGCAAATAAATATCTGGGTTTTTTCCCCCACTGAGTCAGTTAATGGGAGCCATCAGGATGTCTGGTTTGTGTGAAGATAATGGATGGGAAGATTCCCAACGTTGGACCAAAAAAAAGCCTGCATTTTGTTTACATTCCTGAAGTAATCAGTGCTTTGAGATTGCAAGGTTGACTTTCAGAGCTCTTATGAATATTAATGCACCTGAAATGTCTTAGAAATATTTAGGGCAAGTAAAATTCCACCTGGATCAGTTTATTCATTATTTCCTGACTCCATAGTATAATTATGTTGACTGATTCTTTACTAAACAAAAGTCAAGGTGCTGAAACTCAGTCCAATTAAGTCAGTTGAAAAGTTTATTTTCTTGTACCTGTAATTCTTGTGTGCAATTTTAAGGCAGTTTCAGAGGTTGGCTTGTTAAGCCATAGCGGAATAAAAAACACTTCATAGGAATTGTATTGTTTGCTGTTCATTTAATTTTGCAAAACATCAAAACTGGTTTTCTTTAAAATCTGACACATCTAAAGCCTAGCAGTGTTTGCTAAATATTTTGCAATCTGTGTAAGGAAACCTTACAGGAAGGTGAACAAACCCACTGCTGCTCTCCACACCTGCAATCAGCAAGACTTGCAAGATAAATGGGAAAAAAAAGAACAACAGGAGAGATCCTTGACCTTGGTTTTCATGAGGAAGGAAGCCCAAAAACCCACCTGAGCCATGGCAGGGTAAATGAGGCAGAGCTACTGCACTTCTTGGGTTTTATCGCAGAGAAGGGGCTTGTGTTGTAGTAAAAGGCTTCTTGTATTCAGGTCCTTTTAAGTCATTTGAGGATAAAAAGTAAAAAAAAAAACCACAAAGTGTCACAAAAGTTCCCGGTGAAATGTGAGAAAAGGTGAAATCTCACAGAAAATGTGAGAATCAAGCTATGGAAGGTGAAAGAGTGAAATGAGCCCGGGATGGTGGTTTTTTTCCCCTCAATTCAGCCTGGTGGTCTCCTCCAAAAGAATGAAAAGATTGGCTCTAAAGTCCCAGCAATTGTGGCTGTTGTTGGATCAGCTGCCCCAGACAAGACACACATTACCTGTCACAGGAGAAACCTTTGGTTTCAAGGCAGTGTTAAATATTGTTCCAAGTGAAAACACAGTTGAGGCAAAGATGAGGGTTACAAACCCCTGCTTGAGGAATGGTTGCTGTTATTGTGTATTATTTTCAAGAAAAGAATGACTTGAACAGAGACAAGACAGCTGAATTTAACTTCATATAAACTTCCTCATGTATTGCATTCATTAGTCTTGGCTTTTATCTCTAAAAATAGCACTTGAAAGTGCCTATCAATTAGATTTTATGACATGAAAATGTCATTTCTGAAAGAATCAGATATTAGAGAGATGTGACAGTGCCCAGAACCAAATTGGGAGCAAAACATTTCTGTCTTTCCCTTAGGCATGGGTTGAACTCTAACTTTGGATATAGGTTAAATTATGTAGATTAATAGCTGGTTGATTGTCTTTGGTTTGGGTTTTTTTTTTTGATTCCATGGTTCTTAAAATATCATTCAGAAGTTATCTCCAATTTCAGCTGCCTGTTTTTGTACAAGAGGTTAAATTCAGGAATGAGGGAGATTGTAAATCAAGCAGGATTAGAGTAAATGTGTGTAGTTTATAATGCGGTAGAAAGGACAGGACAGATGTTCTGAAAGGTGCTTGTTTGTGAGCATATGATAAGTTTTTTTTTAAAAAAAACCTAAGTACATGTTGGTATTAAAATTTACAAAGGATGGTTATTTCATAATAAAAAGATACCATGTAATAATGTTGCAACTGTAATAAGGATACCAGGTGCTGTAAATTCAGTGAAAACAAAACATGGTGAAAGTCATCTGGATTGGATCCTTTATCTAGTACTGATGTTTTCAATCATTACTTGTTTCCCATTACTGTATTGAGTCCCAGCTCAGTGTATGTTGAACTACAGATTATTGAAGGTACACAGAACTGAAGCCAAAAACTATCTCTGAGTTTTACTGGGTTTATTTAACAGCAAAGGAACTCTAGAACTGCAGGTACCACTGCAGAGCTGTCGCTTTGCTCCTGTTCACTTCCACCCTTGCATTTGGTGTTTATTTGATGCTTCCTGTAGCTCACCTGTTTTCACTGAATACAATAGTTAAAATAATACTAAATACTGAGTAAAACCAACACTTAGTAACATTAAAGTTAATGCTTTTTTTTTTCAGCTAAGTCATAATGTGAGAGAGAGGAAATGTCTTTTTCTTGCCTATGCTGCAATTTTTACCGTACTAGGTCTATCTCAGCTGTTCTCAACTTCTTAACCTGAGGGATTTTTTTTCTTCTTCTTTTTCTCAACTAAATAAAACTAGAAACCTGTTCACTGAAGTTTTGGAATCAAATACTTTTCATTCTGTGTTCTGTGCTTACACACATGCTGGAGGAGGAGGATTCTTTTGGCAAGTGAAGGAGAAAATAACTGGATTTGCAGGAGACTCCCAGTGCATCAGATGAGGAGCTGCTTCCAAAGCCTTGTTGAAAGTGAAGCTGCAGGTGCATCAGGGTCTAATTTTGTCCTTTTGTTGGAGTCCAACAGCACTTGGAAATGGCTTTGCTGCTGCAACACAACAATGTGCTGTTTGCTGTTCCGGGCAGGAGTTGGGTCAGTATTTCCTGTGATCACACTTAAAGCTGGAAAAGCTTCCTGGCCAACACTTGCTCACTGAGGATTTTTGTTTCAAAGCTTTTGTATCTACAGGGAGTTAAATGGGGGTCGATGGAGAATTTCAAGTTGAGAATTAATTAGGGAAGGGTGAAGCAATAAAATGTTTGGTGGAGGAACTCATTGAGGACATCAGTGAAGGGCAGAGAAGTCAAATATTTTAAAAAAGTAATCTATTGTAGAAAACATACTAAGAAGACACTCTGAGAGTCCCACCTACTCATCCTTAGCATGAAATAGTGTTATAATTATGAATGTTAAGATATAAGATTATGGTCACTCACTGCTTGAAAAATACAGGCAGAAATGTCTGTGTAGCAAGATCTGATAGTACACATTTAATCATAATAACTGAATTGGGGAGAAGTTATTTTGCTAATAAGTCAATGTGTTCTATAGAAATTAAAGGCAAAGAGAAAGCCTTTAAAAATTTTCTTGGATATTTTACAGTATAGCACAGAATTTATGGAATTACAGAGATATTTACAGAATAGAATATTGTGCTTTACTGTTAACTGATAACCAAAAATCTGAATATCAGGTTTGATATGGCACCACTGAGATTGATGGTAAAAATTCAGTTGTCATATTGGAAGAATAATTTTATTGGGAGAACAATTTCTTGTTTTTATCAATTTTTGTCAGATATTTGGTGCCTTTACCAGTGCCTTTGCATATGGTTTTTTTTTTTTTTTCATCTTGAATTAATCTATCACACTAGAACATGTTGTGAATGTCAAAGGATACTGTATGTCAGCATTCATAGTGCTACGAAAGGAATTAGCATATTCTCATGAAAGATAATGATGTACTTTTAGGATATCAGTGCTAGACATGTCAATGATGAGTGACAGGAGCTCACATTGCTCTGGATAGGCAGATGTTATGAACAGTAGTTTGCTTAGTGAGTGCAGACATTTCTGTGTCCCAGCTGGGCCTGCAGGTTGCAAAGGAAGGTCTCAAACGTTTATTTTTCTTTCTAATGCATCTTGATTAGTTTGATGCAAACTGAAGATTGGAGGGAGATGCCATGCACTGTACCAAAGGAACTGAAGGTAATCAGTAAATGTAGTCTTCCAGCAATTCCTCTCTCCAGTCCTACTTGAAGTTATGAAGCCAATATAGCTGTGGAATTGTGAAGAGTTTTAAAACCCATCTGCAGTCACACCTGAGCCCAAGCTGCATGCACTTACTTAACCTCATATAGACCAGGTGATAAATTGATTTTATATGGTGGTAGGTGACAAAAGAGTGACCTGGCAAAGTATTTAACTCTAGTTCTTGGCATGCTGCCATTAGGAAAAATAATTTCAAAATGTGTTGTCCTGTTGTGAGTGTTTATTATTTCCCTTCACTGTAGGACTGTTTTATGGATTTCCTCATCATTCCTTCTTGTGAAATGGAAGAAACCATCCCATGAGCACTTCAAATGGACCCTCTGCTGAATCCCACTGTCAAGAGGACACCGATATCTGACTTCTCCCAAGGCTCCCTCTTGGACACTTCCATGTATTGGTAGGAAAAGCATTAAATACTATTTGGAGGAAAACTAGCTTTTGAGTGTCACAGTGTTGCTTATTAGTGGTTGAGAGATGTCAATGTGTCAATAGACACCTGGACTTCAGAGAAACCAACAATAAATCTCTGCAGCCAAGGGCAAGTTTTCCTGTTTGCATCATTCTGGCTGCAGCACGGGAGAGGAGCAGGGGTGGGAGAGAGAAATGTTACCTTCAATAAGGAATACTGGTGGGAGAAAAGGCAGGGACAGGAATAGTGTCTGCAAAGAAAATATAACAAGAAGAGAGCTTTCAGCTCAGCCAGGATCACAGGGAACATGGCGAAGGTGCAAAGGCAGCCCATGGAACTGATGAAAGCAGGAATTCTTTCAGCTCTTCCAAGTGAGCTGTCAAAAATGTATTGGAGCCAGAAAGCCATTGAAAAGTCATTTCATTGGCATCCCAAAGGAGAAAGAGCAGTCTTGAAAAGGCATGGTAAGCTGTGAACCCATTTTATTTTGGTATTTTTTCTATCATATGCTTAGTTTTCTTTAATTGGTGCAACGGTCATTGTTCTCACACCTGCTCTGATGTGACAATAACAAATACAATCAAACTTTGCAGGTAGTGTATAGAACACTTTTGGCAGACCTTTATGCTTGATGTTAGCAAATGGGGAAAAGAGCACCACCACTTTTGTTGCTTCACATCAAGCAAAATATTAATTAATATTTTGAAGATGATAAATAAGTGCTTTTTATTTCTTCCACCCTCAAAATTAAAGACGCACTGCAGCACGGATAATCTTGATAAAAAAAATCTTTTTTTTTTTTTTAATGAAAGCCTTTTGCTTTTTAAACAGAGGAATGGATTTAGAGTGAATAAAAGCTTTAAATGTTTTTGCTTTTTTATGACCGAGCATTTCTAAGCCAGCAGACACAGTAATAAACTGTTTCAAGCATTCTACAGTCTTTTCTGATTATCCAAGTGTAGCTTTATTTTCCCCTTCCCTTGTTGTCAAGGAATTCATGGTTGTCAACAACTGATGTCCAAGGGTGTCCTCAGACCAGTGACTTGATGGTGTCCATAAAATCTGGGCTCAAATGTCAGAAACCTCTGTGCAGCCTCGGTCTAATTCCTCCAATATCACCTGGGAGGGTAAACCAAGCACATTTAGGGAATCTTGTCAAAGAAGAAGGAAAATGCTGAAGAAATTTTATTCTATAGAGGGGGTTAAAAAGCTGGAGATAAGCAGAGGTTGTTTTAACTCAGAGTTGGTGCAGGGTTTTTATTGACCTGTTCTTAACGGCGCAGGCAGAACTGGGGTATGGTGTTTGTCAAGCCCCTGCCGGCTCATGC
Source organism: Grallaria varia (assembly GCA_013396735.1). NCBI lineage: Eukaryota > Metazoa > Chordata > Aves > Passeriformes > Formicariidae > Grallaria > Grallaria varia. Next base: position 1,381,078 of record VWZG01002872.1, on the reverse strand, counting down.
TGTGTTGTTTCTTTGCCTACAGCGAAGTTTATTGCTCGTTCAGAGCCTAAAATAAATAATAAAATAGAGTCAATACACTTTTAGAACTAAAAAAAAAAACACACATTAGAATATGCAATCTGCTAAGGTTTTCTGAATGAACATGAATCTAAACACTTGAATTTAAACAAAATGCTCTGCCTATTTTTGTAAATGATTCATCTTCCTCACACAATGAATTTCAAAATATAATACTGGATTATTTGGGACTTCACACTGTGAGATTCCAGTGATCCCTGAAGATTTGGTGACCTCAGAAAGTGCTTGCTCTTCTTTTCTAAAGAGAGTTGTTGAAACTAAAAACAGACTCTCTCATGCATGTCTGCAAACAAGTCAAAATAAATCTTTACTTAGATGACTTTTGATCTCGGGCTATCAGTTTTCCATTTTAGATTGAAATCTTTAGTTCTTTAGATGAAGTAACTTTAGTTCTTTAAGTGAGAGTGGATGAAGAAGAAACAGCCAACAACCATGACAGGAATATTCAGGTTTTCTTCTATGTAGGAGAAAATTCTTATCGGTTCCTTGGCTCCATTTGGCTTCAGATTTAGCAGAAGTGTTGTTAAAATATGCTGGTTATCTCTGCTTCTACAAGATCAGTAGATAAAAGGAAGTATAATTAAAAGAAAAGATATTGTATTTGTGTGGCAGGGGATGAAACCACTCAAGGAATATGACTTGAGCTTTGCCTTGGAATTCCACTGGCACAAAACTAAACCCAGAAAAAGGAAAATTCCAGCCTCTTGAGGTGTGATTGCTTAAAGATTTTGCCAAAAGAAAAATATAAATATTATAAAAGCGAAAATGCAAATTTTGAAGAAATAGAACATCTGGTGCCAATTGCTTGTAATTATTTTTCAGATGATGTTTTTTCCCAGTGGCATTATATTGTTCTAATTGATTTCCCGATATCTGACAAAAATACAAACACACGGTGCATGCCAATCGTTAAAATTACTCTAATAATACAAACACCTCAGCGTTCCCACTGTTCAGCGGTGAAATTCTTTGGCAGGTTAGTTATCAAAGGAATGTTTTGCTGAAACTCTTGCAGACATTTCTAGGCTGTTCTTGTTGGAACAGAAAGGCGAGTGTTTATATTTGTTGTGCCAGTGACACCAGAAAAGGTAGAAGGGGTTCTGGAATTAAAATGTAAACAGCCAGTTAGGAAGTTGGTGCTTTAAAAAAATTCCCAGACCGAGGGATGGAGGTGCAGCATTTGAAGATGTAGCTCAGGAAATTAATATGCGCTGCGGAAAATGAATGGGCTCCATTAGAAAATGGAGAACCTTTTGAAATAAAGGAGTAGGCACAGGAGGAATAATCCAAATTAAAGTGAATTGCTGGCATTAAAATTAAATGCAGACAGAAAAGCAAGGAAAAATTGTTGTAAGAGTAAATTACTGAGGGTGCTACACTCTTTGAAGTCAATATATATATATTTAAGCAAATAATTGCTTTTCTTAGAGAAGCTATTTAAAAATTTATATGCTGATAAACTTAGAGTGATTGCATTATAATTATAATGTATATAAAAAAAAAAGACATCAGGAAGTGTTACAAAGCCCAGGACTTATACAAAAGGTTATAACCAAGACATTACAGAGCAGAAGAGGTGCATCTCTCTTTTTCTCCTAGGATTCTATATTGGAGCCTCTGGGAATTTCCGAAGATGAATAAATGTATTAAACGAATGCACTGATCAGTAAGATTTTTTTTTTTTATATAAAACTAAATTGCGTTAGGTACAGATGCCTTCAGGTTCTGTGACTGAGACCTGTGTGACCATATAAAGTTTTAAAAGTTTATGATTTTGTTTTACAGATGTAAACCTGATTACACCAACACAGAAAAACAGTTGGAGGAATTTATATACATTATCCTAAAGCCAGATATAGCCATTGGAATGTGCTGACTACAGAGCAAATCCATCCGATATTCAAAGGTGCCAGCAAGAGATGTGGTTTGTGACCTTGAGTATGAACAAGTCTCCTGGTAAGTGTTTTGATCAGAGTAATGATTTTGACTGTTTAAATAGTTAAATTGATGTACCCCTATGGTGAATATTTGGATTGCAATAAAATCAAAGTGTGTTTATGTAAGTATGTTAACTCTCTCTCCTATGGAAATGTAAATTTTGCTACAATGCATGTTCTGAGGAAAGCTGTTCCAGTTGGTCATTATGTTGTTCAACTAATTATGGACAAGGGCACAGGAACAAAGTTCCCTTTAATGAACCTTCTTTTTCACTCTTGAGAAGTTCAGCCACACAGAAAAATTCATGGATAAAATAAAGTGCATATCCTTAGAAAAGTATTTTCTGCTACATAATGCTTAGGGAGCGATGAATGTAGATTTTTGGCCAGCAGGAGCAGTTCTGCTGAATGTTTCCCCAGCACGTTCTTTTTCCATTTTGTTTGCATGTTCTTCCCTGAATGTTCAGCCTGAGCTGGGTGTACATATACAATCTGCTTGGCTGATTAAAGGTCATGTTTTACAAGGGCCTGAAAGGAACACCAGGGTTGTGGTTTTTTTTTTTACTTTAGAATCTTATTTACAATTTTGCAGTTGCATTTCTCATTATGACTGTCATTGCAGTGTTTACAGAAGTGCTCCTGATATTTTTTGTAGTAGAACTTAATACTGTAGTGAATATTGGCTTGCAAGATAAGGTTCCACTGAATCCATTCTCAAGGCATCATGAACCCCTCCCTACCAGATAACACCAACAAAAAGAGGTTTGTGAAAATTTAAAAATAACATGCAATTTGTATGGTGCTGGTGGAACTAAAGCTTATTCCTGTTAAGGATGGGAATAGCAACAGGAACTTAATGATATCCACAAAAAATACAGTAAATTTCCACCCTGTGTAAATGAGTTATCTCTTTAAATGAGATATGTGAGTAAATATCCAGTGTGCAGAAAGAACTCTAGAGTTTAGTTTAGCACAAATTCAAATATGGTATCAAAGACCTGGGATACAAGAATTTGAGTTCTTAGCCACTGTCCAATTTGCCACCTTTTTTTCAGAGAGAAGAGGAGAAATTCTGGTTCCACTGAAGAGGAAAAGTATTTTCTCTGCAGGACTAAGAAGCCTCTGCCCAGTGCTTTGCATGACCACAATATTTGGTGTGAATTTTGGTCTGTTTGTGTTTCCCTAAACTTTCCCTGATTCCCCTGATGTCAATACACTTAACGAGTTGTAAATCAGTGCCAAATTTAGCTTCCACCTGAAGCACTAAACCAACAAAAGCAAAGCAATTCGGAATTCACTAAATCTTAATGTTGTTTTAAAATAGTTTTTAATGGGGTTAATTTCTTTAGGTTTTTCTTTCTCTCAGGGTACTATGACTTGATTAATATAGTTTCCTTTCATTTTGACATTGTAACACAGTCTCATTAGGCCTGCAATGAAATTGAATTGCCATCATAATATCACATCATAAAGGCATATTAACAAAATCTCCATAGACTTCTATTGGAATCATTTTTCCATCATAACCTTAATGTCATTGAGGAAAAAAGGCTCTTCCTGAGTGCGGGGAGAAAGCAGAGGAAGAAACAAACTGGCTCTGGGACTCTCATTTATAAGACCTAAATTTGTCTTGTGTTTCTTCCCAGTTACAGCAAATTAACAAGTTTAAATTTTACACAGAAATACTCTGTAGTATCTCAGTTATAAATCCAATGAATTCTATTGCTTATTGTTTGGGGAATTTATGGTTCTGAAGGTTTTTGGAGACTATTGCTAGAGTTCGTTTTCTGGACTGACTTAGTGTGCTTTCATTGCCCTTAATTGTTTTCGCAGTGTCTGGGTGGGTTAATCAAAGATTAAACTCCGACAGTACGGGGTACATAAAGTAAGACATATATGTTAAATCTTATTAATAGAAGTAACACGTTTGAATGGAAATTAAAATATCTGCTTCAGGAGAGAACAGATAATTTATAAAAAATTATAAATGGTTAATTTTATGAAAATATGATGTTTTTCTACCATATTCTGGCCTTTTCCAACTGGTCTGATAAATGAGAGCTTTGAAGAAGTTCAGCTGTAATATCAAAATGTGATCTAGATGCAATCTTTTTTTCATGACACCAGAGATAGGAAAGAGGATGTGGTAGAAGAGGTTCAGATTCTGGTCAAATCTTTCTGGTTTTAAATGAATGGTGGAATCCAAAACTCTCTTCATTCATCCTAAAATTTTCCTTCACACAAAAGAAAGGTAGAAAAACTTATTATGAATAGTAAATGAGTCTCATCATTGGTGGAAGTCCTAGTCTCCAAAACAGGGTGAGTAACAAGGGTCTTTTTAGGAAAAACATCAGTCTCCTCACATGCAAAGAAGTCTAATTCTGCAAAGCAAATGTGTAAGTTTGAAGGTTTGCACAAACAGTGGAACTCTGATTTTGGAGCTCTCCTTAATTCCTTATGCTCTACTCACTGAAGACAATGGGCCTATATAGTGGTATAAAGTCCCTGGCAAATTTAATATTCTTCTTATTAAAACTTCTTAATTCTTTTCCTTTCTTTGGCTGAGAGTTTTGCTGGTTATGAAGCTTTTGTGTTGCTCAGTCACCGAACAGTTGCAGTTCACACCACAGAATACAGATGTTTTGGGGGCGGGCAGGCTACAAAACACCGCCCTGCAAAGGGAAATATCTGAAGGCATTTGCATGACTAACTCCCTGTCTATCCTGGGATGATTAGATCTGCCAAAGTCACACGTTTCAAGCGTTCAGCCAACTGAATCAGTCTGACAAGGCTTTTTTTTTTCTCCCCAAGTGTTTAGTGTGATTATTGGTTTAAGCATCACTAATTATTTAATGTAAGGAGACATGCTGATATTTCGTGGCATATTCTGACACAGAAGGAAAAATATGTGGGTTTTTTGCTTTTTTTTCATATTGGCAACCATGTATTATGTTAAAATACGTAGCAAAAGCAGCACCTTCCTCCTTTTAATGAGCTCCCTCTCCCCTTGCAGTCTGTGTGATCAGAGCCCAAATCTTCCCAGCTCCTGAGCCACTGAAGGGAATTCTCAGTACAGACCTGCAGAGCACTGAGACACAATGTGACAAGCAGTTCTTTCTCTCTTGAGTGTTCTTCACAGTTCTTTCAAAGAAAGAGAGAAATAAAATTAATTTAGGTACTACTCAACACTGTTTATAGGTAGAATTGAAAACCAGGAAAATGTCTAATTATAATGTTTTTTGTTGCTGTCTGACGTGAAGCACAAAAGCAGCCTGAACTTTTCAGGGGGCACCCTTTATGAAGACATGACTAATCTAAGGAACAATAGCATCATTTATTAACTTTGCCTGTATTATCATTCCAGGGGTTTGTTTTGGAATTATTGCTGAAACATTGACAGACTGATAACCTGCAGCGTGCCTATGAGCTGGGTAAATAATATATCTGCTGAAATGTGTATTCCTAAATAATTGTTCGATGGAAAACTACCTGGAATTACTCCAAATGTTTGCTAGGATGACTGGGGAGGTGTTTCTCAGGTTTGCATTGAGAAACCAAGAGTGCTGAAGATGAGGAGTTTGCTTGGTGTGAGAAGTGAGCTGCAAGTCATCATCTTTAAATATACCACAATTCCTTCCACAAGGACACCATGGGAAAACCCCAACAGGCCTTTTGTCCAGCCTGATATGGCTGGGCTTTTATGGCCCAATATTAGTTGGATTTTGCCTGTTGGGGTGTAATTCCCTTTCTAGTCAATGAGCCTCTTTGCTGACAACCCCTTGGTGGGTTGGTTGGATTGTTTCGGCACAGCAGAAAGAACAACTTTCCTCAACCCAGATTCCTAAATGAAGCCAACCGGTGTCTTACTTGCACACAAGGTGTCCCTGCTGAGCTGCCTGTGGTCCCCTGAGATGCTGGGGGTGCTCCTGGTGCTCCTCCTGGTGCAGCCAGACCTGGTCCTACCCGACCTGCAATGCGAGTGTTTAGGGACCCCCAGCTTGTGTGTCGTCACAGATAGTAATGAGCAGACCTTGACTTCCCCTTGACTTCTTCATTTCTACACACTGAGTTTCACAAACCAAACAAGGTAAATTGTTGATGTTGTATTTAATCCCTCACCTCCAGGGACCTCTCGGGCTGTTCAGCGTGAACCTGGTGTTCGTGAAGTGTAACAGTCTGGGCTGTAGAAGGATGGATGCTGCTGTGACTGCCACTCATGTTCCCAAGGGTGGAATCACCCAAGGTGAGAGAAATCAAGCAGAAAAATAACCTTCAACAATGACTGACTTAGAACTACTTAGAAGAAGTTAAATTATTACAGTGCTGGGTAAGTAGAGCGTCAATATAATTCTCACCTAATCTGTACAGAACTCCAGTGTGTGTGAGCCTGTGCAGTGTTTGGGACACCACAGGTGTAAATTTAGAATGTGCTCCCTTTGGTTCTTGTTGTCCATAGTAAAGATTTCTTTGCATTCATTTGGACAATAAACAGATTATTTGGGGGTTTGTTCCCAAGACTGATATTGTGCTTTTAGGCCTCTAACAGAGGATGAAATTGAAAAATAATTTTCAGAACTTGCAGAAGTCGTTTGGAAAAGAATAAGGTGCAGCTTGGAGGGGAGAGTTTAAAGGATTCTATGTGGGCAGTGCCATGAGTGAAAGAACCTTTGACTTGGGAAATTTTAGTGAATTTTATTTAATGGCATTTAATACCAGCTTCTGGGCAGTCATCTGGGTATTAGGGGAAAAAACCCAGAACCGTAAACATTTAAATAAGCAACTTCCTCCTTTTCAGGCTCATTTTAACCCAATTTTAACTCTTCTCTCTCTCTCCCTAAACCCATCCCTCTGTCCCTACCTTGCGTGGGCTGGCCATGGCCATGGCTTCTCAGCAGCTCCCTGTGTCACCTGTGATCCTAAATCCTACCAATTCCAGGTGTGCAGCACCCTTTAAACCACTGGAGAAGCTCCAGAGGGGAAGGTAAGGACAGCGAGAGGCTCAGCCATCCTGCCCGGCAGAGTTTTAATTATTCGGTCTGAGGGAGGAGGAGGGGACATGATGGAACTCCAAAGTGTCTCCAAATTGCTTCAAAGAGAAAGGGAATAATTTGTTTTCCATTGCTCCTGGGGACAGGATAAAGAATAATGGAATTAAATGGCAGCAAGGCAGATTTAGGCTAGACATCAGGGAAAAAATTCCAGTCGTAAAAATAGTTGTGCTGTAGAATATATTGCTTGGGGAAATCCTGGAGTCTCTGTCACTGCAGTACTTAAGAGCAGACTAAACAAGCCTTTTCCAGGGATAATTTAAGCAGAGAAGGTCCTGCAGTGGCTTCTGAAGATGAATTAATTCAGTTCTCCAAGTCCACCTTTGTGTTTTGTGCTGGAAGCTGATTCCGATCATGGAATAGACGTGATTCTGCTTTTGAATCACTTGCTTTAGGACAACAGTCAAGTGATCTCTCTCTCCTGTCCACTACAAGGATGAAGACAGAACAGAGACAGGTTAATCTTGTTTTATTTCCAGGAGTTGTTCTCCATCTTAGAAAGGCTTTTCCTTCCAGAAAGGGATGTTTCTTTTGCTATCGAATTCTGGCTGTGGACTACAAATTACAGCACTTTATTTTCTCTGTGTGTTGTTCCCTCTGTTTTAATCACAAGTGAAATATATGTGGTGATGTTGAACTGCAAGGTTGATGCTGTTCATGTACATAAATGCCCTGATAAAACAAGGAGAATAACCCGTCACACTTAATGTGTTGAGTTCATCAGGATAACTGGTTAATGCATTAAAAATGAAACTTTGCAACCACTACTGGTGTTACTTAATTTATAAAGTATAATGCCATGAGAGGGAGGATTTTTTGTTATTATTATTATTGGCTGCTTGCTCAAGGGTAGCAGTAGTGCAATTTTTAACATATGCCAGTACAGCATGTAAAAGGAACGTCCCTTTAAAAATAGCAGACCATACCGAGCCTTCAGAATGTCACTACTTTTCGCCACTATCACTTGCTTATGGCAATCTTTTGACAATTTTATTGGAACAGAGAATTCATTCTGGTTATATTCAAAGAGAGAAATTGCATGTAAGTTTCTGTTAATTAAAGGGGAGTCACTCCTAAGGAGAAATCATGGCAGATTGAGTACCTTTTACTCTAGAACATGATTATTCCATTTGTACTCTTGGGTGATGCACTGGGTCTCTCCCCCTGCTGACACAGGCATTTTGCATCACTGTCACTGTCTCCAAGGTGTTGCTGTCTGCATCAACTTGTCTGAATTCTACTGCATTTTCACCTTGATTGCTCAGTCACTATTTATTTGGTATTTCAACCCAGAAAACATTCAGGGCTGAAAGGGTGGCATCATTTTTATCAAACGTTTTCGGGCAGTAGACTTAATAGAACTCAGGGTATTGTTTTGAGGACAGAACTAGTCTTAAATGGTTGCAAGGGAGAAAATTCGGTTCTTCAAAATGTTCACTTTTATTGTGTTTTCGGTTTATATATGATTTCTGGACTTCACTGATGGCATAAATAGATAAAAATATTTAACATAATGCACTCTGCTATTTGGTTTTATTTCTTATGGGCATTTGGGCATTTTCACAAAAATGCTCTCCTTATTATTTAGCTGAACTCAGCTGTGTGCCATGCCAGTAATACCAGTTATTCGGGCTTGCTGTTTAGAAATTTGCATTATTCATTGAGATTTGTACCGGGCGTTGTGTTTAGGTGTAAGAGGTTTGCTTGTAACAGGGAGGGATATAAAGAAGTACACCAGAAAACAGCTGGGAAGCATCACAAATGAAAAGTGGCAGTGTATAAATTTTCTAAAAAATATTATTATAGTTTCCTTGTTGAAAGACTTGCCTTATCTACAAATGTTTTCTTTTAAGGCCACCTGATGATTAAAAAGATGACAAAGTTTATTTTCAGTTCTGTGCGTATAAACAGTTTTCATGGACTGTAGGTTTGTTATTGCATCTATATGGAAATAAACCCCCATTTTTTTAGCTGCACAAGCCTGCCAGTTTCAAACAAGAAAAACCCTCATCTCCATCTCAACATGATTATATTAAGTACAGGATTATGTATATAATGCATGCACAAAATTGTTCTCGCTTTACTTTCATGATCTCTGTGCCAAATTCAATTTGGATTTATTAACTGCAGTCTGATTTGATAGTAGTCTCTGGACCAGGGAAATATTTTGGGTGAAATTTTAACAGTCACATCACATTATGTAACAAATGTCTTGTGTCATGTACTATTATTTCAATTTCAGGTTGTTTGACGTGATGTAATGCGATCTGAGATATAGTAAGTGATGTAGAATAATGCTCCATGCAGTGTGCCAGAAACATGTTTAATGTTCCTGAATGTTCTTTAGCCTTCAGTCCCTGTTACTGCTCTGCAGGGCGAATCTTGACATTTGTATTGCGTGTGACGTGCCTGAGAGCAGGTAAGTTGAATATGTTTGCTTGGGATACACCAGACTTTGCCTTTGTGTCTCCCACAGGTAGCTCAGCCCCTCCTTGAAATTCAGCACCAGCCCCATCGTGCCGTGTGTTTATATGTAAATGTTTCTTGCTTGGTGAAAACTGGAATTTTGCATCCCAAATTCTGACTGCCAGGGAATGTTAGGTCAATACTTGTGAGCAGATGTCTGACTCTGTCCAGATCTCAAAAACAGTTCAGGCCTAAGCTGCAAATCTCACTTTGTTGCCTTCCACTCCCTTCTCCAAGTGTGTTTAAACAAATGATTTTACAAACTTTCTTTCCCCAGTTGCTTTGTCAGCCACGTAACATCCCAGATTCTTAATGTCTCTTCCAAAGACTTCAGTTCTTTTTGACTGCCTGTTTACTGACAGCTGTTCTCATCTTACCTTCTCATTTGCAAAGGGGAAATTAAAATGTTAAACAATATCTGTTTGCAAAATCTTTGCTTAATGGCCGGGCTCCCTGGTGGCAGCCTGGAAGTTGTCGTTCTTCCTTCTTATGTTAGAATGCAGATCCAGGGAGAGTAACCAGGGGAACAAGGAATTTTCTGGACTTGTAAGCTCCCCAAATGCTTGCTGGAGGCATTGCAGGCTCCCTGTTATCGCTTCATCACTGGAGCCCCGTGCAAGCAGGATATAAAAATAATGCATGTAAAAAGCAAAAGGAAGGCAGGGTACGCATTATGTAAATGGGCTAAAAAGCATGAAGTAATGTGGAAATTGAGAGCATAACAGTTATGGGGACCTTCCCCTGGCGTTTTGGAGGTTGGTTGTGCTCAGTGTAGCAATGTACATATCAAATCAACGTGGAAACGCCGGCAGTGGTCGGCAACGTCCTGCTGCGGGCAAAGGTTCAGCTCTCGGCTGGCTGGGGGAGGCAAAGGAGGGGCTCAAAAGTGAAGAAAACTTCTGATCTGTGCTCTGAAAATAGGCAAAGTCACCCTGGCCAGTGTTGGGTTACAGAGGAGATTCTGACTGAGCATCATTGCACGAGCAAAGGGAGTGAAGTCAGGCTTTGTGATTCTTGTCTGTCAATCCAGTCTTAGTCCAAAAAGAAAGAAAGAAATAAAGCCTTTGGATTTCTGCTACAGTTATATAACAACTTGGGAAGGCCTTTTTGTATGTATTTCTGTATCTTCTCCGTGGCTCTCACTGAGCTATTCACATCAGGCAAGTTTGTGTTTACCTTGTCCTTTAATATCTTGTGTACAGTGGCACAAACTGGCAATGAGACCTCAAGGCATCAAGAGACGACAGCCCTGCTCTTGCAGGAGCTCCCAGTCCTGCCCAGTGAACTGAAGTTTTAGTCCCTCTGTGTAATGGAATATTTCCCAAATATTGACTCATGAAATAGGGAAACACGAGGAGGGAAGTTGTGGGATTACCTTTGGGAAACCCCATGTGACAGAACTGAGGGTTTGCTGAATGTGGGACTGTGAGATGGAGAACACTTTTGAAACTCCAATAGAAACACTTGTGAAACCAAGTGTGAATAGTCTGAGATACTTCCAGATGTGTCTTGGGGCCTTTTATGATGGACTCCACTAGAGTAATACACACTTGGTTGTGTTCAAGAATTATACAGTATAGTTCTAATGAACTTTAAACTGTTTTTCTGTGGAAATTTTGGCCAAACGTGGCCCAAGTGTTCTTACTGAATTTTCCACAGTGTCAGTGAAATACAATATTTCTCATTCTGCTCAGCACAGCAGCCGCTCTTGGAGACATTGTCTTTATTCCACGTCTCTGTTCTGAGTGATGCTGTGTCAGGAGCTGGTTGCAAACCATCCTGAGTGCCAGCTGGAAACCCCAGGTCACTACTCAAGGGGCAAAGCACAGCCTGGGATGTCAGGTCCTGTATTCATTACAGCTCTTTTCCAAAGAGCTTTATGCTTTCTTTCTGTCTGTATTTTCTTCTCATGTATTTCCATAAAAGTAAACATGAAAAATCAGTCTCTGTGTTTCAGTAGTAAGTTGGCCTTTTGGTTTTTGGGCTCTCCCAAAATAATTTCCGTACAGACCAATGGATTAGAATGCTTTTCCTATTGTATTAAATTTAATAAACAAGCAGGCAGTGATTGGTCTTTAAGGAGCTTTGCATGCAGCTCTTTCAATTCCAGAGTACACAAAGGCAAAAAACCATGGAGAGGGTTTGAACACGATTCTCTAGGGTTTTAATACCTTTTCTGTTACTTTTTATCCCTTCAAGTAAAATTGACAGCAAATTACTTTTAGGAATTCACTGGAACTGATGTTCTCTATTCTCCTTTTGAACTCTGTTAACATTTAACCAAAGTCGTGCTGACAGTTTACCAGATCTCTCTGGATTTACTGAAATCAACAGGACTCTGTCACTTGACAGGGATCGGTTTAATTTGCAAGTGTGAAATGGTTGTTGCCAGCAATAAGTACGTAATATATCCACAAAACCAGGCTTTATTTTCAGGCCAGTGACAAAGTTATTTTGCACTACACACAGCACATGCTTAGTGAAGCTGGAAATAAAACAGAAGGCTATCAATCTCTGAACTTGGCTAAGTACTGTAAGGATCGCTCTCCTCAGGGTACCAACTCATTGATTAAACACACAGACAATTTACCAAGTACCCTTGACAATTAATCAATAACTCTTTGCTCTATTCCCCACTATTATCAATATTTAACTCTCAAAATAAAACTTATCTCATTTTGTCTGTGCTATACTACTTCCATAATTAAATAAGAATTAACAATCTGTCCCAAATTACTTTATAGACTGTGATGTTTCAAGCTGAGGACATTAAGATTCAGCTTTCCAAGAGCTTTGAAGTAGCAATAATATCTCAATATCACACTCCAGTTTGGAGGTGGATGCATGGCAGGAGTATGTCAGGAAGCAATTCATAACTATACTCCATATTTAATGAAAAGACACCTCTAAGAAAATGGTAAGATCCTGTTCAGTCTTACTGGCTTTGTGGGAATTCAAGTGCTTGTGCAGACTTAGAGAATTTTGATCTAATTTCTGGTGTTTCTGAAAGAACTTACACTTTTCAGCTTAAATGAGCTATTGAAATCCTTCATCAGCAATTATTTATGATAGGAAAATAGTTGTTAAACCTGAGTTTATGCTCAGATGCCACTTGGTGTGACGGAGATCACAGGAAACTGCTCCCCACATCTTCACCCACCACTTTCCAAGGACATGAAGTGTTCCCATCTGGGTTTTCATTTGCTTCTCCCAACAGCATCAGGTTGCTGAACCAAATGACTTCTAAAATTCTTAAGCTTAAATTCTCTCCAGCAGAATGAGAATATTAGTGTGTCATCACCTCAGGTCCAGAGCTTGTGAGCACCATAGTATTTTGGTAGAGAATTCGGATCAGGAAATAAAAAGTGCAAGTGTATGACAGTGTAAATAGAATTTCAGCAGCTCTAGTGGAACTGGAGCTTAGGGCAGCGGCAAGAGTAGGAAATCAACAGAAGCATGATCTAATTTTTTTCTCAATTAGTTTTATCCCAATATCAGAGCTGGTAACATTCTCCAAATCTGTTTTCGTTTTGCATCAATTTTTCACTTCAATGGGAAAAAGCAAAGCCACTGCCAAAATACACATAAAGCGATTCTAAAGATGAATTATTAATAAAACGAATGCTAAAGCTTGGTCCTGCTACCAGTGATGACAGAAATTCTGTTGACTTCAGCGGGGTCAGGGCTTGCCTTGCATGACTACAGGCAGTGCAGAGAGAAAAGGCAGCTGAAAGCTATTTTTGCATTTCACAGTCCTTGGGATGCTTTATATCCCTTTTTAACACCGAGTTGCTTGAAAGAGGATCATGTTAAGTGCCAAGAACTGCCCCGGTGTCTGCTTGGAAGCAATTCCTGATCTCTGAATAAATGAGTAGTTGCAAATAGTGCCTTGATATCTGTAGTCTTTATCACCCCTTGTTTCCTTCATGTGCAGGTTTTTCCGTTTCTCTTCTAAGAGCAGGAGCTCAACTGACAGCTTTATATGTGATCCGTGCTAGATAAAATTTTATTAGAATTTGCAATGTGCTTATTATCATTTGGGATATTACGTGCCTGCATCAGTCATTGTAGAAAGGCTTAAAAGCCTAAAAAATGTTAATAATAAAGCCCCAGATCTAATAACTTTAGAGATTAGAATTAATTGAATTAGTCTTTGATCTTGGGTGTTAATTTTTAAAAGAAAAGTTCAGTAGTCATTTGCCATTGTGTTTTCAATGAATATTGCTGAGGCGGATTGGGATGCTGCTCTACAATCATCTGTCTGGCAAAAAATGGACAGCAAAAGCAAGGCTGGAGAGAACTTTTTACCTCCAGCTTTGTGTCAAGGCAATCAGGACTGAAGTGATTGTTGTTCAGTATTTGTAGGTGTTTAAAATGAAAAGCTGAATTTGAGGAATGTTTGCTGTAAGATCTTTATTCACTGATGAGGTGGTATTGGTTAAAAATGGTGAAGCCTTTGTGTGTGGGTGTCTGAATACGATTATTACAAGGATTAAGGTAACACCTAAATTATTCAATTCCCACTATTAATATATGTATTATTATATTATAGTATTATATTAGCTGATTCACTCTTAGTCAAACTGCTCTGTTGTATAAGCTTCAGGCAGGTAGTGAGATCAGAACCATTTATTTGAGATTATTATTTTTATGTCACATCTGTAAAGCTATTTTATTTCACATTATTCCACCCTCCCATTTGTGCCTAATGGAAAGGCCCTCAATGTTCTTTTTCAGTGGCACAGCTGTGTAAGTGAGGTGTTGAGCTACTGGAAAAGTCCAGGTATGATAGTCAAGGAAGGCTCTGTCTCCTGTTCCTTTCCTGACTGTATCAGAAGGAATAACATTTATCTCCTCAGCTGCTTGCTCTGCTACAAATCATGTTTTTGTAATAACTTCATCTTTATATTTGTGTTGCTTTTTATTATTCAGAAAAGCTGTAGAGACTCCTTCCTTTCTGTGAGAATACAGTGAATCCTGAACTCAACTATTTCTTCCTGTCAGGCAGTGATGTTTTATCTGGATAGGTTTTTTGTTAACAGGAAAGTTAAAAAGAAAAAAAAAAAAAAAGATACAAAAGAAAGGAAAGGCAAAAATGAAAGCAAAGCCACAGGAAATGAATATTTTGACCATAGTCTTGGATATTTGTGGCTGTCCAAGACACGCTGCACTACCTGACGGTATCTTAGCAACTTTGGAAACCTATTAAAGCATCTTTAATTATCTCTCTTCCCATTCCCTTTGGCCTGCAGTGCATCTCCAAGCATGTCTTTGCATTTGTATGTGACAGTGAAAGTTACCAAATTCCTGCATTGTGCTTGCTGTCATAATTAGTAAAGCAAAATGAATATTTCAGAATGAATAATTTATCCCATTAATTTATCCTCTTATGTAATACACAAACAGGATTCAACATTTTTTTCCCTCCCTATTTTAATTATGGATCATTTGTAAGCATCTCTGTGAACAGTGGAGTTGTGATGACTATTTCCATTTCATCAGCTGTATCCTGTGATAGCATTGTTTACTTCATTGTCTTTAATGCCTACCTATTTATTAGTTAAATATTTTGCTAAATATAGGCAGATTTGAGATATGCCTCAGTATGTGACTGAGGTGCTTTCCAGTGACTAAGAACAATGTCCTTGTACCAAGAAAGAACTTATTCCAATCTGTGGGGGATCTATGTCCCAGTTTTCTCTGTTCCCTACGTGCAGAAATACCACCTCTGTGGTTTGACACCCTCACGCCTGCACTTAATTCGTAACCTTGGCAAAGTCTGGGTAAGGACAAGACAAAGGACCTGATTTACCCTGACCTTAATAGGTGACATTCTCTTTGGCTTCAGTGAGATGAAGATGTGGCTGCTGACACACGGCTTAGATTCCATTCCTCATTGTGCCAATAAACAATTATGATGTGGGAAATTAGAAACAGGTACAAACACTCGGGGAACGTGATCTTTTATGATGAATATCCCAGAAGTGACTGGTGCTGCTGCTCCCTCTCCTTTTCTGCACTAAGACCCTCCTTTTGGTCACACACTGGAGTATGAGTTTGTCCCGTGACTATCAGTCACTAAACCACAGTCTTTTGATATCTTCCTAGGAGAGGAAGATGAAAAAAATAGTCTCGAAAATTGGAGGTCCTGACCTGCTTTGATCATAGCTGATAGAGGGAAAGTACTTGGATCTGACAGAAGTCCTTTAACTGATTGGCAAATATAATAGGAGTGCTGTTTGTAGAATAGTCTGCAAAAATTGAGGTCAACCATTGATGCTATCCCTTCAAAAACTAATAGGAAAACAGATATTTTTGCCCTGAAGGAAAAATGTGGTTACTGTCAATCTAATCTATGTTAAAATCACGAAAGAACTGGGAAAAATGGTGCAATAATGAAGATGTTCAGTGTGGCTGGTGAAACTTAGTAATCAAAAATGAGAGACCTTCCCAAAGTAAAAATCTAATGCTTGTGCAGGTCTTTCACAGTTTAGTCATTCAAGAAAAATAAACTGTGCTTGAAGTGAGAGTAATATCTATGGATTTTATTGTCTGTGGATTATAATGTCTTCATTCAAAAAAATTAGTTCTATATAGAACTCCGTATATCATCATAGATACGTATGACTGCATATTAATAAAAGCAAGAAGACAACCAGCAGATTTTATATCTTGAAGCACATTAAACAATGAAAAGTCTACATGAAAACAGATAATGAAAAATTAAATGTGTAAATTAGTGAGAGAAGAAGGCCTGTCACTTAAGTTAGCTAAAACCCCTCAGGCTGGGAGGCAGCTCACCAGAACCAGAGAATCTCAATTTTCCACATGACAGGCTACCATCTCATTTATAATGATATTTTAGTCATGAGACATCCTTTCTTTTAAAAGGCAAAGAAAAAAAAAAACAAACCAGGTCCTGATGAACAAGACTCCTATTGAACAATTCTGTCGTTTCTCCCTTTGGCTGACAGATATTGCTGTTGGCTTGCAAAGTATCATCTAAGAGAAAGTTTTGTGATCAGTGTAGTAGTAGTCAGTAGCATTAGTCAGCCCTGATTATCCTGCAGCTCGTTACAGTCACGCCTCGAACTTACGCTGCTGCCACCCTGTTTCTGAAATGCATTTCAGCTGGATTGAATTGTTCCTTTTTGATCTGAAAGGCAATGTCAGACTGGAACCTTGAAGAGATCCTGCTGAAATAGGCTGCATAAAATTTTATTAACTTCAGAATTAGAAAATATAATTAGAAATTAAGGAGGCACCAATGGTGTTCCATGTAAATCTTATTATTGGAAATGTGGCTTAAGTCTGTATACATAAGCTGCAGGTATAGATGCTATAAACACCTTCTCAGAGTTTGGTTATTGACAAGGTCCATTGTCCAAGGGGTTGTTAAAGCAGTAAGTTTTATATAACAAATTATTTGGGGTTTGAAAAACTTAAATGTTTTAATTAGCTGTAATTGAACATGTAGATCTGAAATCCTGAAAAATAATGTTGGAGTACTGTAATAAGGCAAATGGGTTGTGTACTGTCGCTCCAGTGAGTGCCTCAAAGTCAATGAGCTGGCTAAGAGATGTAGGTTTTTAAAACTCTTTATTAGTGGTGATATAGAATATATGATTATTGCAGAAGTTAGTTACCTAATTGTAGAAAATTGTAGTAATGTGCCTTAGCATCACTACAGGTACTACATGGGTCTTTAAAAACTTCTGAAGTGCTTGGAGTTTCAATCTGCAATCCTCTGCTGGTTTGGGTAAATCATTTGCAATTAGTATTAGATAATGTTTCTAAAAAAAAACCAACAACAAACAAACCCAAAACCAAAGAAAAAACCCTAACCAAACAAAAACAAACAAACAAAACAAAAAACAAAACCCAAAAAACCCCAGACCAGTAAGATAATACTGTCTGATCACCTTCTTATTTTCACATGTGGCACTCATTTTACACACAAATAGGGTGTTAATAAACTGAAATGTTTTGTTTTGCAGCAGAAAGCTGAGTGCCTGGGCAGCAGAGCCCGCACTGCAGTGGTGTCCACGTATCTGGAAGGGTTTGGCATAACCCAAAGGGAACCTCCTGTAAGAACTTATGAGTAAAAGGATCACGTTTCTTCTCAACGTTTGTTTCCGAATGCCCATCACTGGAGAGGCGTGAGTGAATATTTCAAAGCTGCTTTTATTTAATACTTTCAATTTTGCCTGCTTGATCAAATAAGCTGCACAGGATTGCATCTATCCACGGATGGATGAGTGTGGGCAAAGCTGAAGGGCTGTGGTCCATGGAAAATGAGTTATTTTATAAGGTACAAATAATGCACACAATTGTGTGAACGCCCACGATAACAACAAACTTTAAAGGGTAAATGAAGAGCTTGTAGGGAAACTCATGATGACCCTGCAATAGTCTATTTAGATGTTTTATTTGGTTTCAAGTTGACCCCTGATCACTCTGGGGAGCTGAGGTGCAAACAGGCCCTCTGATGGGAAGGGCAGTGCTGTCGCCTTCGATGTAAAAGTTCTCGCACAGAGCCCACGTAATACTCTCTAAATTTCCTTTCACTGGTGCAGCTGAGCTGATACACTTGGGAACAGTTATGGCTATTGGAGTTCACTCCGGAGCTGAAACCGCTGATTTGACCGTGAATTGCAAAGTGTAATTGAGATTTGTTCTAATGTTATTAAAACTGAGGCAGTGTCTGTGGCTGTTTCAACCATGTCAAGGCTAGAGGAACGTGAATGTGGCTCTCCCTTTTTTCTTTCTCTCATATTTTATAAATAATAGCAGGTGTTGACCCCAGAGAGCAGGAAACAAAAATACACCAAGGCCTTGACTCTGTGAGACATATGTAGGGAGTACTAATTCTTATGCAAATTCCTCTCATCTCTAATAATGTCTCGGTATTTAAATATCTAAGTTTAAAGCTAAAGTAAACAAGTGATGTGGGTAATAAGGAAATATTTAGCCTGATTGTTTGTAATACTGTGTACATGTTCACTGACACACAGACCGGGTCCTGGGTACAGTTCAGAACGTGGTCTTTTTTGTAAAAACTGGATAAAAAATATAACAAATGGATTGAAATGGTTTGAAAAGAAAGTAATATCTGAAACAGGCTAGTAGTCCTTTTAATTTAACTGGGTTACCTCTTCAATGACCATCACCTATTAAGTAGCTCTTTAAGTTAATTTTTAGTTTTTAACAGTCTTGTCCCTTTTGCTGATGGGGCAGATCGGCTGGGATGAGAAAATTCTATTTTCTCTGTTTCTCTAAAAGACATTTGGGATTTCCTTTTAATTGTTTTTAAAAATCTGATGCTTATATTTGGTTTCACATCTTTTTTCCTTGGGATTTGAAATGTATTTTAAGCCAAAATCTCGGGGAATATATTTTACCTAAGGAATGACAGGGAATTACCAGTATTATGGGAGGGTATATTTTAAAAAATGATGATGTTGTAGGAAACTTGTTCAGATTAACGAATTGCAAAAGCGATTTTTCATTCTAAAAGGCTGCCCAAATATCCCAAATTCAGTTTCTCTTCAGTAAAATAAAATTTGAAAGTGTTTCCATTAAAATTAATTAGAAAATTATGCTTTGTCTTCCTGCAGCTGGCCTCGGGGTGTTTTTAAGATTTTAAATTAAGTTCTAAATATAACTAGATTCTGTAACTTTTAATCAATGTCAGTTTAATACATCCTCGTGGAGCTTTGCTGGAAAAAAACAGTGTTATGCAAGTATAGACACAACACCTCTTTCCCCCTGCTAGATCTGTTTACAAGGCATTTATCCGTGGGTATGTAAATTATTATTTCATAACTCATGACTCAGCTGCATCCAGTGGCACACCCAGCCTTGGGATGTGTGAGGGGATCAGGAAACCAACAGTGCACTCTTTGCTCAGGCTCGATGAGCAGAGCTGGTCCAGTTGTTGATGCTTTGCATCCTCTGCTCCCCAAACTCTTTATTGAGGTGCTGTTCTGACAAACCTGCTGTGCTTCTGCCTCTTTTGATCCCTCCTTTTCTATTTTGTAGAAGGAGAAATGCAGCCATATAAAGCCTGATAGACGTGCCAGTTCTCATAAAGGGCTGAAGGGAAAATGGGGAGTAGGAGCTGGAAGAGGGATTGTTTTGTGCCTCTGAGAGGGCTGTCTCTGGGCTAATTCTACCAGTGATGCTAACTCATTATAGCCGCACATGGCAACCTTACTGAGTTCTGGTTGGATGCCACAAGCAGATCTTTGAAGCTCTGATAACAGTGTAAATATAAAAATGCATGTTAAAAATACTCAGTGTCTGTATGGTGCTCTTCATCCCGAGTTTTGAGTGTTGTGGGGAGCATGTGCTAAGGAACCCGCCCAGCATGACTGGGAATTATAAACCTTCCAAAGCTTAATAAAATCTAATTGAAATCCAAAGCTGGGGAGCTCAGATCTGATCAGAAAGGGAGGAGCAGATTCCTATGGCTTTGCTAACAGCGACAGGATTTTGGTGGTTTAAGTTCAGTCTCCTGCTCTTCACAGGTTGTGGCCTTAGGAAGGGATGCTTGACCCAGGTTCATTCCACTTCAGTGCTCATGTGAGGCAGCACAGGAGTCGATGGACTCAGGAGACTGAGAAGCAGCTCCAGAAGGTGTGTCAGATCTGAGGGGTGCTGACACCATGTGTGAACCTCCCTCTTCTGCTGGAGGGGCATCGAGCTCTCTCCTTTCTGCCCCTCAGTGCACTGGTCAGGACCTGGAGGACATCCTCCTTCTTGGAGGTTAGCTGGCTAAGGCAGAGTTTAGCAGCTTGAGTCCAGGGGCAGCTCCTTTGCTCACAGCAGACGTGTGGGAACAGCAGCTGTGGAGTTGCTGTGTCCGTCCGTGTCTGCTCTCATTGTCACCCTGACCCTGTCCCTGACCAGGCTCGGCGTCCTGGCTTACCCTCACCCTGCCCTGGTGCTGTGGACTTTCTGGATAATCATGAGTTGTGTACGGTCCTGCCCCGCCGGCCCCGCT
>VWZG01002872.1:1269723-1360507 GCA_013396735.1 Grallaria varia | reverse complement strand
GGCCCCGCTCCTGCCCGCTGTCCCTGCCCCACGGACCCTGGTCCTGCCCCACAGTCCCTGCTCCTGGTGCTGCCCTGGGCTTGCAGCTCTGAATCCTGGCTGTGTGTTGGTGGGATCCCTGCCCCATTCCTGCTTCCAGCCCCAGGCTCAGCTCCCCCCATGGAGCAGGTGGCCCTTGCTGCTCCGTCACCCCTGACATTGGGTGGGACGAATCTTGCCCTGTCATTAGTTGTCCAGAGAGAGAATATCAGGCATTGTAGAGAAGCTGGAGGTACTCGGGCTCCGTATCTGTATATCCCTCACTCATTGTTAAACATCACTGTAATAGCACTACACGACAAAGCCTCATCATTATCCAGCACTGTGATAATATGCACGGTATAAACAAATATTGGAGCCTAAAAGTTTGTGTTTGACCTTTTCACAAAGGATCTGGAAAAAACACTCAGCGGAAATAGGTGTGAAACTTGCATTTCTTATTTTCTTGCAGCTTTCTTTAAAAATAACATACAGGTGTAAGAGAACCTGAATTACCTATTTACATTTGAAAATCTGTGAGATTTAGAATACATTTGTATCTATACCCACTATAAACTCGGTGCTTTAAACTGTTTTTTCAGCTGAGTGATTTGTTCAAGGTCACATACTAATTGCTGGCAGAGCTAAGTAAAGAATCTCGGAGTATCTGCTCTAACCAATACATCATACTCATTACTGGTTTTTTTTTTTTTTTCCTGCTGACTAGCTCGTGGCTCTGGGACATCAGGTCTGGCTGACTGACTTATTACTTTCAGGTTTGCAGAAATTCATAAATGCTGAATGCTTCAACAAATAACTACCAATCGAGAGAAATGAATGACAAAGTATCCTTAACCTGCCCTTTCTTTATATAGAAGCTCAGATTTATCGCCAATTTCATGATGATCTTGGCCAAGCTTAATTTTTTAGTAGATAAAATTATGACCTAATGATAGATTCTGAGACTCTGGAGTTGGCTGGTGCAACAGAGTGCTTCGAGTGCTGAACCTTTTGTTTTCTTTTGGTTAGGTTTGTTTTGTTAATAGAGTTTGGAGTAACTACCTGTGATTTATTGGCATACCTGACAAACAAAATATTTAGCTGTTTCTTTACAGGTAACATGCCATATGGAATGTGAAATTGGATGTAGTTGTTCTGACTTGGACATGATGGTTTCATTAGAAAACTGCTGGTGGTAGTGATTTTTTTTTCTACTTTTTTTTCTAGCTATTGAATGAACTGCTGTGACAAGGTCTATAATATTACATGAATATAAGGGGAATAATAATTTTGTAATGTTTATCTGTTAATAGAAATAGAGTTGTCTTTTCTATAGCTAATCTGAATCTAAAATATAATGGCTCAAATTATTTTTGATCCTAATATAGTTAGGCAGGCGAAACTCCTGGGACTGAGCAGAGCTTTGCAACAGACTTGGTGCAGGTTATTTCTCTGCTGATGTCTCTCTTAAATGAGAGGCAGCACCCACGGAAACAAGGAACAGTTCAGAGGCAACCAAGAGACAGAGATTGTCTTCTTCATGCTTCCTTCCTTCCCTGTGTTCCAAATTGCTGAATTAAGTTTCAGTAGAAATTGGGATTTACATTCAAGTGCTTATAGAAACTAGCAACAGAATTACACGGCATTAATGCTGTTCAGTTCCAGGTTTTTGTGTCACAGGATTGCCTCTTTTTATAGTTTTTCTTGCTGAATTCCTCAGTCTGGAATATTCTTGTCTAGCTCAACAGGATGTTGAGATATGCAGTTAATAAAGTTAAGAGACTATTTCCCCTAAAATAGGACAGAGAGATGAAAACTGTAGATTATACTTTTAGTAGCAGAGAAGAGAAAAGCCTTGCCTTTATCCTGAAAATAAGCTTTATGGACTGGAAATAAGGTTTCTTACTGGCTACCCAGCCATTAATGGAATTGAAAAGGACTGTTCTTCCTTTCACTTCTTGGCAATTCAGTAAGGGCTGAAACGGGCAGAGTAGAGTAAGGAAAAGAGGTTTGGCTCTCTTGCTGTCTGCTGGGTATGGCTGTCACAGCGTGATTATCTCGTGTTTGTGGCTGCGAGGAAGACAAAGTGACCTCCCAGCTGTTAACAGGAGGCTGACGCTGAAGTGGATCTTTTACAGTCAATCAGTTTGCAGCAGCAGCAGCAAAGGAAAGGAAAACAAGAAGTGGTTTCAAAACTGGGAGGAAAACCTGCAATTTCTGTCCATCACCAGAGGCATCTTGACTGCACGTTTGCAAGCACTGGAAAGCTTGAGGAGATTGATTTTGCACAGCATTAACAGGATTAGGTGCAGTCTGTCTTTGTTCTGACATGTTTCTCTTGCGGACATTTGTAACAGGAAAGAAGTTTCTCAGGCTTTGGTGCCAATGATTCAGAGAGAGGCACAGAAAGCAACTCACAAAACTCTTGTTTTTGCTATGAAAGCGCATCATCCATGAGCAGATTGCTTGCTTGGGTTATACATTGGGTCGGAATAAGGATTGTAAGCAAGTGCTTCACACTCCAGTAAAGGAATCACAGAATATACAGAGCTGGAAGGGACCCACGGGGGTCATCAAGGTCCCTGCATGAAACCAGGTGGGCCTGATAATTGTTCTCAACTGGTCAACATGATGCTGGTTGGATTTGGAATATTGCAGTCAAGTTTTTAAATCGTGAAGGATATTGAAGAGAGGCCACAAATGAGGAGAACCTGAGGGTGTGGCGCTGGTTTAGCCTGGCAAAGATGAGACTTCCAGGGGATGGGGCAGTGTGAGAAAAGCTGGAAAGTCGGTGAGGCCAACTCTTTTACACAGAGGCAGAGAGGAAAAGAAGGACTGGGAGCTCCGAGATCACAGTGCAGGACGGAGGCAAATCCCTCCGCAGGAGAGAGGGGGAATGTTGTAATGGGCTCCTCAGAGAGGGGGGGGGGGGTTTAAAGGCTTAGCCTTGCAAGGCTCAGCTGACTTAGCGCTGCTTCCCCTGGAGCTTCCTTCCAACCAGTCTTCCGATGATTCCATAATTATGACCCCTATTTTTACAATTTTAAAATGAGAGGAAGAAGCAAAAGCTCGTAGATGTTATTAATATTCATTGCATTATCTTGGTTGTTTTATTTTTACATGAGAGAATTTGTAGTCGACAAAGATTCCTCTTAGGGGTTGTGTTAAAGAGAAAAAAATATCAGAAGGTACAAATATTACAGTTGGAATGATACCATATGTCTAGGTCTACATTTTTCTCTCCCTTCTCATCTGTCTTTTCATCTTGGATGGCAAAAAAAAATGTGGTGAGATATTTACTAAATGGTGAGGTCTAATTTCTTTGGTTATACAGAATGTCGTGTAGTGTAGAGTAGTGTGAAAGTGAGCACATTTGTCAAAAGAGAATCCTCTTAATGCAACTTCCACAGTCAATCAGTTTTTAATCATCAGAATATCATTCAATAAATATAATAATATAAGGTGGCTCTATTTTCTAGATGTAACCTACTGTATTTGAATTAATTCCTCCACTCTTTCTTGCAAGTGAAATGGAATTATGATACGATAGGAGTCCCTTTGTGGGGACAAACCCAATGTCAAACTCCCTCCCCCCACCCTCTGCTGTCTGTTCAGGTAACAAGCTCAGTGCTCGCATCTGAATTACAGGGACATTGGTTAAATGATCCAAGGTATCTGCAAATCTCCCCTCTCCCATGTGTGAAGAGAAAATGGAAGCATGTCATCTGTGGTAGGCTCATTATAAATTTGATTTTTCATTTGGATTGCTGTAGATTCAACAGACGGACTTGTTTTCTCATTTATTTAAGTAGTCTCATCATGGCTTTAAAAACGTTGAATATACATCTGTGATTTTTAAAGAAATGCTCTCATTTTTGTTCTCAATTTGTTCACCTTCAGATCTGCATTTGGCAGCACTTAGCAATGTAAAAAATTAATTTATTATTATAGAAATTATATGAGCTTTGGGTTGCAAGAAGTCATAGCTCATCTCAACTAGAACATTATTTACTGGGTCACAAGCGTAAAAGTTAATGTACCAGAACTTCTCTCTTTCCTTTTCTCTGGATGGATTGTAGCGCTAATGAACCTTAACTGATTTCTATTCATCTGGCTTTTAACTGCTGAGATTTGCAAAGAGAATTAAAAATAAGACCCTTTATGTTGTCATCTTTTCTCCTTTCATTTTAGTTAATAATTGGATTCACACATTTCTGTTTAACCAGATATTCAGGACAAGAACAATAATTTCAATAACCTCCAGAGTGGCATCATGCTGAAGTGCAGCTCAAAGGAAAATGAACTGCTACATGTCATGGTGTGTTAAGAATAGCAGGGCTCTGACCTTTCAGTGGAGTGCATAGAAGTTCAGCAGTTCAGTACAGCTACCTAAATAAGAAAACCCAAAAATAGGTAGTAATTTGAGCGAGTAGCTTAAACCTGGACGTTAATTACTCGCTCTCTGATGTGTGTTTGCAGCTGCACGGAAAGTCACGCCCGAGTTACTGACACCAGGTTTGGTTGGCACTGATGTAAATAAGATGTAGGGATTTGGAAGGGTGTGCCCCAAGGTTATTTGTTCCTTGGTGAGATATGCCAATGGTGCTTTCCAGGCAGCTGTGGGAGCATTTTTGTGTCCATTCCAAATAGAAAAGAGTCCCGTAGGACAGCACTTGGGAGCTGTCAGTGCTGGGGCATCATCACCCCTGTCTGCACAAAGTCTGCTGAAGTCCCCCCGTGTAACCACCTTTAGCTCCGGAGGGACAAGGAACACCAAAGTTGAGGGACAAGGACACTGGTAAGAGCAGACACATCCTGGGAACACTGCCAGAGTGACTGCCCTGAATTCCATGTAAATCCAACCTGCATTAGAGGGTTTGGCTCCACGGGTGCCAAAGGGAGTGACACTGAGAGCTGGTCCTTGCTTTGGTCTGTCTTGGATCCAGAAGTTCTCACGGCTGTTGCACAAGCAATGTGCTCCTCCCCACCAACCCCTGTCATCCTTCTGTGTGCTCCTGTAGTTGGACCGGTATACAGGGAAAAAATCCTACTGCACATTTAAGAAAGGTTTATCCTGAATGCTCTCAAAATATCATAAACACTTAGGCAGAGATGCTTTCATTTTCTTTCTCTCTCAAGCAAATAAGAGAGGCTGAGACATTCAAAAAATTCTTTTAAATAGTCAACATTCTTACTTTTGAGCCAGTTCCTGGCCACAAATAGCTTTTTTTATATGCAATGTATACAATAATTTAATGTCAGGTTTCCTTTTGGGTGGGTTTTCTTGTGACTGATTTTACTGATATCATTCTTTTCAGATATCTTCCTTGGGTGGGTTTTCCAATTCTTGGTGTCCAGTACTTTTTCTAGTTTATCTTAGCATGATATGGACCTTTTAAAAATTCTTTACCACTATATGGAAATTCACTTTTTTTATATGAACGGCAGTAAAGTGAAATGAGCAGTATTTAATCTGGAATTAATGAAATGACTAATGCCTGAGAGTGCTAAATAATTGAGAGATTCATGTGCTAGAACTACTTTTGCCTTCATTTCCTGATGCATATAGGCTTTCTCCAGGCACTTTGGTCTGTCGTTCTGAAGAGCCACATAATGTGAAATAACCAGAATAACAGAGTGAAATCCAACACTGTCTTTGCATCCATCTGTGCCAGCCCTCCCTTTGTACCTCCTTCTCCAAGTGTGGGTCCTGAGCTGAGTTCTCCCTTGTCCCTGAAGATCAGCAGATTCTGATCGTTTCAGAGTGGATGAATGTGGAACACAGTTGCTGAATTTTCTGGTTATTATCCTGGCATCCAGGCTATGGATATTGCTTATTGCTGCACTTACTGACAGTATATTACATGAAGTCACTGAGAATATTTCTTCACTTGATAATATATCTGGGGTTTTTTCTGACAGGTTTTTATTTTTTCCCTAGCACTGATATTGTTTGCATTATTTATGTCATTTTCAAGTGCTGCCTTTTCAGAAAAGCTGGAGCCCTGAACTATTGTGTTACAGCACTGCCTTTTTTATTTGAAGAAGAGAGAACTGATGGGCAATACAGGATCCAATTCCCAACCAAATCTGACATTTTTGGGTTCGTAGTCCCTTTTCCTGCTCTCTTCTCTAACGGAGTCAAAGGTTCAGTTTTCTAAGGAATATTTACAGGAGACAAACGTTTGAACAAAACACAGATGTTAATAGCTAATTACCAATTGGCATGTTTAACTATCCTGAGAAAAGGTATTATCATGGGTATTTCAGTGATTTGCAAAATTGTGTCACAGTGACAAAAATAAAGTAAGACAGGGACTGATGTATTTATCTCATCAAATATGACAAGCAGAATGCAATATTATTTAATGCTTTTATGTGGCTCACCAATTAAAGAAAATTCCTGGGGACTTTACAGAGACGTTTGGTCTGTACATTGAGGAAAAAAACCACCAAGACTTTTAAGAAGGAAAATGGGCATAGGTCAGACAACATCAGTGGATTCACTCAAAGTCTGCGTAGCATTATCTCTATGAACAACTCATCCCTCTAAGGTACCTTCTGTGCTTGAAACCCCAGCAGACCCCTGTGCTTGTTATTGGAATGTCAAGTCTGGTCTCACCAGAGCTGCAGATCTCCATCTGGTTGCTGGGACACAAAACCACTCACAGGTGTCCTGGTCACTGTCAGTAGGAAAGAATCCTTTTCCTATATAAGCACAAAGTTGCGTTTCAAAGGAAATTGGATTTTACACTTTCCCTATAGCAAGGGGGGGGTGAAAAAATAGGCAACACTGGAACAACTCCTGGAGGCAAACTGACCTATGTGAAAGCAGAGGTTTCCCTCTGTGATCAACCAGGCTGTTAAGGGAAAAAGGAATTAGGAAAGGAGGGTTTCCTTTGAGGTCTCCCATTGCAGATTTGCCCTGTAAGATGTTCATCTTCCTTCTTCAGTTGCCACTGAGCAATATTCCTGCCTGAGCAGGACTGCTGAACGTGCATTTTCAGGACTCTTGAAACATGCTTCTCTTTTTTCATTAGGGAATGGCAGAGCCAATGTCACTGTAGGATTGGAAATTATGCTGAAGACAGGGAATAAAAGGCTGCCTGTAGTTTCAGGTGGCTGTGGAATAGCTCTTGCTACTTCCCTTTGTGTTGCTGAATTTGGAGAAGGCCTTTTTCCCAGGGAAAGAACATTCAGTGCCGTTAACCTGGAGTACCTGAGAGCAGCTGCCACATGGAGAGCTCCCAGAAGTGTTTGTAAAGGCTGCTGCCTAAAATGCATCCAGAACTGTGATACTCTTATCAAGGAAAAATATCATTCAGAAACAGTATCAAAAAAAACCAGAAATAGGCCTAAACTGGGTGAATGGACAACAATATTATCGTGATTACACCAACAGCATACTTTTAAAACAAATATTCCTCAACATTCATTTTGTGTTTGATGATTTTCTTATATTTACTGTATTTGCATATTATCTGTGTAACTTCCTGCATTTAGCACATTTTTATTTTCTCTTGTGCAAGGAGCGCACAGTAAACATTAAATGGACACTGCAGAGGATGTTTAGTCCATCTTGTTCCTTTCTTACTCAGAATTGTTTGCATGGTTTGGAAGCCTGGGGAATATACCTTTTAATTCACTGTTTTTGCTGTTGGATCTTGATTTGTGGTTGGAGTTAAGGACTGAAAATATGGGGGAGATACAGGCACTGCAATTAGCAGTTTTTCTCAGCAACAATGGCAACATTCCTGCTAAATGATTTGTTATGTTTTTAATTACTGGATTATATCTGGAATCAAGTATTCAACTTTGCATATTTCTAATTTGCTCAAATTATAGTCACATCATTATGTTCAAATCACAGCACCCAAAATGCGGTTTTGCTACAGGATAATTAACCAATGACTTTGAATTATGCAAGCAGGGAGTCTCATTTAGGTAGACAGCACAAGAAGTAAGGGGAGCTGGTGGTGCGTTCCATTGCAGTCTTATCTTTGGAAAACAAAGCTTCAATTTGCTTTGTTCTTTGTTGCATTATTCCATGACAGATTTTGTGATCTATAGTTATCTTACATTGCTGCAACACTGAAACCCTTCACCCTTTAACGTGTGCTCCTGAACTAATTGCTTTGAAGTTCCCCATAGAATGACTCCAGGGAAAAATAAATAGAACTAGCAAGACAAGTTCAGTGATACGAGTAGTAAGAATAATGAGTTGTGTACCCTGTGGTTCTTACAGTATTCCAGCCAAATTATTACATACTGGAGTATTTATCTACAGAAGGGGTCATGTTGTACCTTTATTTTTCCTTATCAGTTGACTTTGTGCACAAAGACAGGGTACATACGGTTTTCGGTGAAATCTCAAGTGATATTTTAACAGTTGTGCAGCAGTTTTGGTGAAAGTGCTGGAGTTAAAAGGGTCTTTTTCCCACTTTCATTTTCTAACCCATCCACCTGATCTGTTTCTATGAGTGCCCATCTTTTCTACATCAGGATATATAGTGTGACAAAGCAGGTATACCCTTTTAGTGAATGCTTTTATTATTGTAAATGTTTTGCTTACTTTTTAAAATGCACTTGGAACATGTGAATTTAAACATAAGACATATAGCCAGAGTGGTCTATAGCATGTTAGCAAACATAATAATTACAATAATAGGAACTAGGATGTAATTAAAATACATGGCACCCTTAGCTGTTATATATTAATCTCTTATCCTTCCAAGTATCCTATTTGATAAAGCCAAAAATAATTTTTCCATGCATTTAGGGGTAAATGGCATCTCTCCTGGCCTTCAGTTGCCATATGTGCTGGCCACTATGGATATTAATTGCCCTAAAGACAAAATGAAATTTGTGAAAATAAAAAATGTCCAGAGAGCTACATTACTTTGAAACCACTGTATCATTTTCTCTCCTCTCTGGCAGTGTGAAGAGTTATAGGTCGAATTCAAATGTGTTCTCGTAACATTTCCATTATTATGAGAGGGGGAAAAAAAAGAACACAAAATGCTCAAGTTGGAATGGTCATTTTTCCACTGGAATTTTATAAAATTGCTTCTTTTTCAGATCACTCTCTTCTGAGTAAGTGGAAAGATGCAAAAGAGAACCATGATCCTCATTAAGAACATTAGAGCAAATTTTCCTGTTCCTGATAGGAACTGTGATTTGAGGTGTAGTCACATGAGCCTATAAAGGGAAGCTTATAGTTTAATAAATCTATTCTTTACTCATTGATAGATTAATTTTTAAACAGGGGCTAGCAAGTAAATGCCAAAAGTCTATAAATGTCTACCTGCTCTTTAAGGACTTCATGTCTGTGCGAAGTTTCACAAATTGATTTCCGGTGTGATACAAATTTTACCAACAGTATTTATTGTGGTCGGGGACTTTCCGTCTGAATTTTGTCGTGTACAATACACATTTTGCAGATAAGGCTGTGCTTGAACGCGTTGGGCGGCTGCAGAGAACGCGCGGCTTTTCTAACCTGGAAATCCTTTCTTTTTGTTTTGGTGTAGCTGCAGTTGCACGAACGGCAAGGCAAGGGTTCCGTTAAGCCCAAGCGAGAGCTCCGGCGCGCTCTTCGTTAAAGCGGCGCAGAGACCACGCCATCTGCTGCGACAAGTCCCAGCTCTCGCACGCCGGGTTTGTTTGCTCGGCGGTTCCCGCTGGCTGGAGCCACCTGTTCTCTTAATTACAAACACGGTCCTAAAGCAGTGCCTGCTCCGAGCGCTGCGCCTCTCTGGAGACAGAGGTTCTCAGGCAGAGAAACAAGAAGGGAGCCGGGCAGAACCTTCTTCACAGCTCGGTTTGGAAACTCAATAAATGAAAGGAGGAAAGGCAGTGGAACTTCCAGAAAATACCCGATTTTGCTTTGCTCTAGAAGATGTTTCTGTTTCTCCTTCTTTTTCAGTTTTATTCAGCCCTGCCGAACTCGGCTAATACAGTTTTGCATTTCGCTGGCGCAAAGAAGAGAAAGTTGTGACATTGCAAACAATGTTAGAGGTAAAAGAATAAAAAGCACCGCTCTTAGTTTTTTGCTGTCATCGTAAATCAAGGTGTGAAATGAAAGCAAGAGTTGCTCTTGAAAGCTGAATGTAACAAAACGGAAGGGAAAGTTCTCAAATCTGAATCTAAAACATTTGTTCTTGACAATCGAGAGCTGAGCGATATTTTTAGGCAGGCTGCAGGATTGCTCATTAGAATAATCAAAGTGCTATGCAAAAAAACCTCTGAACTTCACATGTGTTTCGGTCTTCCCAGAAAAATAAAAGTTCTCCATTTAATTTTATTTTCCACTGGCCAACAGCCTAACTGCAAATCAAATCAATAATATATTCAGCTATTTAATGGGGAAAGATGAGCCACCCAGGTCCTCTTCGAAAGGAAAGTGAAATTAAGAACACAGAAGAGAATATTGACATGAAATATTAGGCATGGGAGACTTGTTTCAGTTGCAGCTGGGACTTGTGGATGTTGTGCTGCTGATTTTCTGGCTTTCCTCCTTATTCCAGATCCTCGGTAACTGTAATTGCTCTGGTTTTATATCTGTGTAATTGCAGGATTTGGTCCACTGAATTCAAAGCATTGATTGGGATTTCTGAAACTGTCTATAATAAAGAGACCCATGTTCCTTTCTGCTTTGCTTTATGAAATTTGTGGGTTTAACCCTCTTGCATAGGATTTGCAGGGTAGACTTTTATCTCCAACGAGCACACACATATTCCTGTGCCAGTTTTTCCCAGCAAGTTCTGGAAAGATAAGAACTCAGAAAAAGGATGTTCTTCAGTTTTGCTTTGTATAACTGTAGATCATTACTATAGTAAGAAACAAATGTTAAATTTTTTTGCTGTTAAAATAGATTATTAAATATTGGACCTGCAGGGTGTGTCTCTATGTAACTTGCTTGCTTTTGCACATGCAATCTTAATGAATTGGCTAATTACTTAATGGAACTTGAAGATAATAAACCTTAACTAAGAATTTAATATTAATTATGACTATTATCTTTATTATTACTCATTTACTGCAGGAGGGAGTGGAATAAGGCTGCTGGTACAGAAGATATTGAAGAATTCACAGAAGCTCTTAATTTTGTCCTCTGTTTAACTCAGGGCGGTTTCTGGCTGTGAAGAGGGAGAAAGAGTTGAATCACATAAGTGAATTATTCCCTGTTGGAACCTCGACAGTGTATACAATATATCATGACCAGTCTGATTTCTTTCTCCCTCTAATCTCTCCTGGTACTGCACTCTCATATGTTGCAGTCTTGAATTATTTCTTGCCTTCTGTAATTACAGATCCTATTATATCCAGTTTCCTTTCCAGTCGCGCTGCAGTTATTATTCTCCTTAACCTCGTAAACCCCCTTTGGGGGTCTGCCTTAATGTTGGCAGTTCTAGGGCTGTATATTGTGATTTCACTGGTAAATCAGATGTCAACGCCATTCAGTGAGACAGGTCAAGCAGAGGCAGATCCCCAATTACCCTTTGTGTTTCTGAGCAGTGAGTTTTATATTTCTGTGAACTATTCATGTATTTCTGCTCTTTACTTTGCCCACAATCTCTAAATCCAAACGCAGCACCTGAATTAACAAGTCGGGCCATTCCCACGGATGCAGGGGAGGAAGGACGTGTGTCCTGTCTCTTCAGTGAGCCAAGGACGTGGTTCAGGCTGGTGCCATCCCCTGATTGTACAGCAGTTTAACCAATCCCTTCTATAAGCTCTTCCTTTTGTGGTACTGGTTCCCGGGACAAAGCTCGGGAAAGGTGTTTTAGTGGATTCACCTTCCTGCAGCTCTGGGGTCAGTAGGACATTGCCCTCATCAAGCCAGTGTGAGCATGGGACTCGGTTCTTCCGGAGGTCTGGACCAGGATGGGATGCATTTTTAAGGGAAGGTAAAATACAGAATCATAGACTCACAGATTGGTTTGGGTTGGAAGGCATCTCAAAGCCCATCCAGTGTCACCCTCTGCCATGGGCAGGGACATCTGCCACTGTCCCGGGTCACTCCAAGCCCCGTCCAACCTGGCCTTGGACAATTCCAGGGATGGGGCAGCCACAGCTTCTCTGGGCACCCTGTGCCAGGGCCTGCCCACCCTCCCAGGGAAGGATTTCTCCCTAATATCTGATCTAAACCTCCCATCTTTCAGTCTGAAGCCATTCCCCCCTGTCCTGTCACTCCAGGCCCTGTAAATACTCTCTCTCTATTTTCCCTGTGGGGTACCTTGAGGTCCTGGAAGGCCACAACGAGGTCATCCCGAGGACTTCTCCAGGCTGAGCAATCCCAATTTTCTCAGCCTTTCTCACAGGAGAGGTGCTCCATCCCTCTGATCAACTGGCTATGGAGTCTGAAGTGTAAGAAAAGGTGGTAGAAAAAGATAATTAGACAAATTGTGGTTTTGCCGGAGTACATATGTTTTTCTATTTTAGAAACTACATTGGGGTATAAATTCAAAATGTCAAATGAGTAGCTCTAAGTGGAATAACCACAGGTCGAGGAATATTCAAAGGTTACTGTGATTTCCTCCCCAGCTGGTTTAATTGGCTGTTTGACACCTTTAGTCCTACACATTATGCTAAAAAAGAGTCACGTACCTTTTATACCTGAAATAAGTTGAAACATACCTTAAGAATTTGTTGTTATTTCTCTTTAAGTACCATAAAATATGGATGAATTCTAACAAAGAGGTAAATGTATCTGAATACAATTACTTCTGTGTATGTCAAGTTGATCTAGCAGTTGCCATGGTAAACAAACATTATACATAAATACTTAAATAAATAGTTGTATATTTAGAAGGGTAGCAAGCTGTTAACCAAGATTTAGACAATGATAAACAAACCCTGTGGAGAATCCTGGTGCTTTCAACTGTCTATATATCTATTCAATTAGTGAACTTACAATTCAGTGAATTGTTCCAGTCTTTAATTGGAGGCTGGAGAAGCAGGCAAAGGAGTGAAAATAACAATAACCATCACAGAAAGTTTTAAGGGAAATAAGAAGTATTCTGAATTCATACAGCTTGCCCTCACAGTATTAGCCTGCTCCCGAGAGATGGGCATTAAAAGGGAAAAGAAAATTCAGCATAAGTCGCAGATCCAAGTGTTTTGATGATGAGTTAAATCAAATATTTCAACCCAAATCATTAGAGCCTTTTTGAGAAACCCAGACCTTGAATGTTTCCATTAGCTCCAAAAGATTAAGTACATCTCTGTATAGATCACAGGGGAGGGCAGCATTCCAGCTAAAGACAGAAGGTGACATCAGAGGGACTGAAAACAGAAAGGATTTGGGGCTAAAAATAACCAAACAAAAAGCACTATTTTGGTGCTACATCACAACATTTTAAAATAATAGATTTTGAAGTCATTCATAAACACCACTGTTATTGTTTAAATAAGACATTTGCTGGTGTTCCAAGGCCAGTCTGGGACTGTAATTTGTATGTGCACTTTGACTTTCTCTGTGTTCAGCTTCTCCATTCAGGATTTAAATGAACACCAGGATTGTATCCCATGTGCTTCTAATGAATTAATTTCATCATTAATAATCATCCATGCTTTATTGCCATCATCAGTGCAATTTCAATTTTTATGACTCTGTGTGTCCACTCAATGAAGCCTCCTTGAACCTTGCACCTTCTACAAAAGTAGCAAAAAGAATAATTGTCGTTCAGGCAATAGGTTTTGTTTGTTTTTTAACACAGAATAGAAAACCACCAACTTGAAACTGTTCAACAGGTGCAGCATTTTGTTTTACTTATGCCATCCGTTTTTCTGTCCTTTGTTCCTGTTCCAGGACAGAATGAGATATCTCATCATAAACACATTCGAGGTTCCCTAGAGTAGTTCATAAGGAATTTTGCCAGAAACTTGCTGCCATTCTGTATTTGATGCATCTGTTGAATGGCTCGGGGAAATAAATAAATAAATTGTAGCTAAATAACAATAAACTAATTAATTACCGTTTGTGTTCTCTTGCTAGGACACAAGAAACTCATTTGGAGCTGCCATTACTTGTTGGGTAAATACATTCCGAGAACAATGAACGTATAAGATTATTCGCTGTTCAGAGTAAATACATGATTAGTGGTTGTCAAAAATGTGAATTCTCGACAACAATGGGGCCCAGCAGCTGCTTTGCTGCTCCGTGCCAAGGCTTGCTCCGGAATCCTCGCTTTGGGGACCAGGGAAGCAGCAGACAGTGACAATTCCTTTGGGGGAGTCACGGCGGGTGCCGGGTGTCACCAACGTGGGAAACACCAATAGTCCTCGGTGAAAAATCCCTGCACACCCAACAAACGGCGTCCTGGCGCGCTGAGAGGGACGTTCCGGGCTGATGGTGGAGAAATGACTGTGAAAAGGGGTTTATTGATGGGAAAGCTGGTTCCACTGAGAGGGCATGGGGCGTGTTTATCAGGCTTTTTAATAGGCAGCTCCAGGCCCTTGGACACCTTGGTTGTTCTGCAGGATTTTGTGCCTCTCAATGGATATCGACAGATACGAACATCTGGAATTCCATGGGAAGTGGTTAATAAAAGGAAACCAACACGGATGTAACGTGTAGGAAATGGGAAAGGGTTTAATGAACTGTCCTGCTCAGTTCTAGGAGCAGTTCCTGTTCAAAAGTGTCGACATCTACTTATCTATATGAAAATATACAGGGATTCCCCCAACTTTCATTTCTCTAAGGAATTCCTCATAAGAATTAAGGTTTTGTGTTACATAAAGCACATCCCTTTCAGAAAAAAACTACATGTACATCGGAGAAACCAGTGTCATTGATTATACCTTTATTGAGAGAAATGAATTTATTGAGATAAATGATTTATTAAGCATGCACGGATTAATCTGTCCTTTATTTTCGTGGCATTTCATTTTGTCCACACAAATAGTAGAATAGAGTGAAAACAGCTGGAAATCCATCAATAGTCTTAAAATTCTGTCAATTATTTTGGTGTTTCCTTTGATAAAGGAGACAAATTGGAAAGAGAAAGAGCAGCTTCAGTTGAAACTTCCACCTAGGGGATGCATTTTAGGTTGTTGACCTTATAGTGTGGTTTGTTTTGAAGATCTGCAGTTTCACTACCTGTCTTCTCTTTTGGTAGTTTACCAAAAATATGAGTATTCTTTGTACTCTGGACTTAATGTTGAGTAGCTAAACTGTGTAGAATGGTATTAATTGCATTGTTTACTCATGTGCTGCTTTTAACATGTTGAAAAGAATTATATTTTTTGCACTGAGTCCAAAATGAAGTTGTTGGGGGTTTTTTAGCTGGTAAACATTTTCTAAATTGGTGAATCCAAAGGTGGTCTAAAGCATTTTAAACTATGAGCTTTGTTATTTAGATGCACAAGACTGCTTCTATGCGGACTCTAATTTCAAACCAAATTTCAGCTGGAAGAAATATTTTGCCGTTGTTACATATTAAAACTTCTGAAAACAGAAAAAAATGTGAGTAACTGTGTCCAAGACTTTTGAGATTTTAATATTCTCTCAATTTGCAAACAATCTTGCCAAGAAGTGTTAGAAAGTCTCAATTGCAAAGGCTGAGGCATTGCTTGAACACTTTACACTCAGCTCATGTCAATAACTTCATTTCTTTGCAGCAATTCTAATTACCTGAACTTATTATGTATAAGAGATGCGTAAGTGATAAGTCAGAGTATTACTGTGGTTCTTTTCTAAGCTCTATTATTTTCATACATAATGGTTTATAATTTCTCTTCCTTTTGTTAATTCCTCTGACATCAGATGTGAATGTCATGATTCCTAAAATAGCAAGTTGCTTAAAAAGCACCCTGAGCATAAAAGTGCAGCTCCTGGTAACTCACCACCTTAAACTACAAAAGTTGACATCATCTGCCAAAATGAGTTCCTGTCACCTCCTGGGCAATCAACAGGAATTTTTATAGACAAAATATGTTCCAATGTTAATTAGAGCTCCATCCCAAAGGAGATCAAGGTGACTCATATACCATAATGCATATAATATATATACTAATTTAATTTATTCCTTTCAGTTTGTTGAGAGTTAAGTTACTGAAGGAAATTAATGATATTTTAAGTATGAGGCTGACAAAAGGGCTTTAAATTGTGTCAGTACTCTTAGGTCAGAAAATAACAGTGTAATAAAAGGAAATGGGGTGTACCCCGTCAGAGTATCAGAATTTGTAGGTCTTTTGTGAATGTTTAAGCCCAAGAAAACCCCTTTTGATTAGTTAAAGCGTCTAGTTATGGTGGCAGAATGTCTGGAAGGGAGAGAGAGAAGGAAATTCTTCTCAGGGTGGCTGGCAGGAAAACATTTTAGGATGCTGTTACTCAAATTGAGAAATTTGGAAAAGAAACCCTTAAGTACAAGCAAAGAGTAGTGCAAGTATGATCACACAAAACACACATATAGGACATAAAAGTGAAATGTAGATGTGCTGTTTATTTCCCCAAATCAGGTTATAGGTTATAACTCCCATTTTAGTCCCTGTTAGAGGGCAAGATAGAGGAAAAAATGTGCATTTTATTGTGGCTCAACAGATGCAAGGAGCAGACCACAGGTAAAACTGAGAGCAGGGCTTTGTTTCCCTGTGACAAATGTCACGCAGGGCAATGAGGAGATAATCAAGTTAGTGCAGACATCACAATCAGCATAACCAGCTCCACCTACACCAAAGACTTTGCTGAAAATCAGGCCACTTTCCTAAGAACAGAAAAAAACACACCTTAACCTGTGTGTGATGCTGTTGTTTCAGAAAGGAAAAGCACCTTGTATTGGGGAGGTATTCAAAAATTACCTTTTTTTTTTTTTTTTTTTCCCCAAAGTAATCGTGTAAATAGCAGGAGAGAAAAATATTATAGTCTCTGAAAATTTTGTTTACTGTAGCAATCTGGGACAAACAGTGTTTGCATATTGCATTACCATCTGAGAGTAATGGCATATTTACTACACTGATACTAAAAGCAAACACTTTAATATTTGTAGTTATGGTTTCCATTTTTGCCCTTCTCTTTCCTGAGGCACCTTAGAGAAAAGAGATGAGAATTAAGAAAAGTATTGCTTTATGAAAAATCACAAGTGGTGTAAATTACAAGTGTTGCTGAAGTTCCTTGAATTATTCAGTGTTTTTAAGGTTTTATGCTCTGTGTACAACAGTGTCTATGTTTATTTGATCTATTATTTTTATATAGTTGTTTGACACTTCTTTATGAAAAAGAATAAAAGATGTGAAGCTTATCCACGATGTCAAATTTTTATCATGTCCAAGCATTTTAGGGTTCTGCATGTTTCAGATCAAAGAATGGTAGGTTGTCTTTTTACTTGTTTGATTTAGTTTTACCAGGAGTAACAGTATTTTTTTTTGCATATACAGATGTTTTGCGAATGAAGTGAGAAGTTTAATTGTTAATTTTTAGCACAACATTTATTCCCTAAAAATATTTTGGGGTGGATGGCTTTGTTTCAGAATTTGGTTTTCTATTGAATAAAGAATTAGCAATAAAACATTTATAGGAAATCTTGTTTTGCTAATACATTCACAAGGCAACTAAGAGCTTCTGGGGAGGAGCAGTGGAAGAGAATGTTGACTTTTTAACAATACAGACTGGTAATCTATATTTTTTACCTAGGCGCAGTAGTTATAGCAGTTACAATATTACTTTTGATTCCAGCTGGTGATGTCTTTATGTTTTTGCTCCCTGCATTTGAATGTGTTATGGCTGTGCAGTTCAGTCCATCATTTACACAGCCCGGGGTCTGGTGCTGGAATTTTGTCTCTACACTCAAAAAGCTCAGGATGTGCTGGCAGAAACTTGAATAGCTTTTCCCATGCCAGGTTTTGAAATATGCCCTGATTTGCAGAAAATTTGCATTGTCTTGAGATTTGGAATCAGCATCGATTGCATTCCAGAAACTGCATTCAGGGAATACAGTATCTATGATATTAAATTACATTAAAGCAGTTCATCTATGGAATTGGTTAGAAAATCAATATACTTTTTAACAGTGGGCAGGAAGACATTTTTGTTTTCATTGGTGTTTACTCTTTTGGATTTTTTCTGGAAATGTCTCACCTCTGCTGTAACGTTTATAACCCTTCATGCACCTTGTTCCTGCCTATAACAACATACACACGGCTTTCCATTTGATATGAAAACATAAAGGTCCCAAATGCTTCCTCAAGGAAAATTCCTGGAGACCACAGTTCTTGGCTTGCCACGAGTTCGACAGCCTTTTCCAGTTTATAACAACACAGAAACATTTCCAAAATAACTTATTTATAAAGAAAGGGCCCGAGACTGTGCAGTTAGTGGGAAATATGTCACTTGCTTTTTCGAGCCAATAAAGGTGGATTCTTTGGGGATTGCAATAGAGGAAATGGCAAATAGATGGACTATATGCACCTGCAAGAAAAACTGTCAGGAATAAAAGTGGTACTCGGAGCTCTGGCATCCCCCGCGAGACACAAAGGGCTGTGCTGGGGAAATGTTGAATCAACATCGTTACCGGCAAACCCAGGATGTGACACTTCCCCAGTTTCTCTTCTAGCCCTGAAAAATATTTTGTTGGCTAATGGGAAAGCAGGAGCTGAGGTTTATGTCATGCACACATTGTTCAGAAAGGAAATATCTCTGTTTCACATTTCTAGTGGCCATCCACATAGATTTTTTAGTGATTCAAACTGTATAGAATTTATATGGAACATTCCTTCTTGATCCCCTCATTGTAAATACCATTAGTTGTGCTATTTTTGTTGCTTTCTTTTGTCAGGTGAATTGAACTGTCTCATGGAAATAGAGATTTCTTTGTACATTCTGTGTGCAGGATTTTTTGAGATCTATCAGTGCTAAATTGCCCATGAACTTAATCTGGATTTTTAGAAAGTCATAGATATTGACCCGAATCTACTTCTTTGGTAGAAAAAAAAGATCATATCATTTGGCTCTTTTGCTAGTTTGGGGTTAGAAAATCTGCAGCAATCAGAATCCTGATACGTGTTAGAATATATGAAATGAAAAAAATATTGATCAGGCTAGAGAATGTTAATCTTGGCCTACAAACTCTCTATGTTAATGTCAATTCACGTATTCTGCAATGATTCTCAGAAATAAGAATTTTATTTTAATTAAAAAATTGTGACTGACACCATTTTTCTAAATCTTTTTTTGACTACTCTTCTACAAAATGTCATAATGGAAAGTTTACAGGGACTTGAATACTGATTCATGACTTCAGTTTCTTTAGGCAGTGCATGAAAGACACATTAAACAACATTTTGTATTTAATATTTCCAGTTGATAGATAGGCAGTATTTGTATAATTTACTTTCCTGTCTTTGCAGAAGTACTTTTTGGAATGGATGTATTAGTATGTAGAAATGTAATTGAAACACTTTAAAAAAACCACACAACCTCCCCAACTTGACATTGATAATTAATCAATTAGAAGAAAAACATATAAGAAAATGACATCATCATTTGAAAACCAGTGACAGTGAAAGTCTTTATGTGCTTCTATGAACTTGCAGTGAAAAGGAGTTTTATTTTCATAAGACACGTGCTGAGTTTAAGGAATGTGCTTTCAGAGACGTCTAACTGTGTGTAATTGTACAACGGCTGAACTATCCACATTCAGAACCTCAGAGATATTTCCAAACCTTTTAAGATTAATAAAATTATGGCCCAAATCTAAATTTAAGGCTCACTAAGGAACATCTCCAAAGAGAATGTCTATTTTTATTCTTTATTGAAAAGCGAGGAAAGCCCATTGGGTTTATTTCATACAGGTCACCCGCAAGAGAGCAAATGCATTCCACATTTAGATCCTGAATCCCCTGTTTTGTAGGGACTCCGTAAAAAAAGGGGAAATTACGCCCAGATATTTCAGACTGTCACTCACATCAGGACAGGCTGGGGTACCTCAGACAAGGTAGAAACGAAACAGCTGCCAAAACTTGTGCCTCGTTGTTTCAGGGCTCGGACAATTGCAGGCGAGGTGGGAGTTGTGAAACCAGCAGATGCTGCGGCTGAACTGGCACAAAGGGGGTATTTCCTTCGAGTGGGAGCCAAAGTTTGTGGGAGCTCTCACTGAAGTGGGAGCTGTCAAAGTTTCCGTCTGAAACTTCCCGCAGAGCTGCAGTGGCCACCTCGGGGAGCTGGGCCAGCCCAGGTGGCTGCGGAGGGTCAAATACATCAGCCACTCTCTGTCTGTCACCGCTCGGTCTTTGCCTGTTCTCAGGGATGGAGTGGATAGAAACTGTTCCAATCTCAGGCACTGCCTGCCTTAACCATCCTGCTCAGAACCTGCCCTTCCTGAACGCTTTAGGAAATGAAAATAGAAGAAAGAGTCTTTGCTGTGCATTTATTTTTGAGAGAGATTTCACCCTCTGTCTTAAGTTGTGGTGTCCTGCAAATGGGATTGAGCAGCGCTTTGTGGTTTTACTACAATACGGGTTTTGGACTGGAATTAGCCAAAATAAAATGTGTTCTTTGTATAGAATTTAAAGGCAATCGCAAGTAAAAGTCACTC
Source organism: Grallaria varia (assembly GCA_013396735.1). Classification (NCBI taxonomy): domain Eukaryota; kingdom Metazoa; phylum Chordata; class Aves; order Passeriformes; family Formicariidae; genus Grallaria; species Grallaria varia. The sequence continues at coordinate 1,339,958 of VWZG01002872.1, read as the reverse complement.
TCCCAGCTAGTGAGTAACCAATGAATTCAAACTGGTGTTCAGGGCAGTGCCTGGCTCTGTGTATTTTCCTCTTGCTTTGAACTTAATGGGACTTACACATACAACCTTAACAAATGTTCCTGAAAGTTTCAATCACGATCATCTTCCCGGAGATTCTATTTTTTTCTCCAGGCTGGAGTTGAGTTCCTGCCATAATTTGCTCTTAATCCGAATTTGTGCTGATATCTTTCTGTTTCTTTACATAACAGAGCAAATGTGGAGACGGGAATCCCTGTCAGGTAAAGCAGGCAAGTTTAATGGAACTATAAATGAAATGTATAACCCCACACGGAGATGGAAAGAGGGTTTATTGCTTGTGCTCTTCTTTCTTCCACGCTCTCGGGAACTGCTGGTTCTCGTAACCAAGAGCAGGCTCAGTACAGAGCGGGTATTTCTGGCAGCAATAGAGCAGTAATTTTAGATTTGCTAGGCAATGAGTTGCATGCAGAATATCTGAAAACAGCTCTTGCTGTGAGAGTGGAAAGGACAACAAATAACATCAATAAAGGCCCCAGGCCAAGAATGCCAGACCCAGGTTGTCTCAGTGCTGGATTCAGAGCATGATTTCCATAGGCCAAAGAGATCTGTGGGGGAAGTTCAAACTCCAGAGTGTATCCCGCTTTGCTAACCTGAAAGCAAGTGAAGGAACATAAAGTATATAATGCTGAACCAGGTCCTTTCCAGCACCTCCCTGTTAGATACCGTGCAACAGCTGGATTTGTGGGGTGACTTGGAAGCCTGTTGCTGAATTTCTTCTCAGAAATCAGAAAAGAAATATTTTACATAATCATTATAATAAGTAATAAGCAAGTAACAGGTGTATGGAAATGCGATCCAGCCACAGGTCATAAAAATTTAGAAATTAGCTTTTCTTTTTTTCAGGAATAGATTAAAGATATAGTAAATTTCTTTTTTCTTTATTCTGACAAAGTAAGTAACAGTTAATATTGGCAGAAAAAGGGTTAATGGTAAATGCTGCATGCAATACAAAAGGCATTGCAGAACCATTCAACATCTTCCCTGTAGAATAACTAAATATGTTTATCAACATTGACTCTCCCTTGTGTCTCTGCTCTGTGTTTTGCCACCGTGGACCCCTAACATTGGGAATATGGATAATGTCCTTAAAAGAACTGCTAAATCTTTATGAATAACCTCCAAAATAGAACTCCCACTGTTCAATACATCTTCGCACCCTCTGAATGCAGTTAGCTGAACTTCTTATTAGCACACGTCAATGTTGAGCCATAGTACTTGTACTTAGTCACTGTTTAATAAATTAAGGTACTTTCTTGATCTCCAAAGTGTCATGCCTATAATTTATCTAACTAGACACACTTCCATAATCCATCAAGATTTGATGGCAGCTTTTAAAATTAGAGCCATTAGAATATCTTAAAAGTTTCCCTTCATACATACCTTTTCCTGTTGCCTCATTCATTCATTTTTATGTCTTGGAAAATAAATGTTCAACTGATTTGTCATAGTCTTATTGCTCTCTATAAAAATGGGGCTTATAAAAAGAGGTGGAGAAAGACTTTTTGCCAAAGCCTGTAGTGACAGTTCAAGGGGCAAGAGCCTTAAAGCAAAAGAAGGTAAATTTAAGTTGGATATTGGGAAAAAAATCCTTCCCTGTGAGGGTGGGCAGGCCCTGGCACAGGGTGCCCAGAGAAGCTGTGGCTGCCCCTGAATCCCTGGAAGTGTTCAGGGCCAGGTTGGATGGGGCTTGGAGCACCCTGGGCTGGTGGAAGGTGTCCCTGCCCATGGCAGGGGGTGGGACTGGATGGGCTTTGAGGTGCCTTCCAACCCAAATATTTCAATGATTCTAAACATGTTCCTCTTTACAAAATTAAGGTCATCTTTATTTTCCCTGCAAAAGAGTACAAGGACTTATTTGTTGAACCTGAAATTAGCTCTATGTGTTAATACTAAAAAGGCCTTTTAATGTTATGGACAAGAACGAACAAGTATAACTGTAGACATTCAGCTCAGAAGTATTTGGCTCTGCCTCTGTCTTTAGAAAGATGACTTAATTGCTGGGAATCACCTTAAAACATCTTGTAGAAATTTTACAAAAATTAGAGGTTTGGTTAAATTTTCCAGAATCTGGTGCACTGGTTGTGTTGTGTTGTTGAATTAGAAATACCTTCATTTTCAAGAGAGGTTCATGTTTTGAGAGTATTAGTGAAACAGTAAATTTAGTTCTTGATGCCTTATTAAATGTTTGTCTGATACAGTTTGCTACTGTCTCTTGCAATATTTTCTTTGTGGCACCGACAGGTGACAGATGTCAGCTGAAAATATACTTTCAGTTTGATATTCAGTGCCCCAAAACTTTCAAAAACAGCCCATACGTTTCTACTCTGTTTTCATATGCAATTGTCTGTGATGACAATGGCTGTGTTGGCTCCCTTTTCTTAGCGGCCTTCCAGCCCAGATGGGATTCAATATTTGAACAGGTCTGAAACTCAGATTTACTTGATGATAATTACTGCTTTTGATCTTAGGAGAGTGAGGCATAATTCTGGCATTTTCATAAGAAGCCAAATTCTAGTTAAATGCATGAAAATAATTGCTCTGATTAGTGCCACTGTGAAAATGAGTTCTGATTAATTTCATTGTGAAAATAAAGGGAAGCTCGTGATTTTGATAACTCTAGGATTCTTCTGATCCTGAATTTCACTTACAGCAATGTAGCTTCACCTGGATAAGGAATGAAGAATGTTTTCTCACAAGCCTTACTGAGTGAAAATGCCTTTATTATGCAACCTCTTTCACGGCACTTTTTGCTTTAGGTAAAAATGACTCTTATCTGTAATTTTGTTCCCTCAAGGCAGATGTATCTTGAAGCTATGAGAAGATATATTTTCTTAGGAAACCCACATATGAGTAGGTATTTCATGGTTCCTTGTGTTCATATAAGCAATAAAACCCTAATTATTAACCTATTGCAAAGAAGTATTCTTTCTATCACAACTTTTTATGATAATATGCATGAAAGAAGAAAGAGGAAAAAAAGCTCTGTGTTTGAGAATGAGGTCCATAGTCAGATATCTGAAGATGAAATTAAAAAAATAAATTAATAATTAGGTTACTTCTGTCATAGTTTACTAATGCTATCAGTTTCTGCTCTTTGCCTAGTTTGTGGTTACAACACGTGACATCTGCAATTCCTATAATTTCTCATTATTAGCATGATGGGAACTAAGCTGTTCCAGCCCTATTTTGTGGAACTGTCCCACTGTGACCAGAGGACTGACTACCTCCCAGCCTTCACTTAGGTTTCTTGGCTGGGAAGTTCCTTTCCTAAGCAGGAAATCAAAACTCTTAAGAACATTCCATCGTAGGAATTAACAGTGCAGCCTTATGTATGCAAATTTTATGCATTTAGAACAGTCTCATGAAGTAAAACAAATGTGTTTGATAAGAAGAGTACACTAGAAAAGATTGGTGTATCTCTTGTCTCTTGTTGATTGCTAATAGAACCTTTTCATGTTCTGAATTCACATCACCCAGCTATTCTTTTGACAGGTCCGGGATGAAATATGCTCCAGATATTTCTCCTTTAAGAAAGTAACTTACAAGAACCAGATTTATTCTTTGCCTTGCTCGTAAGTTTCAGGCCCATCAAAAATCCCCTTTTATCTGACTTCAGATTGTGTTGGTTGTCAGTCTCCTTGCAGTGGCTCAGACAACATTCTGGCTGTCAGCTTATTTAAAGAGTAATCTGAGAGAGCAAGAAGGAATTGCAAACATTTCAAGAACTGTACAGTGGTAAGATCTGGCTGAAACTAGAGATAAATTCATATTTACTGGTATGCAAAATAAGGTCATATTATAACCTGAATCTCTATATCCATTTCTAATGGATCACAAAAGACTTTTCGTGCACTCTGAGCACCTGCAGGAAGTTCTCAGATGTATAAGGACAGTTCTTTCTGAGGGTGTGACATTAAGGATGGGTCCCAAATAGGCCAAAGCCTGGCAAATGGTTGTACTTGATTTTAAGGACTGAATGTCTTTATGGCCTGCTTTAAAATAACATTCTATAGGACTGAAGAAGATGTAAGAAATGTGACTGTTTATTGAAAGTGGTGTATTGAAACTATTGAAAATCGTCACTTTGCAAGCTGGTAATTCCAAGGCAATATAACAACATTTGGTAATGAAAACTTTCACCTGTAAAGCACATTTTTCAGTGTATTGGTTATTTGATGGGTGTGAGGGAATGCAGGGCTGTCATTTTTGTGGGCACTGCCGTGACACTTGGGCCTGCCGGTGTCCTGCCAGGGGAGAGAAGGAAACATGGGACAAACCACTGCACGCTCTTCCCCTTCTGCCTCCCCTGCGAGTCGTAAGAGCACTGTGGAATATTCTGGTGCTTCCTTTCTCCTCAACTCATTCACTTTGACTCCACTGAACATCACACTCAGAGGGGCTTTCCCAAAAGGAAGCACTTCAGCCTTCTGGACCCTTCTCCTCTCACCCATCATCATGTGTGATGAATCTCCAAGCTTCCCCTCGGTTTTCTTCTCTCCCTTTGCATATGGACACACAGAATGCCAGAGGATGCGTTTTGCCCTCGGCCTGCCAAGTAAAAGGGTCAATCGTGTGGCAGGAACACCCACCCCACCCCAGTGGCGGAACCAGAGGGGTCGGAGCCCTTGGCCCATAGATGGCGCCCCAGGGCAGGAGAGGCCTCACCCCAGAGGCGCTCCGGGGCCACCGCCAGGTGCATCCGCCAGCCCTGACACGGCCTGGTTTAAACGAGGCCCCACCCCAGCCCTGCAGCTGCTCCCTCAGAGCAGAAGGGGCCGGGGTCAAAGCCGCCTCTGAGGAGTGGGAGGGAACTCACGGAGACTGCGCTGGACCAAATGGCCTCACACCTCTGGTGAGTGACTGTTCTCCTTCTGGAACCCCCCCAAGAAACCCTCTGGGTGTAGGAACTGGTCCCTTGAGGAGAATCCTCCTGTGTGTGTGAGAGTGGGCACTGCTGGGGCGCTGCCCTGTCCTGGGGTGCCACCCCAGGTGGCTGTGCCCGGCCTAGAACCCGCTCTGTGTCATCGAGGTGTTCTCATGGTTGCCCCCCTCGTTTGGTAGTTTTGGCCCCCGTGTTTTAGTTGCAAATTCTGGTTTGTCTGAGCTTGTTCTCTGGGGGAAGCTGTTCTTGTGTATCTCTGGGGCAAAGACCTTCAAAAGGAACAACACGATGCACTTAAATGCTGTAAGGTGTCAGAGTGGAGGGGATGTTCACCAGAGAATCCAATATACAGTCATTAATATTGCAGGAGAATTCGGATTCCTGCAACAGTGTCATCTGCTCTCAGAGTACAGGCACGAACTCATCCTGTGGGGTAGAGGTCTGACAAACATCCCTTTCCTTCCTACCTCTTGAAAAATGTGGTATCGTGGAGGAGTCTTTTCTCTGCTGGTGATTATTTGGTGTGTGTTTGTTTGGTCATTTGCCCAGTTGTGCCAGGCTCTGCTAAAAAAAAAAGATATATTTATGTGGTATGAAAAAGCCAGAAACCTGCCTTAACACGAGGGTGTGGGGAGGAGATTTTGCCATCCTTGCCTCTAGAGGTTGGTTATCTCTGAAAGCTCCATTTAATGACTGTGCTAAGTTTTTTCCCTTTAGAGCCTTTTCAAGGGGGTAATTTGTACCTCTTAGAAGAAAGAGGTGGTTTGACGTGACTGTTGTTAGAGCAATGTAGATAAATGGGTTAAGGAACTTCTCCTGTGAAGTTGGTGCAAAACCTGACATAGGAATCCATAATTAAACTGCTTGATTACTGGATGCACAAGTTTTAATCCGCATTAATTTAGTGCTGGACTGTTCTGCCTTGGTATGTAGGTGTATTGTTTTATCTGTGGGCACTTAATGAACACAGAGATAAGTACCACCATCCATCCAACTAAAACTGAACACAAATATAGTAATCTTTTTTTTTTTTCTTTCTGTCCTCATGCATTCATGTTCTGAAGACATAATGTTACATGTATGAATTTTCTGAAGAGTGAGTAATATGTTTTATTTCCTTCTTAACTTGATAGTATGTTTATATGAAGAATATTCATTCAGATCACTATCAGTGCTTTCCATATACCCAGGCAGGTCTCAGCTAATAGTGGTATTTTCAAAGGAGTCTGAGGACTGCAAGTGCTTCTGCTTTTGGAGAGTTTAACTGTGACCTCTGAACCATGCCTTATGGACATTTATACATTCACATAAATCACCTTTCCTTCTAACCTGATGACAGGTTTATTTGTACCAAGTTTGAGAAGAATTTTGGTGGGATGCACAAGCAGTAGTGTTGTGACCCTGTGGTTATTTATGGAAATTTATTACTGCTCTGGAGTTTGTTTCTGCTCTCCTTGCCCTATTTAATGCCAGAGAGTTGGAATATGTAGGATCCTCAGCAGGATCAGGGTTTCAGAATTTATCCTGAAGATGTCACAAAAGAACTTTACTCCATGACTATCAACTTTTTCAAGAGCAATCAAGTTTTCATCATTTCTTTGGGATGAAAGGCCTATTGAAGTGTCTATCAATATAGCCATTTTTTATAGCACCATTACAGACATGTCAAAATTATGTGAGTTGTAGATAGAGGGAGAGAAAAACTGTAGCAGTTACATTGTAGCAGCACAAGAGCTTATTTTAATTTATATTTTAATTTTTTATTTTCAATTACTACAGAGCTTATTTTAATTTCGAAGAAAGTTACAATAAAGAATGCTAAGAGCCTCTCTTATTTTTTAGTTTCAATGCAAAACTGAAGTCAAAATAAATGTATAAAAGCCTCTTTGCCCAGGAAGTTATCTCATCACATTATCACTAGTGCTTTTTTTACTTGGGGCAAATATCATTTTACTGCAATGAGTTTCTTGATTGGAATCCAAGGAAATTTCCATTTTGAGCTGTGAAATGCAGAGCCAGAGGTTTAACAAGAGCAGTTGATGTGCTTGTGAAACGTGGGTAGTTCACCGCACGCAGAAGTAAGATGTGCTTCCTGTCATGTAAGTGAACCGAGAGGACTCTGCTATTAACATTTTACAAGGGAATTTGGTTGTTCCAAAAAGCTCTGGGGACCAGAGAACATAATTTCACATGGGATGTTCCCTTGAAGATTTTGCAGCCTTTCTAAAGCAGGGGGAGATGAATGTGTTGCCATTAGTTTGCTCTATCTTTATTTCCATATTTATTTTTACAACTAAAAGTCCAAGAAAAAGGAGCTCCCCCTTTCAGGCATTTGAAAGCTTTATTGAAAATAATTTCTAACTAGAAACAAATGTTGTTAAAATTCAGGTGTATTCAAGGGGAGAAGTAGATCTAATTTATTAAAGACCAGCTCACAAGGAGTGGATGAAAAGATTGCTTTTAATTTCCAGTAAAACGGTGGAAACGTAAAGCAAATTCACTGAATGAAATGGTACAGGTTAATGAAATGATACTGCTTTGAGGCAAAACCTATTCAAAGTAAGCGAAGGCAAAATATATTAATTTCTTCCTTAAATGTATTTGAAAATCTTGGAGTGGCTCTTTCTTTAGGCAAAGAAAAGTGGAGAGACAGAACCAATTACACTTCAAATATTTGTATGGATGTGTTGTTCCTGTTTGGTTTACGCTGTTGGAATTATTCTTGATTTACATGGGCATAAGACTGTGCTAGACTCCTGTCTAGGCCCAAATACACATTTTTAAATTCTAAAAATGTTAATACAAAGGTGGACAGATGAAAAAATCAGAACTTGCCATACTAAAGAAAAAAAAAAACTTAGAGCATTTAGTACTTCTCTTGACCTCAACTATAAAACTTAAAATTATTTTATCATTGCACATGTAATAATGAGTTTAAATCTCCAAAATTCTGTTCCTTTGCTTTTACCATTTGGAGGTTTCTCTGCGTTTATGGTTCCATCTGCAAAGATTCCGCAGTAATGAACTCGCAGTGCTGTTTTGCCAATTTAACACTCCATGAAATGCTGAAGTGCCACTTGCGTCCTCAGAAAGGGTTTCTGGCAGGGATTTTGTGAGAAGCAATTCAGACTGAATACAGTAATTTTAACTGTTTGTTTAATAATATGAAGAGCAATAATAACAATCATAAAAATCATCTGCGCTTATATATTAACATTCAAAGAGAATCAGAAATTATGTAGGAATCAGAGTGCCTTCATCCCTTGTGTGTGACCACTGGCTCCAGCAGAGCTACCAAGCTGATTTACACCTCAGCATCATCGGACCCTTTAGATTGCCACAGAATCAGGCAATTTTTATCAGCTGTTCATTTTGTGTTTCCTGTTTGCCAGAGCCGAATAATTAACATTAAAAAAAAAAAAGCTGGTGAATATTCAGTTATTCTAAATGGAATTTACATCAGCCAGCCTAGTGGCCTCTCATTTGACTTCAGATTTTCTCTGAAAAGTAACTTTTACTTGCATGGATGCAGATGGGTAGTGAATGCTGGAGTGCCTTGAGTATGTGCCAAAAGTAGACTTGTTGTCACTCTAAGTGAAGCTGATGCAGATCGAGGTTGTGGCTCGAGAATCAGTGGAATTAAAGGGTGAGAAGTGAATCCAACTGAATGGCTTTTAATATATCCCAAAGACAGCACATTTTATGAGGTGGTGTGCTCTGTGGCATCCGAGGAACAGTTTCCCAAAATCACCGACTGATCTTTGCTGTGTGTCTGGGATCTAAATGTACCCTTTGCAGGATGACTGTACAAATACAGGTCCTTCCGTTAGGATTTACAGGCATTTCATTAAATTATGGAAAGGAAAGTTTAGAACTGACTCTTTTTTTTCTTTTTAAGGAGAAACCTTGCTTAGCACTTCCCAATTCTATTTGCCTCTAAACAAAGATCAAATCATCAAACTCATCAACAGCATGTGGGGGTTTTTGGGTTTGTTTGGTCGGGGGTTTTTTGGTGCATAGGGGTGTTTTAGGTTAGTTTGCATTTTCTGTTCTGTCTTAAATAAGAGCATGCCATACGTTCTTCCAGGTATGAGCTGTCTTTTTGTACCTGAGATTTCAGGTTCCATGGCCAGCAGGTCATTGCTCATCACTGCAATTCTGAAGGGTTGCTGAACTAACAACAAATAGTAGGGGTGTTAATGATGATAACAGTAAGTCTAAAATTATTTCAAGAAATCTAAAACTCTTCAGACATTGATGTGTGTTCAGGGTCTCTTGGGACACCTTTTGGACAATGTTTTCCATAGGGATTTATGATTATGTGGCTTTACTGTGTTGCCCAACCAGCTGAGCAGGAAATGTCTATGATAAAGAAGTAGGAATAAAGTTGTAAATGCAGCAGGTAAGCCTGGCGTGCATTTGACAGCACTGGAACTCTGTTTGCATTCCCAGATTGGCACCATCTGGATTGCACCACTCATAATGGGATCATATGTGTACATGCAATTAGTTTATGTCAGTAGCTGTGGGGATTAGATGAAATTATGGAGCAGTAAACGCTGCTTTGAAACCAGCTTGATTTTGTAAACTCAACTTGAAAGCCACTATAAGTCTGGCAATTACCCCAGGACTGCTGGGCTTTGAGGCAAAAATAGGACTTTTATACTCATAACACATCATTGCTTCTTCTGGAACTGAAGAGCTTTTTGAATGCAAGGTGATTTGGGGGAGGCTTTTTTAGTTTGAAACTGGAGGAGTATGGAGTGGAAAATCAGCAGCTGAAGACAGATTGATATAAGGAAGGAATGGTAAGAATGATGACCAGTGAGGCTTGATGTGACAAAAGAGAAGAGGCAAAGGCCAAAAAGATGGGAGGGAAACAAAATTCTTTAGGACTGATTTCTTTATTAGTGTGAGAATTCCTGGCAGAGATGTGTAGCCAGGGGAGTTTTTAGCTAATGTCTGCTTGCTTCTCCTCAGTGAATTAGTCTGAAATCCACCATGTGTTTTGGTTTGGGATTTTTTTTTTTTTTAATTATATCCACAATTACTCAGTGACTCTTTTCATGTAATAAAAATCAGTCTGGGGTAAACTTAGAGGCTCAGTCACTCTTCCCGAGGGATGACAGGTGAAATCCTGAGATGATGTCAGTACTGAACCAACTGATGCTGACATTAAATCTTTCTCAGCGTAGAAATGACTCACAGTGCACATCCAAATGGAAGTCTCCCCTGAGTTTGTTCTGCTTACCTCTGGGGCTCAAAGGATGGAGTTGTGTGTTCTTTCCAATCTGTCAGAAACTCTACATCTTTATTATACACGTTTGACTTTGTTTTGAATGGAAAATATAAGGGAAAAAATGCTGCTCTTTTATGCAGTTGACATTCCCTTGATGAATAAGCTCCCAGTTGTTCCACTTCTGGTCTCTGAGAAACAGTGGATCTGCATGTGAAAATAGTCTTAAAATATTTAATTCAGGGATCCAGGAAATTAACACACGCACACACATATTTGTTTGTGTGCATATATATATATACATATAAAGATAGTTTTCAAAGAACTCTTGGGAATATAAGCAAACCTTTTATTATCAAATACTGCAGGTGCTGGTATTTTCACAAGGCTAAGGACTAAAAAAGTAAGTGTTGAGTTTCTGTGTCATGGTGGTGGCCATTTACTTAAAATCAAGCACAGAACTTTGTGTTCAAAAAGTGAGTGATAAAAGTAAGAAAATACAAAAATCCTGTTATTTCTGTAATGATTTTTTAATGATTTTGCTCTGATGATCTCATTCATTTTTACTGGATATGCAGAGCTCAGAGCACATATACCACTCTATTTTTTTTTTTTACTGCTGTCATAATGAAAAATTGTATTTACTGGGAGAAGTGACATTTTTTGCCTTTTGACAAATTCACAGAAATCTCTTTTTTTTTTTTTACTTGCAAATATTTGCAAAGTAAGAATTGATACCTTTGCACTGATCTGCCTTGTGAGGTGCTGTGACACTTTGAAGTCCTTTGATCATTTCATATGGTTTGTCACCCTCCAGGCTGTTGAAATATACTTGGGCATGTTGATAGACTTATAAAACTGGCTAGCAGGGCTGCCTGTGGAGCAGAATTCATTATTCTGGGGCTGGGTGTAATAGTTAGAACAAAAGACTGGAAGTTAATAACAAGCATTTGCAAGTTTTTACAGCAAAATTTAAAACCGGAGTGACACTCCAGTCAAACCCAAACGCACGGCTGTCTTTAATGTCATTAAACAAATTGCAATGCAAAGTACCTGTAACCTGGATGGGGAGGATGTTTCCTCCTGTCAGCGCCACGACTATTGCTTGCATAATGCGCCGAAAAGCCTCGCTGCTGATGAAAAATTTCCGCGGCGCTTTCCGTGGAGCTCTCCTGGGAAAGCACGAGGTCAGGAGAGGATAAAGGGCATTTATCCCCATCACCAGTTGCTCGAGTGCAGCCAGAGCCCTCTTGGAACACTGCTGTGGGTGGGTGAGACTTGGAACAGCCCTTGGCAAAAGGGCCCTGCTGGGATCCGCTCTGGAACGCGAGCGCAGCACCTCGGTGGTGCTGACAGGTGGAACTGCCTCGTGCTGCACTAAAACATCTGTGCTCTGACCTTCCCAAGCCCAAAGTCCCCAGATGTGCAACTTTTAAGTGTTTTCAGGTTGCCATAGTTGTATTCTCTCCGCGGAGAAAATATAGCGCTATAACTAATACAATAGGGTGTTCTGTAGCAATTTGTAATTTCTGTCAGATTGGATCTATAAATACATAAATATGGAAAGTATTTGCTTAAAAAGATGCCTGCGGTGCTTTCTTAAACTTGTATTTATCAGTGTTTAAGAGAGGAATAATTAAGCAGACAGATTACTTAGCTGTAGTTACATACTTCACTGGAGAGCTCCGGGTCTTTGGCTCAGAACTGTAAAATTAACTACCAGGCAGTTAAAAATATGTACCTGGTGCAGTATTTCATATTTAATGGAAATTCATCAGAAACCCATCAGTCAAAACAGATCCAGAGAAGGAGAAGTGTTTTTCTGTCACCTTCTGGTTCTTTCTGAGGCTCAGCGGGACCAACTGCACATCTGAAGTAGTGGCTGTGGCTCTGACACTTGGTGTGACTGAGCTGGTTTGTGCCCTCTGAGCATCTGGGCCACACTCATTAGTGGAATTTGTTTGGCTTTGTTTTACCCCTGGTTATACTCTGATATACGGAACCTGAACAATTAGCCCAGCACAAGTGTTAGGCGATGCGAAAACGCCTCTCTGCTTGGAGAAAACGGGGTTTTGTTGCCATCATAAATTTAGTTCACATTTCATTTTCCTTTTGGCATGTTCAAAAGGCACCTTTCTCCTTTTTCCATAACAGAGATTGCTTTCTGCTGTAGTAAATGTCTGACTTTCAGCGCGTCCTGCAAAGCTGAAGGATCCCTTCTGCAGGGGAAAAATGCCTCATCCGAAAATGATCACCGGGTCTAATTTATAAAAATGTGTCAACATGACTAATTGTCAGATGAGCGGTGAAGCTTATTATGTGCAGCGCAGTGCTGAATATCCTCCCCGAGAACAGCGACATATTTCAGCTGTGGTGGCAGTGCCTTCTCAGCCCCTCTGTCGCAGCGGGTCAGGAAAATAAATGCGACTCTGCTTCAGAATAAATGGCATAAAAGGTTCCAAGCCACACGACGAGCGGCAAATTGATGTTGATTCTGGTTAAGGACTGAGTCAAATTTTAAATATGTATTTCACAGCGGTCGTAGTTTTTTGTGAGAGATCTTTTCTCTTGGCATGGAATTTTTACTAGAGCCTTTCTGTAACCATTCTTACTTGTTTTTCTCTGTGTTTGCTCATCCTCCTAGGACAAAAGACAACACAATTCTTGATGGAGAGCTGAAATGCAGCTGTTTTCTACTGTGCTGGTACTGCAGTTAAACTGCTAATGAATACGTATTCCCCAAGAGATGTATTTCCCAGGGAAACTTTCCTAATTTGGCATGTGTTAAGAACAAAGCGAAAACGAGAAGAGAAAAATTCCCCCGACCCCCTCCCCCCCCCCCAAAAAAAAAGTTTCAGCTTGCTGTTACTTTGGAAATAAATCTAAGCAGAAATAATGACACGATGTATCAGTGGGAAGACTGTCACCAGGTATCAAAGAGCGCAGTGAACAGACTCCAGACTGGCTCCACTCTGCCTTTAACCCTCTGTTTTAGGCAGTGCTTCAGTACCTTCACCACTCATTGGTTTCAGTAGAATTTGAAGTTTGCAAAAAATGTCTAAAAATTATTGTTCTTCTGCTTTTTTTCATGTAGTTTTTCCATAGGTGGTAAATTAAGAATCTGATGATAAACACAGAAGTCATTTTCCCAAATTTTTTTTTTTTTTTAGTTTCTATGATACTTATTTTCATTGAATCACATCTAAAATATTTTCTGTTTGGCTGACATTCAGCAGCTTTTCCTTAGTCCTGGTTTTCCCTCAGCATTCCCTTTTCTTTAGGTCCTCCCAAATGAGCCCTGTCACTCCCTTCCCCCTGGTTGCTGTAGGAATAAGGTCCTCTTGTACGCAGCAAGATTGATGCTCTTTGCATAGTCAATTTTGGGGCACACTTAGGAGTCTCTAAACCTCTGTGACCTTGTGACCTTCCCAGGAGCTGTGAGGATAAAACCTAGAGAAGTTCAAACTATTCCTGGGCTCCGTACAATTATAAAGGTGTGGGAGGGCAAAGGCAAATGAGGGAAGTTGGGGTAGGTCAAGGGAAGCAGTTGTGTGTTAAAAATAATTGGAGGTAGAAGTTCAGAGAAAGATTCTTGTAACAGCACCATTTCGATCAAATCTTCTTTTCCCTAAAGATGGCAGTCCTTAGAATCCAAAATATTTCACATTAATGCCTTTTTTTTCCCCGGTAAAAGGGTCTTCAACAGCTTTATTTTCTCTCCATCATTGAAGACACTCTAGGAGCTTTATCAGAGCTAGAGCCTTATAAATTATTTTCACTTCTGGAATGGAACTAGTGTTATATTAATGAGTTAATAGCTCACATTAACTCCCTGAATGTGTTAAAGTCAAGCCTCCTCTCCACGGAGTTTTCAAAAGCAATCACCAATGTACTCTAAAGAAATTCCACTTCTCTGAAAGTTCTTGGATGTTATTTCTCCTAGCAAACTATTGATAAAAAGCAGTGTACAAATTGCCTGCTTGAATGTTTCATCTGTGGGGATTATCAGGGAACACAATCTCAAGAATTCCTTGGCATCTTGCTGAATTAAGCTCTAACATTTTGCTTTGCCACCTGGATGGCTTGATAAGGTCCCAGGTTGCCATTTCCTTGCCTCATCAGCTTTCCATCTGCTTCTTTCTTTCCTCTGAACACCAGCTCTTCGAGCCATACCCAGGTTTTCTCCTCATGCTACTGGTTGCTTTTTGTTTTAACCTTTTAGCTTCTATTTTATTCAGCTATGTAAACAAGCCAGCTATTCAGCTAAAAGGACAAAAATTTTAATACCTGGGGTTTTTTACTGCAGAGCAGAACATGACCCATTCAGCAATTCTTGCCAGGTAGAATAGTTTATTACAGACTAGAAGTGCTGCATGAAACTCTAAACCTTTGCTATGGATAAACTTTCAAAACTATGCTCAGATGAACAACCTTAGGTTGGAAATCAGGATGGTAATCTCTGAACAAAAGTTTCTCCGTAATTTTTCGGTATGTATTGGTTGCTCTGGGGCAGATTAAGATACCAGAAAACCAAAGTATATGCTTCAGCTTCAGATTAAAATGGATGAAATCTGACAATGAATTCTGACATACCTTCATATGAATAGAAGAAACTTTGATAGCATAAAGGTAAACTGGAATTTCAGGCTGTCTCCCTCTATGAATTAATTCTTTGTTATAAAAAACTCTCCCATTTAATATGGAACTCAGTGCCTGTTTGTTAGGAATACATAACTCTGAACAAGATGATATTACTTTATGTTCCTTTACAAGAAATAATAAGTATATTCATGCTGGACATCACTTTATAATCATAGCAAGACTAAAAGCTTTAAATTAGTCGTGACATCCCTGGTCCTTCAGGACCCAAAGACCGTGGTGTAATATTGAAAGAAAGATGTTCTTTAGCAGGTGCGTGATTTTCCTTAGTCAGTGGACCATTGACTTTCTCTCCATAAGTTCAATTTTTCTTCAGAGGTCTCCAAAGCCCTGAACGCATTAAAGGTCTCAGCAGAGAACACCCTGATGTCTATTAAATTTAACAATAACAAGTCCCCCGATGAAAGCAATTAAGCTGCAAGGATTTGCAGTGTGGATGCCTTCTCCTTGTTTCAGAGAGAAAGCACTCGGGTAGCAAAGTAAAAAGGGAAGGAAAATAAAATGCAGGTTGGCTCCAAACATCCCACAGTGTGTAAAATGCAGTGTCCGTGGGACAGCCACGGAGCTGCAGCCAGCAGGAGCCTTTTAAATCTGCACTGCAATGCCCTGAGCTCTCACCTGACCGAACATCGGCCGCCTGAGCGTTGGAGGATGCATTTCTTGCTTACTCAGACCTTTTGGGAGTTGCGCCCCTGTGTGCACTGAGATGTGCTGTGGCACCACGGAGAAATTCATGGATCATCCACACTTGCACGTTTTGGCGAGGTCTGGAGGCACAGAAGAAAGGAGAAAAGCAGAGGTGCTGCTCAAAATGTGCTTTCTGTTGAAGATTTTTCCAAACCTCTACATTTTTCAAAGTTTTTGGTGAAATAACCGGCTTGCTGCGCTCAGTATTTTTACAGTTTGGTTCTTTTTGCTGGCTCAAGATTCTTTTAAAAATAAAAATCCGCTTCATGAAAAAATAATTTTCATAATTATTATTTTATATGAGCTAACATAGCTTTATGGTCATGCATATGTGATGGAAAGCGGTTATTCTTGACTCTTGTTAGAGAGCTAGAATTAATTTCTCCACTCTCACAGTTTCTATAGTAACTGCAGTGGAAATTGCCTATTTGGATATTTTTATTCCGAAATAACTAGAATTTTCAAAGTAACTTCAATTGCTTCCAGAGTGATGCATCTTAGAGGAAGGAATGTGCCTCGGAGAACAGCACCTCACCTGAGTTGTATGTTGATATACCGAGAGCATTTTCCACTCTTGGCATGTTTGACTGAGGTAGTCCAGGTTCTGTGGGTCAAGGCCACAGTGGAGCTGGAGAGAGGACAAATCTTATTCAGAGAAAATACATTAGGTTGGTGCTTTTTTTCTAAATTATTTTTTATTTTAATATATCATCGTGTGAATCGTGGGATTTATCTCCCCAAGGCTGTTGAAGAGCCTCTAGCTTTGCTTTGTAAGGGGAGGATAAGGAACTTTCAGAGCTCTAGTTCTCATGTGAAGGTAGATGTTTGAAGAGTATGAGTTCTGGAAACCTTGGAAACCAGCTTAGCTTAAATGCCAATTCATGGATGATCTAAAACTGCCTTTGGTGTACACAAAAATAGTCCGACTTATGACATCAGTCTTAGCTGTTGTGGAGAAGGTTTAAGGGTAGAGACATTTCTTCCCACTTCTCAAGCACCTTGTTTTGCCTGTGTTAGACTTGAGAAGCTGAAAAATACATGTTTCACTGTTATTTACATAATTATTATTCACTGTTTTCTGGAAAGAGGCCTAGTACTTTGGAGGCAGATTCTGTCTCTTAACCTATTGAAGGCATCAGTCCTTTGTTGGAGTGCGATGTGAAATGATTGTTCTTTCCATTTTTTTATATTAACCCCTTTCTGTAGTTAGGTGAAGAACTTTTTAATCGCCCATTCCATTCATTTATCAATTTAATTGCGCACTCTGGTATCAGGTTTACAGATACAGGCTATTTTCCCTGCCATAATATCAAGCAACTTCCTGATATCATGTTTTGTGAAGTCAGTATTTGGAAATTTGGATTGCATTTTTCTCAGATGTCAGTGACAGAATCTTTTCTGGCTGAGTTCATTAGATGGTATAGTTGAAATGCTATTTAAGCTTCAAAACCCCAGAGATAAAATGATGATGTTTCTGGTAATAAGGAGGATGGAAAGGAATTCAAAAAGGCAGCTGTTCTCATACATTACAAAGAATCAATATTTAAATCAAAGCAGATGATCTGAGTTGATTCAATTCACAACCACATGTTAGCAGGAGTTATTTTGAGGATCAATGCTGCCAAGTAAAAATGATGCTTGAAACCAAAAGAAGAAAATAAATCCACAGGTGCTCTTCAGGACTTTCATCTTGTTCTGGATTTCTGGTTGTGCAGTTCTAGAAGTTTAAATTCTTGTTAAAGACCCATTTCCCTTAAAACTTCTGTCTTTATTATTATTGGGAAAGGAAGTTTAGTTCTTCTGTCACTTCAGATGGTTTCAAGGTAGTAAGGAGGAGACAAGACTCTGCAGTACATGAGTCTGGTTTTGGCATCATAGATGCACTAAAACCATTTTAATTCCTTCCCACTTCCCTCTCTCTCTGTCTGATTCCCAAATGCTGAGGCCAATGGTCAGAGATCCCCTCTGTGCATGGGATGGACTCCAGGACTTCAGAGCTCTTTTCCACTCTAATTGAATCTGTGATGAAGTCCCGTACCTGCCCACAGAGTGTGGGAATGGCCCCTGGGGAATCTCCATGGAAAACAACTCCGAGCTTGGACTTGAGAATTATTTGGGAGTGTGCACAGAAACGTAGGCCAGAAACATTCCCTGGATTATTTTAGCAGTATACAGGACCACATTTTATTGCCTGGAAATGGTATCATTAAGTAGTATAGATGTAGCCACAAGTACTGTGTGGAAGAAGTTTCCCTGCCAAAGCACTGCATAAACATAACAGCCACTGCTAATGAACAATTAGGTTTGTGGGCTTGATGGTTGATGACAGGAGACATCGGAAAGCGCTCTGGAATCTAATGATAATAAGCTCTGTAGAGCTGTGTGATGTTAATTGAGGAAGTAAAAATATATTAGAGATCTGCATTGCTGCGCCGTCATCGCAAACAACACGAGTTCCTCTTTAGGTGGTTTCTTTGTTAACAGCTCTTGCTCCAATCCCTCAGGATACTTTGTCATTCAGCTTACCAACATTGCTCCAAATGTTCTTTTTTCCTAATGAATGGAATGGCTCAGAAATGAAAGCTTTGAAGTGACAGTCGAATCTTCTCATCACCGAGAAGCTCATTATTAGTTTGCAGGAGCCTTTGTGAAATTGTATCTTGATGGCACTGGTTGCAGCCGTGCATTTCAGACCCTGTAAATACGGACCTAATTCTAAATATCCACCTCAGATTGCAGAAGAGCCACAGGACAAATAAGGTTGCAGAAGCAAGTTGTTCAGCTTTTGAGGCTTCACACGTGGTGATACTAAAATTAAAATGGAAATAATTCAACTGGAATAAGCGGAAGGATTTATCAATGCTTGTTGAGCTATTCTTGCCCAGCATCTGTATAATTATAGAATATATATATAAAGAAAGGGGGGTGAAAAGCGCCAACTATATATTGCTACTGCCTGCTTTTGCCCTGCAGCCTTAATTAGAACAGATTTGCTCTTACATCAGAACTGTGTCTGTCCACCAAAGTCATTGGTGTGGCAATTACAGTAAAAGATCTCTGAACTCCACTGATTAGGGAAACATGTTCTTGTGAGCAAACACTGAGTTCCTGACTCGGACTTGTGCATTAATGTGCAATTAACTGATACATAATACATAATCCATGACCATTCAGATCCAGATGCCTTTGATCAGACCACATCTAACTCGGCTGATGGTTCGGTATGCAAATGGTCAGTCTCCTTGAAGCTGCTAATTAAACAGTTCCTTTTTGTAGCCAGGATATGCTTTGATGTGTGTTTTACCTGCTGAACCCATGTGTTCTATTTCTGCTATGCATCCCTTTCCTTTGTTACCGAGCTGGCTTTTGAGTCAGCTTTGAATATCAAAAGCCAGCTGGCTGTTCATCTCTGGTTGTTCATCCTCAGCCATTACTTGTCATTTACAGGAATTCACCTGTTTCTAGAGGGAGTGACTGTTGAGAAATTAAAAACAGGGTTATTTTTGTGGCATCTTCAAAGTTACGTTAGAGCCATTCCCGGTGCTCTGGTTGGGAATAAAGTGGTTCCTCCTGCTGAGACATGTTTGATGGAGGAGAGAACACACAGCTTAGGGTGTCTTCTGTTCTCGTGCATGGCTTCCACTTCTTCATGGTGTGCACATCTGCTTTGGTGTGCAGGAATAAGAGATGGGATTTATTTGTCAGAGTGCAATGAAGTGGTACAAATGCACACCAAATAATAAGTTACTTTGCTCCCAGTCTGCATAAACAGAGCTACTTCCAAATCCTCTTGGTTTCCTCCCACTAAACGTGCTGGGTATTGCAGTTGACATAAACAGCTTTTTGGGCTTCAGCCTTGCATTGAGGGAAAGATCAAGATCAAATTAATAAAGGGCAAAAGAAGCAGCAGAAAAGAAACTTGGCAGGACTTCCACATATGGAAAGCCCTGATCTTTTTGAAATCTCTGGTAGGGGTTGAAGCCCTTAATATTCATCTTGTGGTCATTTAAAGAGACTCCATTTAAGTGATAAGGGGTTTTCTGATTATCCTTTGGAAAATTAAAAATAACAGATCTAATATATAAAATTTTATTAGTACTTTTCAATTACCTTTCAGTTTCCTTTCATTAATCATGCATCTCCATGAACAAGATGATAAATTATAAGTGAATACTCAAATATCATAATTTTAAAAGTGAATTTTAATAAGAGCCCATGGATGATGTGAAATACCCTGCAGGAAAATAGAAAGAGGAGTTTTGATAATTCCTCAGGTTTGTTTTCTCTAAAGTCTCATTGATTTGTATCAGTGACACGAGAGTCTGATTTTTATGTCTGATTATGTTCTTGCCTGTTCACAAGGGAATTTATAGTACATTTTCGGGAGCAATTCCAGCTGATATACAGATAATGCTTATAGTTTCTAAGTAACTATTTACTTATAGTTAGTTTTAGTGAGTGGATCAATATTTGAAATAGGAGACACCAACTCCATATGTTGTCCTCCTACGTCAAGCATTCAGCAAGGAATTAATTACTCCTCTTTATTGCTGGGTTTGGTAGTTAATGAATGATTTAGCCAATAGACTCCTCCTACCAATTCTGGACTTAAGGCAATAGCTTGAGTGAAAGTAATACAAAAAAAAAAACCAGAGTAATAATACAAAGTACTATAACAGAAAGGCTTCGTACCACAAATCAGAGCAGATTTTCCCAGTCTACTTAGTTTCCTTTTCGTGTCTGTCCTCTGAGATACACTGACCTACAGTTTTACAGGCTGAGCATCTACCAGATTTAGCTCATTTTGGGTTGGGCAAAAAGGCACGTGGTTCAGTTTTACTTTTATTCTTGGAAGATGTATCAGTTCCAAATAGTGGTCAAGTTGTACTTGCGGGGAAACCAGAGAGAGGAGCAGGAGAACCAGTGTCCAGGAATATTTAAACACATTGTATATCTTCATGAAACACACCACATAAATCTTCCCTGCCAGCTCCCACGATGCCTGTTCCAGGCTGTATTAATCCCTGTGACAGTTTACACGATGCCCTCGGTGTGGATCTGAGTGCAGGGGCATTTCTCCTGCTTAACTTTGGGGTGGAGCTCTGCAAAGGTCCAGGATTCTGTCCAGGGAAGGACCCAGGTACCAAAAATGTCTTCATGCCAAGTAGGACCAACTTGGTAATTTAAAAATTCTCTGACTGAAAACCTGACGTTTCAGGTGAGTTGGCAAAAATATTGGATTAAAAAATGACAGCACTAGTAATTTAGATTATGTTTTTATCTAATTGCACTATATAATCTAAAAAATTCAACTAAAATAAGCTTATAATAAAATAAAGTAGGACTTTTTCATTCCACAACAGTCTGAAGGAGTTTCTTGACCTTTTCTACTACCAGTACTTTTTCCTTTAATTTATCCTCTAACTAATATTGATAAGCATATCATTCAATATTTCAACCTTAGCAGTCACTAAACCCTTCTAGAAAGGTGATTCAGATGAAGACTCACAATATATCAAGGCCCTCTGTAAGTTTTCTAATTTTTTTCTTTAATAGAAATAGGAATTGTAAAATTAGTCATTATAGGAGAGTTAGAATTACAATTAAATTCCTTCCCTCAACAAGATCCACCTTTTCTTTATCCTGAGTGCCTGGGTACTACACCTGTAAAGAGATGGCTGCCTGGTGCTTCTTTTTTCTTAATTAAAAGAATATGAGACAAATTATGAAAAGAATACAGGACAAGGTCACTGACACACTCCCCGCCACCCCCATCTGTCCAAACACAGTGTCGCAAAACAAAACTTCTTTTCAGGGACTGACCAATTTTGCATAAGCTTGAGAGCAGGCCAAGCACTGTATGAATTTTGGTTGATGAAATTAGTTTTAATCTGTGATTCCTAAGGCTTTTCGAATGCATATGTGTGTGGATAGCTCAGAAGAAATGGTTGGGTTACTTAGTGCTTTTATAGTATGGATTTAAGGGAAAAAACCCTGTTCCTCTGAACAGTTTTTAGGCATCTTCCAGAGGAAAAGGAACTCATGCAAGGCTTTTGGAAAAGGCAAGTGGCTGAACATTCCCCGTGCTGGTGTTCAGAAGGTTTATAGGAGCTGCTCAGTGTCTTTATTTCATCACTCTGAGTAGTTAGGAAAGATAAAAGTAGTGACAAGAAGTGTTTTAATTGCTCTCTAAGAAGCCTTATAAAATAAGACTTCCAGCTGATCTTGAGCCAAACAGAAAGCCCTTTAATATGAAGTGCACAAAACAGTGTGATGTCCTGGTTTTATGTAGACGGCATTGTTCTATTTATTTCCACAAAAGACTAAACAAATGCAATTAAAAATCTTGAAGCAGTGTAAGTAACGAGGTGTTCTTCTTGCCTTCGGTTTGATGAGGTTTTCTCTTGAGAAGAGATGTCCTTTCCTTCAGATAAGACTCACAGTGTAAATGCAGAATGCCACGTTCTGAAGGTCAGCTTTGGATCACATGAACTTCAGCTTAAAAAGGCAGTCCTACTTCTAAGGTAGTGATTAGTATTAAATTCTCCATTTTAAAATGTATGAATCCCGTGTGTTAGAAGATCAAACAGGGAATGCTTTTGTTTTCCATGGCTGTATCCTTCAATTTTTATGGTGTGTAGACGAATAGGTCACTCTCCTTGGAACAAAGGGAGAGAGGGAAGGGACAAAATGTCATCTCATGCAGTGTTGACTTGATTCTCTAATTTTTATTTCTCTTTCTCAACATGGAATGCTCTTCTTGTCTGGAAAAAGTGCGTGAAAAGATATGTAAAGGGTTGTACAACTATGTAGGCTTATATCCATATAGGTATACATATTGGTGTATATAAATGTGAGCATATCTATATAAATAAATACATAATATTTTGAAGATGTTCCAGTGAATTGAGTTTTGGCCCCTAGGAAGGAATTTTCTACCTGGTGGTTCTGTCTTTTGAATATTCCTGGCTTGAATATTCCTGGCCTTGTTGTTTTCCCTGTATAGAATGGGGGGATGGAGGGGGAAATGCTGTCGTGAGTGAAAGTGCCTTTTTTTTTTTTTTCCTTTGCTTTTCTACATTTTTCTTTACAGCTGGCTCAACATCGAAGCATTTGACTTGTGCGATGGTTGAGTTTTAAAGACAGGCTTAGAAAGCAGGGCTGGGCTTGGTTAAGGACTGATGCTGTGTTGGAAGAACAGCAGAAGGGTGGGTTGACTCTGATTCAGATGCTTAGGAACACTCTGGGCTTTTGGGAACCTGGAAAACATTCCTACAAATATTTAAGAACTGCCATTTCTTTTTTATATCTCTTAGATTCTCCATGCCCCTATTATCTCAGCATCCTCCAGCAATCAGTGCAGGACCTGCATTCTGACTTTTCTTCCCAAATTATCCCTTTGAATAGTCTTTTGGTGACAGAATGACTGTTTTTCCTTAAAATACGTATTTCAATTTTCTTTCTTTCGCTGCCTGGAATTTCTGCCATAAGCCTCTCTGGTGACATACTAAGGATTGATGGATCTTGCTTTATGTTGGGTGCTGAAAGTGGTGACATTTGTCACCCAGAGGCGTGGTGGGACCCCAGTTTGAGGTTTCTGACCAGCTGTTAAGGAAGGGCTGGGCTCCCCGGGGAGAAAACAGACATATCTCTGCTCCCTGGGCACCAGAGCAACTGCAGCTTCTTTTTAAGCTGCTGCAGAGAACCCCAAATGTCTTTTGGGACTGAAGAAATCTAGGGATAATTAAGTTCTAAGCCTTGAAGGAGTTATATATCACATATATTAAAGTTGTCAGGGCTTGTGAAAGCCTGTTTGTACCAAGACAAACATATTCAATGCACACACAGAGTGTCTGTTTGTATGTGCACTGATACATATATACATACAGTAGTCCAAGCTATGTGGAAAACATCAGCAAGCAGAAATCCTGGTTGTTGTTTGTTTTTTTTTTTAATGGTGGTTTGGTGGTTTGCAAACAGATGTTCCCTGCTGGAGGAAGCCCCCGCCGCTGTCGGGCGCTGCGTTCTGCCTCCTGACATTACCCGTGTCTTGCTTGAGTTCACCAGCGAGACCCTGGGCTGGCTGGTGGGGCTTCATATGGTGAGAAAGATAAATAGAACTGACGGCGCCCTCCATATGGCTGGCTTTGACTTCAAGGAATCCCTCAAGAGCAAATACAGTTTCTGGAGGACAGAGAAGCAGTGTGGATTTGAATAAGTACATTTATAAAATAGAATACTCTGTCCTCTGAAATATTTTCTGTGAACAAATGACTTATTTTTTTAGACAGGTCGTTGTTTCAGATGCCTCTGAGGGTGTGTGCAAGTTGTGTGACTTTTAGCTGGTGTTGATTCATTAATACCTTTATCTGTTCATATCCAGGTCTAATCTGTGACTGGCAAAGATGTAGAAGTTTGGCAGACAAGTAAATTCTTCCATGTGACTCTTACCTTTGTCACTGGAAGGAGATTTAATCTGTTTAATGATTGTCAAGTCCAGATGCACCACAAAACAGTCTCTACAAACCTATGTTCTAGTTTATAGTTATTTTTATTAACTGTACATTGTTGAAGCATTTCCCATAATATTTTCTCTTCCATAGTGTTTTGTATGTTACAAGTATTCCATTAAATGCAACACACTCTAATGTCCAGTTGCTGCAGGAGAACTGGAGTTAACTAAGTACTATAAAAATCAAATATGAAAAACAGATTATATTGATGTTTCCGCATGCAGTTGAATTGCACTGAATCATTTACTAAATCAGAGATCGGTGAATGAATTTATTATGTCACTAAAAGTTCAGTCTTACAGGAATTTACCACTTGAAAAGAAAAATGGTAAAGTTCAAACACAAAAACCCCTTTTGCATCAGTAAACCACGTCTGAGTTGTTCACCAGCAAAGGGAATTTGAAGCCTTCTTTCTACAATTTGTGAATGTTTTGGTAATGACTCAAAAGCAACAGAGTGCTGAGGAAATAAAAATTCCTGGGTTTTTTATTTTTTCCTTTTGCAGGTATTTTTCTAAACAGGCTTTTCCAGGCTTGTCATAGTGATTTCTCTTCTTATTCTTACTTATTTTTTATTCTAATATAGCTTTGGAAATGTTTATATGAGCTGTAGAACTGAAAACTTTTTTATCAGATACTCTCACCAACTTTCATATATGATAATTTTATTCTCTGATCTTTTACTATGTGAAATAAAGTCAATGTTTTTCTCACCTTTATTCTTTTTATTGAGTTCTGGAGAGGAGACATTGTATATTATTAATGAAGCTAAAGACAAACAGACCCTTTAAACCTTTGTTTCGTATTTGATCTTCTAATGCAGATCGCAACACTTTTCAATCACCCACTGATTGTAATTCTTTTGAAAGTTTCAGTGTAACCCAAAAATCAATATTAACAGATGTTGTTTGCTCAAGCCTGAATACATTCCAGAAAAACGCTCGTCAGATGCATCCCGTCTATGGTTTCATAAAGTTTCAGCTTCTCAGAATCGATGTCAGCAGATGTTCCCTCCTTTGATTTCATTCCTTCCCAGGGCGCTGCAGAAGTGCTGCCTCCAGCAGAACTGGGCAGGCGAACGGAGCCCCCAGGGATGGGACAGCTCCTGGTGCTGCCACAGCATCGGGGCCTGTCGGCTCCTCGAGGGACACGTTGTCTTCTCCAATTTCACTGGGGACCAATAATTAAACAGGGGTTTCCCTGTTTTAATTACCCTGATGGATGACCGTGGAAATCAATCTGTAGAGTGTTGTCCGTCCACGTTCAGTTCTATGGCAAAGGCTGGATTAGCAATTCTTTATTAGTGAGAGTGTTAATAGAGAAAGGAAATATTAGCGAGTTGGGGAGGAAGAAGAGAAGGAGGAACTCACTTGCCTGGGTTTTGGTTTGGTGTTTTTGTTTTACAGGCTCCCATGAAATCTGTAATTTTTGCATAGACTGCTCCAAGGCCTCTGTTTTCATGAATGTGTTAAGAGATTCCTGACTGCACAAAAAAAAAAAAGGTAACAAACCCCCAAACCATCTTATTGGGCAGTTTGGAGGAAGGAATAAACCGGTTTATCCCTCCTCTAGTGTGTAAAAAATGCAGTGGGTGCAAGTTTGCAGCTGATCTATGTAGTGAGGAAAGTGTAATCCAGTGCAGTCGGGGAATTGCTGAGTGGGGTTGTTTTCTGGTGAAAATAAAGTTATATAAGTGACTGTGCTTCTCTGTGAATATGCACAGTAATTTCTGATTGCAATGAGGCAACTTCCTAGAAACAGCAAAACGCATCTGCTGCAAGTTCTGGAAAAGTGATCAGCACTTGTTATAAAGTATATTTGAGATTAATAAATATTGTTGCTGTCTATAATAATATTTAAATTTGCCTCATTCACAGCGCTAATGAAAATGAGAATGGCTTTTTTTTAATAATTTGGAATATAATAATAAACAGATAAATTGCAGCAAGATAAAGCTTAGAGGAAGATCTGCTTTAAAATGATTACGTATCTTATGTCAGGAAGTTTTCTACAATTGGCATCATTTCAGTGCTTAGAGCAGTTTTGGTGCCTGTTTATTATATTCAGATTCAGCACTCATCAAGGAGAAGCCAACATGCATAAACTGGAGGTTTGGTTTTTTTGGGAGGTTTTTTTTTTGGATAGACTTTACTAACAAACTGTACAATTTTAGGGTAGTAGTTTTTCTTTAGCCCTTTCTATACATATGTATCTGTGGCAGCTACAGTGTGATTGCACGTTCTAGTATATGGTACATTTTATTTTCACTACTCCTTGTAGGAGAGAATAAAAAGAAAAAACACAAATCTCTTTTATAGTTCCACAGTATACCTCAACTTCAGCAACATATTATTGATTATAAAATTTCAGCTTTTCTAGGACACTAGTCAGTAGTTTATTTTCTTTTCCTCTTATAGCTCATTTCCATGATGAAAAGTGGAATTTGTAGTATGTACATACTTGTAAAGAGTGAGATGTGGAGAAGCAGAAGTCTTGCTACTCCTTGGAAACATTTTGTTCTTCTGTTTAAAAAGAAAAACAGACTTTTTGGCCAATTCCTTCCAGTAAAATAGGCTTTTTCTGAAACAAAATGGAGCCACAAAACCTTGTCCAGTTGTTCTTAGTTGAATTGCTGCTGGTTTGGAGAATAACAACATCTCCAGAACTTCTCTCTATCCTTTCACTGAATATGGGGAAAGCCCTCCATCCATATAAGCAAACCTTCATACCCTTTCTCCATCATAACGTTGTTGTTTGTTAGCAAAAGAAATTAATTTGGAATCTCCAATACTTCCAGGAACTTTTTCAGGTGCATCTGTAGCCAAATGCAGGAATTCTCATTATGTCCTTACTCAGATAACAAAATAGAGTTTTTTTTCAGCATTGAAATATGTAGAAACAAATGATCTTTCAGCACCTTTCAGCAGTCAGTCCATATTAAACATTTAGGAAACAGGGATTTTTTTATACTTATTATTAAAATAAGCGTCAGCACACAAGAGAACTTTTAAGAGGCTGGTAATCCTCAATGGAGACAATGCCATCCTGTTTGCAGCCAGGATCCTAAAAACACATGATCAGTAGTTTCAGCTCATTGGTGACTGCACTGCATTTGGTTACAAAGGTATGGAAGGTTCTTGGGAAGACTACATAAAGTGTGGACCCAGCTGTTAAAATGCAGGAACACTAGGAAAAGCTGTGTGTATGGAGTACTTGTAAACTGACTTTTATTTTTTGAAGTTTTAGAAAAATACATTTATTAAGATTCTGCTGACTATCAGTAACATGAATTGATTAATTGTCCAGAAACTTAAGTACTTATTACATTTCTCTCCTGGTCCCCTCCGTCATCTCTGTCTGGTTTTCAACCAGTGTCAGATTTCGCAGTGCTGGCTCATTTCTAGGATAAATAGGTATAATTCATATTGCCAGCTGCCAGGGACTACTGTATTTGCCAATAAATGGGGAGCAGGAATAGCTGAATGAAGAGACGTTTGAGTTGAGAAGAGAAAGTTTAAAATTAGCAAATGTGATGAATGCTATCTTATCTGAAGTCATTTCTCTCCAGATTCATCAAGGGCACAGCTGCTGGAGTGTGCGACACGAGAGACAGTCAAGCGGTGTTTACTTGGTAGAGTGAAATATAGCAGGAATTTGCAGATTACATTAACTGGAATAATGTTGCATGAATACTTTTTAGGGGTTGTGAAATCATCAGAAAGAAATGGAATAAAAATTCCACAGATAAACCCTCTCTGTGACAAGGAGAGTAAAGATGATATTCTTTAGAAAGGTGCTGCAGAAGAGAAGACAAGTTTTGTTTAAGGCCAGTTTTGTTTAGAGAATTAATATATTAGGACTTTAATTAGTTATAACACATAAAAAGCAAATTTATTATTCTTTCAAAGAATTTCTATAACAACTATTTTTCCTGGTTTCCCAATCAGCTGAAATAATCAGGTAAATTTGCAGATAGCAGAAAATTTTGTATCTGTGACACTTCAGATTGGCCTTCAAAATATTAAAAATAACTGTCAGATCTTGAATTTCAGAGATTTTTAATAGTTTCTCTCAGACTAAGTTACTTAGAGAGAAGGTATTTTATAACGGCAATCTTTAGTTTAAGGTAATAGTACATTTTAGAGGACAAAGAAGTAAGTCCAGGAGGCTTTGTAATGTAATACAGTGATATAGTTATGGAGCCTCTCAAATTGATGGGCAACTGCCTGGTAGTGTTGTTGGCAAAACATCTTCTAGCTTGGCCTCTGTTCAGTGCTGAGCTACAAAAGTCACAGACTTTAAGAAGAATTTTACTTTTCAGGTGAATCTGGCAATATATTGAATTAATTAACTTTTAAACTGTGAATGATCCCATGATCTTTCTAAGGACCCTGCCCTTGAAAGGGAAGAGGTTGAAACAAAAATCTGTTCAGGATTAAATGGTCTAAAGTGGATTGTGCAAAAAAGAATGATAAGTTCTTAGAAGAAATTATTAGTTCTAGAACTTGAAATGAAGCCCTCAAAGGTAGGGTGTGCTGAACGTGCACAAATTTTGCAGAATTCTCTATTACATCCAATTTCTGTTGCATGATAGTTGGAAGATTATGAAAATTCTTTATTTTGAGTAGTGGAGCTTTTGATGGAGGTGTATCAGGAAGTCCTGTGGAATTCCTGCTAAGCAGGGGTTAATCACGAGAGCAGGCAAGGAAAAGTGGTGTAGGCTATGAAATTGTAGAGGTCCATATGTGGAATATATACATATATGGAATATATACATATATGGGATGACCTTGCTGCATCCCGTAAGAGATGGAGCCTGCACTGTGAAGGATAATCTTGTTGAGATGGGCCGATGGGCCTCACATTTAGAGCATCGAGGAAGCAAAAAAACCTTTGGATGGTTTGGGATGTGAGAAAAGGAATATTTCTAAATGGCAGGAGAGAATAATGAAATTATTTAAAGTCTGAGGAATTCAGGCTACTGCTCTTATTATTCTTCACTTAATTATATGACAGAGAAAAAGGTATATCTGAAAAGTTATGAAACAAGTTAAAATAAGCTATTATCTCATATTCTTTTTATTACTCTGAACAGCTCAAATCACAGGCCAGCTGCTGGGCAAAACAAGTCCTTTTTTTCAGAGACCTTTTCCAATAGGCAAATGAGAGAAAACTATTGATCCAGAATGCCCTATTGTGATATTTTCAGCCCAATACCTCAGCTGTGATGCTCACAGTTGTTCCGAACCACACTATGTTGAGGTTCTCAGCTCCAAAGCATTCGTTTTGTAGCTCTATTCACCTCCGCCGTGAGACTCAGAACGAGCCGGAGAGAGAGTTTCAGATTTTTTGGCTGTCTGATAATAATGATAAAAATACGCACACGGCGGAGAGTTACCATGTATTTGGAGCGCGATTCATCACAGACTCTTGACCAAAAAGGCTTTTCCCTTGAACCAACACCCTCTTTGCTCTCAGCTGCCGCAGCTGAAGCCACATGGACGGGGGGTGTAAATCCAGGGCCAGCTTCTTATTTAGCATTTCTGCCTCGCCCAGTGAATCGCAGGCAGGAAATCGCTCCGCCTGCCAAAATTTATCATACCGTGTCTCCAAAAGTGAAAACAGGTTTTTCTTACAGCAAAGCAAATGCTGTGTTTTGCCACAGATAATATTTTTGAAAGTTGGTACAAGGTATCTTTGTAGCGCAGATATATTTTTTTTTCCAAACTGATTGCATACTTCAAAGTACAGAGCTTTTTGAGATCCTCTTAAAACTAATTAATCAACTTTGCAAACTGCATATCTTCCTTTCAAGTAGAACCTACAATCCCTCTACCTTGGGGACTAATTTTCTTGTTTTCCCAGCATTTTCCAAATCTAATTATTGTACCTCTAAATAGGAGATTTGTTATTACACGACGTGATTAATTAGATACGTTATTTCTTTATCAGGTGAGAAATCACCACAGGATTGATGGTAAGCTTATGAAATCAACAAAGACTGTATAAGGCAAAATGCAATTACTTCTCAATTAAAAATCCATTTGACATATTTGAGAGATTAATAAACAAATTGGATTTGTTTCTAACAAAAATGATTGGGTTTTTAAGAATGATGAATCATATTTGATGCACCTCATCTGAATCTAAAGCATAAAACCTATAAACTTAGTCAACCAGAGGTAGAAGAGACTTAATTTTTCAA
Organism: Grallaria varia; assembly: GCA_013396735.1. NCBI lineage: Eukaryota > Metazoa > Chordata > Aves > Passeriformes > Formicariidae > Grallaria > Grallaria varia. The sequence continues at coordinate 1,309,699 of VWZG01002872.1, read as the reverse complement.
ACATGAACTCTAAAATGGCTGAATCATAAGTCAATATGTAACCCAGATGCTACTGCATTCATTACCTTGCCACTTAATCACATTTAAACTCTTTGTTTGAATTAGGGCATTGCATTCTTATTTACACAACCTCGAAAAGCGCTTGAAATGCAAATAATCTTTACTACTTTCCCTGCTTCTGGGACACCTATATTTATATGCATAGAGGTCTGTGAAGTAAAAGGCACTATATTCAGTTTAAAAACACAAGCACGAAAGTATTATCCAGTAGTTCACGTATTATATTAATTCTGAAAATTAGGAGTTCTTAAGATATGGGGAATCAACTCTTTGCCCTCCTAAGCAGCTGTAAAACAACCTTAGCAATGCCCAGTGTTACAAAAAAAAAGTACTACAACTTGAACTTTGGACCTCTTCAAAAATATACAGACAGTAACAGATTTAATCCTACCCCCAGCACAGGCAGTAATGCCCAGGACCCTCTCAGCTTCATCAGAGATCCTCCTTTCACCCTGAGTTCCTGCACAAGCCTAATTCCAGGGATTCTGTTGTCTTGCAGCTTCCACTGACTTCTCTTGTGCCACTAAACTTGTGCCACTAACGTGTCCAAAGAGGGTCAGACTGTGCCTGTTTTTGCTTACGAAACTGAAGGATCCATTTGACATGTTGTTTAGGAATTGATGGACTTTTGAAATAAATGGATATGTGCCCGTTTTGCAAACGACTGTGGGAAACAGAAACACCTTCCTATAGAACTGGTGCTTCCATCTGGACATATTTCCATCCTATTTGAGCAGAGTTGGTCCTCCCTTCATTCCATGTTGTGACATTTCCAGGGAAAGTTTATTCTTGCAGAAAGATGAACTCCTTGACTTTTGGAGAGCCTGGAGAATTCAGAGGCGTGCCATGATAATAGTTGACCATCTCCTGGCCAAGTGAGAACACTTGTTCTGATTTCCCTGTTGTTAAGGCCAGTTTCGGGGTGTGAGAGAAGCATCTGAAACTGTAGGATTTCAATCCAAGAGCACTTTCCTGGTGCTCAGGCATTATCTGGGAGCCATAAGGATGCCTCTCTGGCAATCTGTCACTTATCAAGCATCTGATCTATCAGTTCCTATGTCTGCTTTTGAAAGCCTTATAGGAAAGGCCACTGATTTTTTCTTTTCAATCCTCAGGAATCAAATAGGCTTTAAAACAAGAAAAGACACGATTTCATTATTTTGGAGTCATAAACTCAAGAGTTAGTGAATAGCCTCTCTTTAGTGCTAGAGAATGACAAAAGACTTTAATCATAATATAGAAATCATGGTATGTGGGCAGAAAAAAAAAATTACATGGTAGGAATTCATCCTAAATTCAAGTCCTAATTAATCTTACAAATACCGTACAACAGAAATGCAGTGATATTTGTTTCCAGTCATTTCTCAAGGGTGTGTAGTATGTGGAATTATTGAATTTCTTTTATTAAATATTTTTTATATTAAAAACAAAGATACGAGCAGACCATAACATTAAAAAGTTTCTGTCAACTTTTTAGAACTATTTTAGGTGAAAAGGATTTTTGCTGTCGTGAGAATCCAAGTAGTCTGATGCTTTTAAGCAAATATAATTTTTAAAGTAGTAAAAAATAAATTAAGGAAAGGAAAACTTCTTTTAGGGCAGGTGTTTAACTCCTCAGTTACATACTTTCTACTAAATAAATGCAACTTCAGTGATTTGACTCATGCACAGCCTGACTGATATGGTATGTGTATTCCAATTTATGTGCCAGTTAGCAGGCTGGAATGTTAACAATCTCTCATTTATTTTCTGTCTATTTCTGTAAAATATTTCATATTTTGTCTAATGGGCTTCAAGCAGAGGTGGGCAGTGGAACCATCCCTATTTAAAAGCTGAATTATGGTGCTTTTCAAAGTTTTAGTTCCCAACACAAGTACAGGAATCCTGACGGAGCAACATGTGTTCTTCCTTCCCAATTCCTGAATTCTTCTTCAAATGGAGGAAATTTGCATGTCTCTGCATATTTCTTTCTTGGAGTGTTCAGGCTTTCCCACCGGGACCTGCCCGTGCTTTGCATCTGTTCTTAAATCCTTACGTAGCTTCCATTTCCTCCCTCAAAGGTGGGTGACAAGAAGCCTTGAGGAGCGAAGTGGAAATGATCTGTGTGCTCAGCATGGAAGAACAAGATCTCCAACAAGGAGAAAAAGGAGATTTAACTCTTTCTTGGCAAATGGGAATTTTGTCTAAGTTCCTTTAAAATGTATTGGCTGACCTTGGGATTAAAAGAATGGTAGCTCAGTCGTACAGTCCTGCTGCCAGAAAGTGTTTTGGTTCATTCAGGGGTTTTATTTAGGATAAAGGCTGCATCTTTTCCCTGTGACAATAGTTAATATGCCCATTGCTCCTAGCAAGCCCAGTGCTATGGCATATTTCTTTCCTCTGTTGTACAATGAGTGCTTGAGTTCCATCCTGCATTCCACTTGAAACTTATTTCCCTGGAAATGATGGAAAGCCTGTGACTCCGAATGCTGCTGCAGTTTTAGTTGGCTGCTTGATAAATGGCAACGTGTGTGAGTGCTCTGGGATTTTGTTTCATTTCAGTTTACTAAAGGCCTAATACAAAACCCAGGGAGGCAACGGGAGAGCTTTTGTCTTTGGATTGGGCCCTAAAGAATTGCCAATATCTGTTGAAAAACCATGTTGTACTTATCAAATGAAAAGATCAGTCACGATTTTGAACAGACTGCAGTAACACTTCGATTAAAATTAGACAACTTGGTATTTTCTATTATTAAAAATGAGGTTTTTCCCTTTGATATTTCATAAGGAAATGCAGACTAAGAACCTTTCTGCATATGAGCTAATCACTACTTCTCTTTTTTTTTTTTTTTTCTTTTTGTAGTCTAAATGGTCTGAAGCTCTGGATCCCCTCCAGTTTCAGCAAATGAATAATACCTGGAGGGATAGAAATTTCATATACTTTTTTTCCCCTCAAGGCTATCTATTCTGCTGACTGTATGGCTGTCTCTCTAAACCATCCTATCAATTGCTCAAGTGTGAATGCCATGTAATATGTTTTATATCTGGAAGGTTGAAGCTTTCTTCTCCTACTGGGAGCTTCATATTTTGATTAGACGGTCTGACTTTCTTTCTTTCTTTTGCCTCCTAGGAATTCCTAAAAAATTATCTCGTTGTACAAATAGTTTGGCAACTGCAACTTTATAGCTACTTGTGTAGAACTTGCTTTCCTCAGTAAAATAGGAGAGCTACCTGTCAATCTGAAATGCCTTCCCCATCAGTAATGGCAGGCTGCAAGTTCTTTGTTGTAGCAAATGTCATACTCAAATATGCATTTTAAAGCATTACCTTGGCTAAAGGATTTGGTCTTGTAGGTATGTTAACTTATTTATTTCACCTGTGCACTGTTAGGCTGTTTAATCCTCATCTGGGTCCGCAGCAACATGAGAGAAAATTGTCAGTGGTTTAGGGGTCCTGTGGCGTAATTGCAGGAGTGGTTATAATATTTAATACAGTTTTGGGGACTTTTTTGGCTCTTGGACTTTTAGCGATCTCGGGGTCTTATCTGTGGGCATTAATTAAGGAAGGACACTCCAAGACTGCCTGTTTTTCCGGAGTGCTCAAGTCCTGCACGGAAAGAGGAGCACAATAATGAGGAGGACCCAGCTCCGGGGGTTAAACCAGCCTTGCCCAGGGTCCTGCTGGCTGGGAGATGCCCCAGGGGAGAAGAGGACATGGCACAGCTCTGAAGGTGGTTTTTCGGCTGCAGCAATGCAGAGGGTGGTTGTTGCAAAGGAAAAGTTCTGTGCGTGCAGCGCTGACCTTGGATGAGTCTGACCCAGTAAAAGGTTCAATAATGATGCTGGGCAAACTCCTCTCTCAGCCTGTCTCTTGCCATTGCAGCTGTCAAAAACAGACCAGTCTGATGGGTGAAGGGGTTTTAAGACTGAAAACATTGTGTTTCACTTGTTGGCCAAAGGAAATTCTTTGCAGCTTCATGTAGGGTTTGAAAAACATGAAATCCATGGACTGTGATCTGTCCCATGTCTATTCTCCTGTGTATTGCATCCTCTCTGATTTCCGTGTGCTTGAGTGGGTTTTTTTGGTCTTACTTGTACTTTTTAAATGCTGTATAATTTAGAATTCGATGTGAGACACAAGAAAGATGTTTTCCACGAAACACCCAAATGCCTCCTTTCACTGATGTGATTGAGAGCAGAAAAACATAATTCCTGAAACACAAATAAGCTTTTTAGTTTGTTTTCCTGAAGAAAACAGATGTTAATTCTAGAAAAGAGAACTGTCAGCTTCATATTTAGCACGGGAGACAATATTATGGGTTTTAAGGACTGTACCATTAGCAAAGAAAGAAAATTTGAATTCTGAAGAGATTAAATTAACACATTTATAATTTCTGACACATTAAAGGAACGGAGTATAACTTGATTAGATTAGGCAAATATAATGTTACATGGTTTTCAAGTATCTGTTATGTATATATAATTTAAAAACAGATTCTATACCTTTACAGAGTTTGCAAAATATGTATTTGATTTAAATATTTCTGCACTCACAGTACTGCACATGCTATAAAGAATATCTTGAGGGGAAAAAAATCTGGATGCTTAGACTGAGCCGATGTATGTTTTAACACAAACGAGTCGTACATTGGGGTTTAAGTGCGATCTGTGTTTGCAGACGAGGAGAGCTGTTCATCCCAGAAATATTAATCCTAAACATGCCTTACTCAAGATAGTCTGACCTCATCAGTTCTTGAGGCAGGTTCCTGAAACTATTCCTTTGCCTCTTCCAAACGCCAATAAATCCAGCCAAGGCCTTATCTGGGCTCCAGCTGCCACACTCACTCAGCGACCTGGTCACAGTTCCCTCTGAGCTTCTCTGACACGTCTGCGGAGCTGAAATGCACATTTCAAGTGGTAGCAAAAGGCTCTTGAGTACAGGGATGTGAGACCAGAATGTTTGGCCATGAGATAAGCAGGATGGAGATGCTCAGCTGCAGCTTTTTGGGAGGTCAGCAGGTTAGAGTCGGTACTTTGGGAAGAGATGGAGGATTTTGGGGTAGTTTTCTGTGGTGTGTCAAAGGGATGCCAGCATTCAGCCAGAGCATATTGGTATGAAGATGCTGATTGTCGTGTTGCGTGGAGAATTTAGGAATTTTAGGGAGTGTTTGGTGGTTTGTGGCTAGTAAAGAAAGCTGAAGAAATGCATCAGAAAGCCCCTGGGTAAACAAAACTGTGGTGCTGTTTTTGCGGTATCTGACAGCGATGTGTTTGATGTTACCTTTTTCCCCCAGAACTGTACTGTTTTTCCAGGCTGCCGAGGACTTGTGCAGCAGAAAACCATCTGCAGGGAGGCTTCCAGAGCAAGCCCTGGTGAAGCCCAGGTAGCACAGCACATCCTGTTGCTCCAGGGTGCTCAGAAGTCTCAATCCCTGAGCTTCTTTAGGGCAAAGCTCCTTAATGAAATCACAATATTTGGATGGCACAGTCCCCAGGATATGTAAACATGTTGCCTAAGCAGCTGTTAAATAATTGTCAATGTTTATTCAGGCTCTCAGTCAGGGAGAGGTAGCTTTTAATACACTTTGTGGTGGGATCTCAGTAGAGAGCACAGTTAATCCTCCTGATACGGAAGTATTTCAGAGCTGCAGTGCTCTTTTTGGATGTCACTGATTTACTGTGTGCTGGGACAGGGACTCTGTGCATTTGCACCCTACTTTGCTCAAAAGTTCTGTACTAATGTTGGATTTAGATGATTATTTGGTGTATCCAGAGAGCTCCACGAAACTGGGTGCTTTCAACAGACGGCGTGATCGAACCTGAAGCCTCAGCACAGTGATCTCTAAACCAGGCGTGTTTGAACCAGTTGGTGTCCAAAACTCCATGTGAGAGTGGGTGCTTGTTCTGATGCCTCGACACAGCGCGCGATAGGGAGGGTTGCTGTCGTACATCTGTACAGCTGCGTGCTGCGAGGGGCCCGAGGTTACACTTGATGCTCCACACAGAGCATAATTCATTTCCAGACAGAAAGATGTTCCGAGCGGCAGAGCACGAAGTTAGGAACAGTGTGGGAATACACTGAAAGAAAAGCAGGTTTTAGGTATGTAATGTGTGTTTGTGTCTCTTCAGTTTTGTAAAGTGAAAATAGGGAGGAAAAAACCCTGAAGCATTCCTGGACCTTGTGATGAATTAATTTATATACAACTTATTTGATCACTACTACAGCAAAGTTTTGCATTGGTATTAGAATTAAAGGTTTGGTTCTGTGTTATGCTTTGATGCACATGTGAATTTTTCATTACGAGTTAAATGAATACGGTAAGATCAGACGTGCTTCCATGTCTTAAAAGTCAAGATCCAAAAGGGTAAATATAATATGAAAACTGTTACTGGCTATATGATCGAAATATATACAGTGTGATTGCTCTTTTCTAAATATTAGCTGTCTGCCTTAGTACTTTGCACTGTGGCGCGGTGACAGCGTGAGACCTGATGTGATATAAATGATGCCAATCTATGCACTGTTGGCATGAGCATCTGTCTCCTTGGCAGACTCCAAAGGCAGCTCCTGGCAGCTTTGGAGTTGCCTCTAGGTCTATCATATGGCTAAGCTTCTGACTTTTCCTCTTTAGCTAAAGTCCACTCCATCTGGAAACTATTTAATTCTCTTTCACCTTTGATTCTGGAGAAATGTTTATGGTAACATTGTGAACTGAGGATTCTGGAGTTGTTTAAATGTTTGTGGGTGTTACACTTCTGCTGAGATCTGAAACACACCCTGAGTGTTACACACCAGAACTCAAAACTCAAAAAGGGTGAAACCAAAAACACTGTTTCCTATAAAACTAATGAGGAAATTACAGTGCAATTTCTGTTTGGTTTAGTTTTTATTGGGGTTTTTTTAGGGTCAAGTCAGTACTGCTGTGGTGGTGTCCTACCTTTCTAGGCTGCTAGACAAACTCAGGCATGCATAGCTGACATCCATGAGTGGGAGGAGAGTGAAAACCAGCGCAGTAGGTCTGAGAGGGTTGTTGGTTTACTCTGGTGGCTCTCACAGCTCAAGGTGCACAGCAGAGTTATCCAATTTATCCAATGGTTTGATTCAACTGCGGGCATCCAACCTTCAAAGTCCTAGTGTAGATCAGGGCCATATTGTACTACATACCACAAAATTAAATGAGTCGTATTTTTTCTCAGACTGGTTTCTTTGGTCTAAAGACCAAGTATGAATTGTTTCCTATCACAGCTCTAGTGGGATCTGGCTTTCTTGGAGATATAAACCAAAGAAAGTTTTCCAAAGAGACTGAGAAACTGTCAAAAAGAAGTAGTCATTCCTTTTTTATTAAGTCCTGTTCTTTCTTTCAAACCATCTTGTTCCTTCCCAGTCTCCTGCTAGCTTCAATGTCCAGCACATGGGAAGGGGAAAGGTCACCAAAAGTGAGCTGTTGCATACTCCTCATAGTTACTAAAATACACCACCTTTGGCAAGAAGTACAAACCCAACAAGAACAGAGTCACACGCACTGGAAAAAAAACAGAGAGAGTGGAGGGTGGGAAGAAACAGCTCCTGTGTAGCGAAAGCAGACAGCTTGTTCGCTCATCCCCTGGATCCCGGCACACTTCTCAGGGTCTCTGTGACATCTGGCTCTCTTGCTTCGCTTTCCCTTCCCTCTTTCTCTCCCACCGGGAGAAGACTGTACATGCTGCTCCATCCTGCCATGCCAATTACGGCACGGGGATAATGACACTGCCTGCGTTCCAGCGCTGTCTCGGCTTACAGCCCATTAGCCAGATGGGCAAAGACATGGGAGAGGCTTCACTATAACTTTGACAACTGGGGCCTGCAAAGCCAGAAACTCGCATTTCCTTTTTGCCCGGGTGTAGGATGGATTTTCACGTTGCTTTCCTGTGGCAGACCCAGATTGTAACCAAAATCCCAGTTGTGAGCTCTTTTTCTGACTTCTCTAATGTGTCCTGTTTCCTCTCTCTCTGAGGATGACTTATGTAAACAAAGTTAAAACTCTCTTGGCAGCCACTGTGTTGATAAACCTTATCTAAAGTTCCTCATTAGGTCTTCCCAGACAAAAACAGTGCATCTGAAAGCTTGGACATTAATTTTCTCAACACAACTCGAGCCTCATTTGGTTCTGTGGCCTCTGATGTTCACTCAGATTGGTCCAAGCAACCCGTGAACTCAACAGGAATTTGTCTGCCAAAGTCACCAGTTCAATAAGGAATGGTATTAAGCAGGTAAAGGTTGTGTCCCTTTAATATTCATATCACACTTCACTCTGCATTTTTACATCTTGTCTGAGCAGTCAGTTGTGAAGACAGCAAGCTTGAAAAGCTTCTTTTGAAGAGAACAGTGCTGGGTGCCAGGTTGTCACGCAATATGTTGTTTCCCCTCCTCTGCTGCATATCAGGGAGGTGAACTCCGGTGATAGAGATGGCTGAGGAAAGACACTAATTTGGAGGTTGACATTTGACACAAAAACAGATGCAAAATGAAGAATGCTGTTAAAGGTATAAAAATAAGCGAGAGATCAAATTGAGGATTTGATCAAGAGAGGAGCAGGTGACTCATTGTGAAATAAAGGAATCCAGTAGGGATAGCTCACTTGGGAGTCTTCATTTACTTTGGGGCTTACAAGCCATTCTGATTCCTCCTCAGAATCACTTCTGATGATCCTGATACTTACTAGTGAAAACCTTTTCTTATTCTGCACTGGGTTTAGCATCTTATTTACTTGTTAACGTAGCTGCCAGGTTATATAACTGCCAGATCATGCAACTCCCACACAAATTCCCGGGATAAACAGCATTAACTGAGGAGGTAAAGGCTTCACCAGTCAGGACCTTTGCAGACCACGAGTAGCAAAGGTACAATAGAAAACTTAGTCCATAGCCTTTAGTCTCTGTGTTGCTGTCTTGTTGCTGGGTTTCAAACTGAAACAGAGTTAGTTTAGATCAGATATTAGGAAAAAAATCTTCCCTGTGAGGGGCTTGAGACACTGGCACAGGGTGCCTAGCGAAGCTGTGGCTGCCCCATCCCTGGAAGTGTCCAACATCAGGTTGGATGGAATGATGACCAACCTGTTCCAGTGGAAAGTATCCCTGTACATGGGAGGAAGGTTGGGAACTAGATGACCTTTAAAGGTCCTTCAAAGCCAGCCCGTCCTACGATTCTATGGCTACAAGAAGGGATTAGAAAATCAGAATATATGTAAAGTTATCACATCAATTATCTGCTACTTGGTAGATAATTGTAAGCTCTGAAGACTTACAGCTAGAAAGAGATGAGGCAGTACCCATGAAAATACAAAGCTGGCATGTTTATGAATAAACAGATATTTAAGCAGAGAAAAATATCTCAAGGAACTAACAAATGTTGTTAGAATACTGATGACTCTCTTGTACTCTCAGCCTGGGAATCTTTTGGTGGAGATCTGTCACCTTTGTCTTGATGGATGTATTTTGTTTAAAGCATCTGCTGGTAATGGGAGCTGTAAGAGCAGCCTCCTGCACAGCACCCAGGGCTAGCACAGAATAATAGAAAGTTTAGAGTCTGAATTCATCTATCACAGGAAAAGACTGCCTAAGATGTGTGAATCAAATAAACGTCTGTATACAACTCTAAAACTGACAGCAACTTCATTTCTTTTGTGCTTAAAGGAGATCAGGGTAACTTCCACTCTAACTTCACCAAAATAGCCTTAGCCTTTAAACTTCACATCACCAAAGTCAGGAATGAAGGAAAATGAGACATTTTTTGCACTTCACCGATATATTTATGTTGGATTTAAGATTCTCCTTTTTTCAAACAAACAAATCCCACAAAAACCTCAAACAACAAAACCAACCAAACAAATAAAACCTACAAACCAGCAGCATGAAAGGTGCAAGCAGGTGTGTTTTTTTTGTTTTTTTTTTTTTGTTTTTTTTTTTTATTATTATTATTCTACAAAAAAAAAAAAATTCCTTTTATGTACCAAGGGAATAAGTCAATTTGTGCTAAAAAGGAAAGAACAGGAAATGTGCCTAAAGATGTAAAGGTTTATTATTCTACACTATGTGCCCCTGGTCATTCCTACCAAACAACTGAGAAATGTTAATGGACCATGTTCTCCAGGTTGTATTTATTTGTCAATATTCATCTTCTGTCATTTTGCTGCTGTTCTAAACTAATGAATTTGGAATGTTCAGTTGGTATAGCCCAGGTCAGGGATGGTGTGCTCTGTCTAAGACTGAACTCCAGGAAATCCCTGTCCCATCCTTGAAGTCAGTGGAGGATGTCTCTTCTCTGGTCTGAGCTGAGGATATGAACAAGTTTATTCTGTGATCTTCCCCGCTGCCTTTTTTTCCATTTTATTTTTTGGGAAAGAGGGAAGTAGAATTAAAAAAAAAAAAAAACACCCTCTTTTTTTTAATGCTGATTGAGAATAAGAGAGTAAAATATATTTTCTTGGAGAATAAAATCTTGAAGCTCAACGTAGGTTTTCCTTTGTCAAACTTACTAATGATCTGTTTTGAACACATTGAGAAAAAGTAGCTTCCCAGTAGGAGACATTTATATGGGAAGACAGAGTTTCAATTTTTTGAAGTGTTTGATGAGGGAGAACAGCATATATGAGAAAAGGAATAAAATCTGAGTGTTGCCTCTCTCTTTTAAATGCTTATATAAACAGCAAAGATCCTGCTAAGCCGATGTTTCTTTTCAGGTGGAGATAATATACAATTTTGCTTTCATGTTTCAAAGGGGTTATGCTGCTTGTAGAGGACCACGTAGACAGTCAATGCCGGAGAGAGAAACAGAATTCCTAATTTTCTCTCCCACAGTACTCTGAAGTCACTGCAGAACAGGGTTGTACAACAGGGCCAATAATGAGCCCTGCACTCAAAATACAATAAATCCCTTGGGGTATGTCTGTCTTTTGAAATTATTTTGATTTCCCTTGAATTAGCAATCCTTTTCCATAGTAATTTCTCTAATCATGCTCTGTGGTTTTTTAGAAGCTATTTCAAAGATGGAAGAACCATAGGAATAAAATCCATATGTGTCTTTGGAACTTTTATTTCTTTAGATATAAGTGAACATCCGTGTGCCTAACCAGGCCTGTGCTCTAAAAATCAGAGTAGAAATTAGAGTGATAAAGAAATAATTGAAAGAAAGTGTGGAATTTGAAGCGAGAGAGAGTGTGTGTGGTAGCATATGGGAAGAATTATATGTGGAATGTATGGGAATGAACTTTCTGCTAAGAATAAGAGGAAAACTTGACAAGTTCTGCAAGGGGGGTGTTAGGGTTTACGGAATAAATTCTCTTCATGAAAAGCCTGTCTAAGATTTCAAACAAAAAGTGCTTAATCAGCCTGATAGTCTATTTGGTGAACAAATGCCCCGCCAACTCCCTGTCCCCCGCACTGTGACTGAGACCCTGTCACTGCCCCCTGTCCACCTCACATGTCACTTTGTGTCACCTGAAACAGCAGCTCCAGGACTAACGCAGCAGGTAGGAAAAGGGAGGGCAAGCTGGGAAAGGTCCATAGGAGGTGGTGAGCTCTCTCTGGCCCTCTGATCTCAATTAAAATGAGACACTAAATACACTTTTCAAACTGGTGGTGCTCCAAAATTACCAGACTCGCCTTAAGAATAACATCCTGCAGTACCAGTTAGTGTCTGTAGCACTAAACTGATGTCCTCCATTATAAAAAGAATGCTGATTGATAGTTATTTTGGCTGTCATATGGTGTTGAATTATGAATTCCTTATTAATGTGTGCAAGAATAATAGTTACAATATAGGGACCAAAGAGGGAACAGGAAAAAAACCCAAAAACCTGCATGGGTTCACATCATCCATATGTCAAAATTCAGCTTGTCTTTTTAGAGGAGGAAAGTCTGCTCAGGTCACACACTACCCTAAATATCTCCTGCCTAAAATACTGATGTCAATATAATGGATTAGGACAGCCATGTCAAATTCAATTACTCATTTAGCTTAGATTAGCTTTCCTTGATGGCTGTAGGATCATTAGGGAACAGAAACTTGATATGATAATGAAAATAAGTTTTGATATAAGGAATAAACTGATAAACCACCAAAAGACTATTTTGTGGCTACATGACAAAGTGGGTTCTGAGTAGCTCGGGGGCCAACTTGACACCTTTTTAATTACTTTTAGTTTCCAAACATATTTGAAAATTAGAAAAAAAAAATCTTACAGACAGGTAAGATTTTCCTGTGGCCCAAGAATTGCTTCCATAACAAACATTTGGGGTTATAAACAAAGAAACAGTGATAATATCACAGGAAAGCATTGTGAAAATCATCACCTATTCCAGTGCCCCAGGAACACTAAAGGGCAATGACCAGGTAGGACAGGGACAGAGATGTTGTGTCTCCTTGTACTGGGAAGGGAACCAGCGAGATGTGGGTAATTCAGATAAGGTCTCCCAAACCTCCCACCTTAATCCCTGATCTCTAATCAGAGTCTGACTGAGCAGGTTTTTTTGTTGTTGCACACTTATTGCTTCATTTCTTTGATTCTAAGAGTCACTGTGACTTCTTGACTTCGAGAAGGCAAATGGTCTTCATGGTTATTTGTGAATTATGTACATGTCTGGGAACTAAATTATGCTGTTTGGCCTTGCTTTGGTTGTTTCCAGGAGATCTGGAGTTTGGAATGCTTTGAGCTTATCCCTGAGACACTTGTTCCACCTCTTTTTAGTCATTAAAGACTGACAATCTTACATAATTATGGTGCTAAAAGGATCAAACTTTGGTCATATTCTCGTTTCACCCAAAGGGTTCAAATCCTATTGGCATTTGTGTGTCCTGGCATTGAACAGCACAGAATGTGGAGATGAAATGACCCAAAGAAGGATGCTGAGAAAACAAGACAAGGGATGTCAAGATAACATAGAGGGAAGGAGGAGAGTAGAGAGGAGAGGTCAAGGAGACTTTATTGTGTGAATCAGCAGGAAAAGACTACCTGGAGGAAGAACGGAAGGAGGAGGAGGTGGAAGTTGCTGAGATGATGTCCTTTTGTCCTTCAGGAATTACTGGGCTCTGGAGACCAGCAGTTAAAAAGGTGTTCTGCAGAAAAAAGTCATTAGGCTTCCCTGAACAAAGAGCTAATTGCTCTGTGAGAAATGCAGTCTGGAAGTGAATAGACTTTATATCATTTGCTTGAGTAGTCATTTGCAAACAAAGGGAAGTTTCAAGGGAATCAAAAGAATCTGTGAGTTCAGACTGAATTCAAGACCTGGTTTTGGTCAGAAAGGAAGGAAGGAGGAAATGGGGGGAATAGTGCAAAAGGATTTTGCTTTTGTTTTGGTGTTGCTGTTTCATGTCAAAGTGTTTTGCAATTAACTTTAACCTGCGAGATAACTTTTTTTTTTTTTTGAAGCTTAAGAGAAACTGATAGTATATTTTTTTGGGTTAGATCAAAACAAAAATTAAGGTTGGCCCTAAAATTCAGCTGTGTGAGAGTTTGTTTTGTTTCTCTTAAACAAAGTGTGTGAAAAATGCAGAATTGTTTTTCTTGGACACAGCTTTCAGTAAAACTTCAGAAGAGTTGCTTGTATGTACCATACGTAGCTGTCCCAGTAAGAAATTCAGGAAAAAATGCCTTTTTCTTAGAAATGCTCTGAAAATAAAAGGAGGATCAGACTCCTGAATTGTGCAAAGAATGTTAAATGCACCTATATATTATTCTGAGTGCAGTAATGGTTATCAAGTCTTGTTCTCAATCTTTTGCAGTACAATAACATACTTGAAATTGGGACAAAGAGAAGGAAGAGAGGTCATATTTCTGAGAGTTAGGAAGTACTGGGGGATGCTTTAATCCTGTCTCAGTACTGAACTTTTAAACTTCATTAAAAAAATGATTCTTCTTTAAATGAATGCAGTCTCTTCATAGATCTTTGCAATTTTTTTGGCTTCTGGTTTCTGTTATTTTACCTTGAGATGTCAACTGCAAACATGGTGGGAATAAAGATGGGATTTTCTCTCATGGTTTGCAGTTTATTCTCCATAAGCTCACATAATTGTTCAAGACATATTATTATCCATCATTGTCATTGAATGGAATCAGGGGGAAGTTTTTCAAATAAATTATTAGGTTTTATAAGTATTTTTATTTATAGTCATTGGTTTTTTCCTTTTTCTTTCCTTTTTTTTTTTTTTGACTCTTACAGCTTCAGATTTTCTTTAACAGTAAAAATAAGAGAATAGATAGAGATACCACTGAAGTTATACATGCTGTCTTATAAATGGAGAACAAATAAGACTCTGTCTGATAAACCTGTCAATTCTAATCTGATAGACAAAACAAGATATACTGACAATCAAGTTAACATGTATCCTAACCAGTACAGTTTCGTGGCAAAAAAAAGCATGCAAAATATTGTATTTATTAAAAATACATAAACCCAAAACTGCTAAAGCATTGGGAGTATTGCATTAAAGTCTGCAATTAAATAGCATCTCTCTTTCTTCAGCACAGGGAAGCTTTTGTATGGACTGGATACAATCACTCCTTGATTCTCTTCCTTTGTCCATTTTGACAGTCGGGATGGTGGCAGAATTGGCTCTTCCAATGGAGAAATAAGAGAAAGAGGGGAGTTGCTTTGTTTAATCCAAAGCCTTTTACTGCCAAGCTAAAGGTACACGAAGCAAGAGGGGAAAGAACAAAGCAGATGAGAATAGTTTCTGTTTCAGATGCCGAACCCACTTCTGACATCCACTGCTGTGCTTGGAAGGACAGAACACGCCGGCTTTTCAGGCTCCCAGAACGACCTTGTTTCAAGTAATAATCTATATTGCCTTTCTGGAAAGGGATTCACAAAGGTCTTGTGAGACAAGGGCATAAAAATTAAACTGGGAAGAGGGAGGAGAAGAAAACCATGGAAGAAAAAGATGGTGTAAAGAGAAGAGACTTGAGATAGAAGGTGTAAAAAGTGGCATAAGGTTTATTTCATCTGTTATTCACAAAGACTGTGGCAGAGTAGTTGGCAGTGCCTCTTATACGGTATCTCTTTAATCCTGAGAAAGTATTTCTGACAATCATATGAGAAATCCAGCAGTAAATCAGAATCACAAATGATCACATTCCTGGCTCTGTTAGCCCATTCCTTCTTTTCATCCTGGATGGAGAGAACAATGAGGAGGGGCAGAAAAGTATCCTTAGGCAGCATGTATTTGTGACTCGCCCATTTTGGGTCACTGAAATCCAGCTCCTCATTCCTTATTTTAACAAGTTGCAATTTTAAGTCCTATGATGCCCATAGCAGATGGATTTAGACATGTTATCTAGGACAAAATATCTAGGACAATTTAAAATGCAGACTTGCACTAAAAAAAGCAGAGTATTTCTCTGGAAGCAGATGTCATTAGTCTTTTACCCAGTCAATTAAATTTATCCTAAAATGATCACAGTATCAATAAATCTGGTCTATGGAAATCTAGATTTCTGATCATATTTCTGTATTCCTAAGTGTGTGTATTTATTAAACTCAAGTTTTAGCACCAAAAATGCAGTAAGTAAAGGAAAACAAGATTTCCTTTATGTGTGTATAATATACACACATTTATAGCAAAGTTGAAGAATCTTATTGGCTGGATGGAATGGTGGCTTTTATAAAATCGTTTAAAAATATGATAGGAAAATTCCAAAGCAGAAGGAAAACAAAACTGAAGTAGAGTTGTTAAATGCTGTCATGAAACAAAATCGTAAGAGCCAGCAGGGAGGATGACATCCATCTCCTTATCAGTTTCCTGTAAACAGATTAGGAATCTTCACTGGGATAAAGGGAGGTAAAGATGATTCCCAACTTGCCAATTTAGACTCCCATTGTTCTCCGTGGAAAATGTGCTGCAAGAACTTGAACTCCATCACCTCCTGGGACGTGCAGCTCCTCCAGAGTCCTGCAGAACCTCTGCAGCGCTGCGGGAACAGCGGCAGAGCGTAGGGCAGAATGGATACCGTAAATCCCACTTTGTTTCAAACTCCAGGGTCGTGAAGAATGAAGGGAATCTGGACTGGGAAAACAAAGAGTGAAATAATCTGTATCATCTCTGCAATATGTGTGGTGCAGCTTCTAACGTGTCTAAAGGGCCGCAGATGGGCTGGTTGGGCAGCGGGACTGCCAAAAGGCAATGTAGGAAATTAATCTCTTTTCCACCGTATCACACCATCTGTTGCCAGTTCACTGCGTCGGTTAATAATAACAAACAATTAATAATAATTTAAGTAATTTAATTAATAAGTTCCTGATTGATTTGAAACCTTTTTTATTGGGGTTTGCTGGTTTAGTCTCGTTTTTTCGTATGCGCAGGTTATGTAAAAATGATTAAATGTTCTCTAGGTGACCAAAGGCGTGTTCATTGTGTGTCTACTCTGAATGCTGCTAGATAAGCTCTAACAAAGTAGCTTTGTCTAGAAAGTCACTTGTCACTGAGGCTGAAGAGCAGATTTTAGAGTTTTGCTGGGGTTTCATTATAATGAGTGCACTTATCTTGTTAATATGAAGCACAACCTGGCTCCAGGAAGGTGGTGATCTCTAACTATTGTTGAGTTGTTCTTTCATAGTAAAAATTACATTCAACTTGGAAAAGATAAAACTTTCCTTCAGTTTCTTCTCTTTCCATGATGTATTTCTGATTTATTTTTATTGTATGCATTATGCCCTTTACAATGTTTTTTGAGTATTACCGTACAACTCTTCACCTGCTGTTTCTGAATCATTGCTCAGAAATTTCTGATACCATAATTTTGTCTCGGTGCTACAGGCTCTTAGGCATCTAAAATAATTTATTATGGGTAATAACTACAGATTTTGCATCTTTTTCTTGTAAGAGTGTTTTCAAACTTAATAAGGCATAACCGTATTTATAATAGGATGAACGGTTCCAAAAATAAGCACAAACACTGTTCCTCATGATTTGACTTCTTTAGATATGTATGTTAATTCAATAATTTTCCCCAGGCATATTTAGTTGCTTATTTTATTTCCTTTTACATTAGATTTTTTTTTTTCTGTATGATGTTTTATGTCTATTTGCTCTTTTTAATATCAAAGCATTCATAGTTTTGTCAGACTGTTAGAGATTCAAATTCACCAGCTGGGGGAGAGGCAAAAATTAAGATTAATCCCCCTATTTCCTGCCTGGGCGTGCACCAGCCTCCACTGTACTCATACCAGGGAGTATATCAATTACTTCTGATATTTTATTCCTTTATGAGGTCACATAGAAAGGTCAAAACTGAACCTTTCCCTTATACTTTGTCATCTTTTACACATTCACAATATATTACCATGGTATCACTTTGCAATGTAAAAGCATTGTTTACTTTTGGCATATATTAAAAAGCAGTTTGATTGATGCCATGTGAAACAGCCAAATTATTCTTCTTTGATGGCAGCATCTTTTTTTTATTTTTTTTTAACCGATATTTACAGCCAGGAATCATAAGCCAATAAAGACCCTTTTTTTTAGTCAGAAAATAGGTATTATTCATTCCAGAATGCATTTGGTGCAGTTTATCATTATCAGACTCATCTGTTTCAGGTGCTGAAGTATCTAAAGGGGAAATTTCCCTTCCTCTGGTCCTCCCCCACGCCTGAATTTACCTCCTCACCTGGGAAATGAGGCCCAGGTTTGCTCCTGGGGGGGAAGTTCTTGCATTGGAATGTTCAGCAGGAATTTTGGGGTTTGAATTTAAAAGCCCCCAAAGAAAGTTTGCCTGGAATTGTTCTTTTTAACCTTCAGAGTTCCGATTGCCCTTGGGGTCAATCCTCGCTTTTGAAAATCCGCTGGATAGAGAACTGTTGCAGCAATGGGGTAATTACGCATAAAGCAACACAAAAAAGAGGTGGTGTGGGTTTTAGGTGAATTTTGCATTGTGGTTTTGGGTTTTTTTGTTGTTGTTGTTGGGGTTTTTGGGGAGTTTTTTGCGGTTTTGGCCTCTTTCTACAGAGCTGTATAAAGGTTTGATGAGGTTTCCAAAAATGATGCTTCAGAAAAATAAGGTGGGAAAAGGGCATTGGCCAGAAGGCTCAATAATTCTTGTTTTTCATTTTGTAACAAAATAGTTCCATGAAAATTTATGACTAGTCATTCTAACCTGCTGTCTTCTCAAAATGCTTTTTCTACAAATATCAGATCACATTTGGCGCTATATTGACAGTGAACGTCTTCAAACCACAATCAACTTTGGCTTAAGGTTCGAAATGCTTGAAATTATTGGGATAAATTATGAATCTCTTTGTCGACGGAGAATAGTCTTTGTCTTTGATAAAAACTTTCCATAATGCAAGTCTCAGTTTAATTAATTAATGTTTGTGTATGTATGTGTTTCTTCATAGAGCAGTTTCTAAACTTGAGCCTCTCTGCTTTATAACATAATTTATGTCAACGAATTATTCACTGATCACACATTGTATGGACTCTATGCATGTATAAAAAATATTCTTCAGATAATTACTGGAGAGTGAAATGTTGTAGGGTTGCCATGAAATTCTCCTTACCTAAACAAAATCTCCTTCTTACATGACACTTAAAAATCAATTATTTATCTATGTCTCCTGTTCTAGAATGGCAAGTCTCACTATGACTGTTGATCGTGTACTATTTCTGAAAAATTAAGTATGAATTTTATTTTCCCAACAAAACAACAGCAAATAAAAGTAATGTTTGTAGTAAAAGTATGCATAAATGTTGTAAAGACTTAACAGTAGGATTTTGAGGGGAGAAAAAATGGTGATGGAATGGTTTGCATGTATCAATTGGGATTTTCATAAGTATTTTTGTCAGCTCTGGATTGTTCCCATTTGTGGCCATACTGAGGGCTCTAGGACATTACTGATGTCTCACTACAAGGGAATACAAAGAAATCATTATACTTTTTTTAGCTCAGTAAGTGTTTCTGCATCCCAAAAAGCAGAGCCCTTTGCTTTTGGAAGGCTTAAATTCAGATACACTGCAGTTATCTGTTTCAGAATAATATAAGGGCTATATTAAGAATGAAATATGATATTAAACAGCCAGATTGAAGTATTGGAAAATAAGTTTCTTGTCTCACCATTGTCACAGATTTCAGTAGTACTGGTCACGTTTAATTCATGATTTGTCTTCCAAGCCAGCTGGATTTTTATCTGTGTGTGTTCACAAGAACCGTGTAGAGGAGAATATCAGAGCTGAGGAGTAACATGAATTGGATGTCATTTTCTGTGCCACTTGTGTAATCTCTAATAACAGAGGCATCCAATAACCTCCCTTTCTCCCTGACAGCTCCCCAGGCTGGGAGAGCAGGTTCCTGCTGCTCGCCAGGAGCTCTTTTATTGACCGAACTCCAGAGAGGGGGGCTAAGATTTAAGGGTGTGCTGAATTAGAGCCAGTTGCACTGAGTAGCAGGCCTCAAAATCTGTCTTAATTATGGGTTTTATCAATACATGAGTGCAGAGAGAAAGTCCCACTCTTTCCCTTTGCTCACAGAAAGGAAATATAAACAAGATGAAGGCACAGTTGATTCTTCCAGTTCTGGGTTCTCACAAGGCAGTGCAATGACCCTTCCACAGCCTGGGCAGTGCATTTCTGCTCTCAGGGACTGTGCCACTGTGCCAGCAGGGGAAATGTGCCCTGTGTACTCTGTCCTGCTGTTTGAGTGGGTTTAGCTCTGTTTTCTCATTTGGACCTAAACAGAGGAAAGCTGGAATTGAATTCCAAAGCTTCATGTCAAGACCAGACAGACCAGTCATGGACTGAACCCCTGTCTTCTCACACCAGACTGTGCCTGTGTTTAGGGGGCTGCTGTGGCACCTAGTCAAGAGAAATGGATACGAATGTTATTGAATAAAATACTTTTTTATACTTTGAGACTGGAACAGAACGTGATTCATAGAGATGTTTTATTGACATAACGTTTTTAAGCAGGAAAAAAAAAATAAGTCAAGCAATACTCTGTGACCTGCAAATATAAATACAACTTAGTGGAACCACCAAAAGACCTGCAACACCGCAGTCTGCTGGCAGTTCGGGCTTTTAGGGAGACATCTGAAAGCCAGGTTATTTTCTCAGAAATTTTGTAGGGTATGTTGCTTGATTCGGGCCACAGACGCCTCATCCTTCTTGTCTGTTCCAGTGCCTGGGTGAATATTTTGCTGCATTCCGAGGGCTGGGCTGGCTCTGCAAGGCGAAGTCCTGCCTGTCCTCTCTGCTCCCTCCCGTGCACCAGACCCTCAGCATCTCCGTGCCTGCCTGGCTGAACTCTCCTGTATCCCCAGGCTTCAGGTGCTGAGGAAATCAGGATTCTGGCTGTGCCATAACTGCTTCCCCTGCACTGAATTTTTATCTATTTTATTTTTTTTCTACACAGCTGAGCAGTTTCCTTCCCATTTGTTTTTCTTCTCCAGAAAAATTAAAAGCTGATCATTAATGCACTCCTCATTTTTTAACTGTTCTGTGGTTTAATCTGTGTCATTCTTGCTACAAATGTGAATTCAACCTTTGGCTTCCTAAAGGGTGATATTTGTCATTCTCAGCTCCTACTGAGCCCATGTCCTGCACAGAACTATTCTGCTAACATTGCAACTAGCAGAGTTATAAAAGTCCTAATAACATATATTCTAAAATTCCTTACTTGATAGGGAGTAGATTCAGCAGCAAGTACTGAAATAGCTGATTGGTCATTGTATAACGATAAAGGTGCTGAGAAACTGAGTTTTAAATCAAAAATAGGAATTAATCTTTGGAGCTTAATCAAAAGCTGTGTGTCAGTCTTGCGCTGCTATTTGGGTAGCAGCCCTGGCTTTGATTTCAGCTGGATGTTCTTCACTCATGTCAAGGTGAGGTGCCTCCCCGAGTTAGTCATCTGGGCTCTCTCGTGGCACAATGGGAACTATACCCACCTCCTGTGGCCATTCATTTTACCTTAAATAATATTTTCAGGTGCTTTTTTCTCTCCACGGGTCACGACTTACTCCGAACAGATACTCGTAGATACCTCCAGTTAGATGTCAGGATTCATAGCCACTGCTCCCAACGTTACTTTAGATTTATATATGCCTTTTATTCTTATATATGTCTGTAGACCCAGGTTTGTGAAATGTGGACTCCTGTCATCTGGCCCACTGGGGTGGTTCAGGTGACGTTCAAAGTCTGCCACTCTTCTCAGGATTCCAGATTCTTCTTCCCCTCCAAAATGGGGCAACTCGGTGTAAAAGTGTGGTCAGTTGTCAAGGGAAAAGAGCTCCATTTTTGGTACATGAGAGAGCAAACAGAATAAATCAATATTTCAGAGTTTTCCATGGGAATAGATTTGCTGCTGAATTGGAATGGGTTTTGCTCGTTGGTTTTTCCTGGGAGTTTTGGTGTTGCTCGTGGCTGGTTTTTGTGTTCCCATGTAGGTGTTTGTGTTCATCACCATTGAAATGCTCTCGAAATGTTTGAAGAAAGGGAATATTGACCCAGGCAGAATGGAGAAAAGGTTCAGTGCTTTTCCACCTTCCTCTGCCTGTTTTATGAGGAAATAATCATCCCGTTATTAATTCATAACTTGGTTCTTTATACAACCCAGGAAAATAATAGATAAATATTAGCCATAAATCAAATAGCTTGTGCCGTAGACAGGTTTTTCCTGCGGCTTCACTACTCTTATTTTAGATCTTGTTTCTTTTGTATCATTTTATCCCATTAGAATTTGCTGTCCTAAAATACATTTTTAAAAGAATTTGACAACAAAAGCAATGCCAGATCCTCTGTGTTTAAACCCAGGGTAAGGACACGTATTGCTCTTCTGTTAATGCAGGATTTAATTTCATATTTCATATCCTTTATGCCAAGTCAGAGCAAATATCTATCTTGTTCCATTATAATCTGTCCTGGGCTTTTTGTTTCTAATGTACCAAAACTCCTCATTATAATTAAAACAGACAGAAAACCAAAAACACACATGAAAAAAGGGAGTGAATAAGGGAGAAACAGTCAGCAAAAGGAAGATTTGATCCAGTCAACACAAGTGACTTCCAAAATAAAAACACAGGTGCAGTTGGGAAAAAAAAAAAAAAGGAAAAAAGGAAAATCTACTTTTGAGAAAGAGGAATAAAAGCCTATAAATAGGCAATACTTGGTAGACCTTGTATACTGGAAAACTGTGAAATTGAAGGATAAGTTTAAATTCTTTTTAAGTAGTTACTTGCTAAAAACAGATCTTAATTATTAATTATTTAACCTAATTATGTAACTATTATGCACAGATAACTTCCTAAATAGAAGGAAAATGTAAAATTCTCTGAATGAGGACCTTTATGAAAAATATAAGGCAGCCTGCAAAATTTACCTATACATTGATTTACAGAGTGATTGCTGCCTGTTTGATCAGGTAAAGAGAATTGTGGGTCTGGAATCCCAAATCCTACAATACTGGCCATTATTTGTTTTCAGTTAAAATGGCTATTCTTGACACATTAACAGCATGAAGGTAAACCCACTAATATCAAAATAAACTCTTTAATGGGTAAGTTTTCTCCAGATTATTCCACAGTTAAAGCCTTCATTTTTATTTTTTCAGCCTGAATTAAGTGTCGCAAAAGAGGCAGTTCTGGTTTTCTCTGCTCGCATTTCCATATAATCCCTCATCACTGAAAAGCTACAAAATTAATGAGAAACTGGGCTTTTTTTCTCCTGTTGGAAACAAAGTTATAGAAAAATAGAAAATCAGGAAGATATGAGGAAACATTTTTTCTCTTTCAGGTGACTTTCAGAATTAAATTAGTAGCCATAATCTCCTCTGCAAGATTATTTCTCACAGAAAGCTTTTAACCTGTAACCTGCTGGATAATAATATTTAAATACTATTTAAAGTATAATTAATAATTGTACTATTGTTAAATATTACCAATTATCATTTTAAGCTCCCTATGCAATGCCATTACTCACAGTGGGACAGTATTTGTTTTGAATTCTTTATGTTGTGTGCATTATAAAAATTGACAAGTTTCATAGGTTCATTTTCAACAGTCAGAAAAAAGTCCAAACAAACAAGGAAATAAAATTAGGTTGAATGTGCAAAGTAAGTTTGTTTTGACATGCAATATTGAAGCTCTTTGTTATTACTCTAAATGAGAAAGGTAATTTGATCTTTTTCTGAGGAAATTATAATTTTTAGATTTCGCAGAAAATATCTCACATATTTTACAAACCGCGTAATATTGTTTTCTGAGCATTTGTTGTATCTGCTCGAAATTGCACTTTTGAAATGAGTTATTGTCTTGTTTTGATGAAAGGAGAACATTTGGTTTCCTTGTTCTCGAGGCATTCTCTGAATGCTCTGCCAGTTTTGCATAGTTACACTGAAATATTGTTGATATATTTAATGTTTGCTTCTGACATTTCAGAAAACGCTGGGAATGTTGTCATTGGGGAAGGGTTTGAACGCCTGTCTGAGCATTCGCACCAACCCCAAATTAATATGTCTGTGAGTTTTCACAGATCCCATTGTTCCTTCTACGGGAGGACACTTTGCCTTCACGAGCATCTCTCCTTCCTGGAGACACCTGGGTGGGTAATTTACATGTGCAACCTCCAGCTGATTAATATTTAGACAGAGAATACGGTTTATAACTTCTCTTTTGCAAGTGGGGGCAGTTTGCTTACTGCTTTATGATATAATACACATTCCACTGTGAGATCAAACGACCTGTGCGTTGCAGATACACCTGAAGAGGCCAAGGCTGACTCTTGTGGTGCCCAGTGGAACTTTGCCTCTTGACTTTCAGATTCTCAGGTCTGAGTGACCTGCTCCACTCAGGCCAATGTTTGCAGACACAGAATTCCAACAGAAGTCATTTCCATCACACAGTACCTGAGCACGAGTAGATAACAGCTCAAAAGGTGACCCTGAAGATGCCTTTTGAATAACCACGAGGAAACAAAAGCTTTCATTTCTCTGATATTTGCAACACAGCCATTTCTATATTGTATTTTAAGACACTCTTTAGTGGCATGAACAATGTGTGGTGGATGGAAGGCAATGGAGACACGCATTCTCTTTTCCCATGAAATGTTATGAACATGAACATGATTCTCAAATGTTCTTATAACTACCGAGGGCTCTCAGTTGTATGTCTACAATGAATTGAAAATAATAATGATGATGATAGTCATATTATCGCCCCTTTAATTTCTGCTTACCTCTAGCTCTTTCTTTTTTTCATGGACCCTTTGTTTGCTATAGACATAAGAACTGTTCCTGTAACAAGAGGCAACTGAATAACCTTTAAACTGATTTATTTGCTGATTCTCCCTCCTCTTTAATTTCAGTCACTTCTGTAAGTTTTGATTTTAATTCTTTTCAACTTTATGAAAAATTTATCTTGTAAAAACAGCAATAGATAAGGACACTGAGGGGGAAAAGAGTATGTTATAGTTGTTTGTAAAATGGGTGTTTTAATAATCTAAGGCTGCAATCTGTAGAAGGATGACTTTGAACTTCCCCTTTGAGAAAAAAAATCAGGCACTGATTTGAGTTATGTTTGTGTGATTATTCCGAAGTTTTATCTGTTTTTTTTATTTTTTTATTTGAGAGTTGCTGCATCTGGATTTAACTATATTTACTAGAAAACCAAATAATCAAGGTATTTTCAACTTCAATAGGCCACCACTTGAAATCTGACAAGATCAATGAAATCCATGTCAGCTCTTACTTTTGCTATTTGTGGTAATGAAATGCCCTCCTCTCTGCTATGTGCTAATTGTAGCTGGAGACACTATAAATATTCTATACTGAAATTTAAAAATCCATTTTAGTCCTGAAAGGGCTTACAGTGCCTTTTTAGTGAAAATATTGCTGTTAGCTAACACTGACTCAGCTAAGGAGTGCTCACAAAGGATGAACCTATGGATTCCATACAAGAGGGAATTACTAATATCAGGATTAAGAGAACCTGATGCAAGCAAATACATGTAAGAAAGACTGTTCTTTTGTTAATTCCAACAAAGCAAGCTCTTGGTGAATAGACTACGAAGATTTAGAGCTGAGGAGTTCAATCTTACCTTACTTCAAGCACTTATAAACATGCAGTAAGTGACAAAGGCTGGAGTTCTAGCGAGGAGGTGAAAAAACGTATTTTGTACCGTTTTGGCCTCGTGTTATTGCACCTTGCTCAGCAAGTTATTTATTATGTTGGCTCTTAATAAATAATTGATGGAGAACTGATAATACAAAATTTACTGAATATGTAGAGTGTTTTATTATCACATTAATATGCTACAGGTGTGTTTTATTGGTCAATTAACATGTGCCTCGAGGGGTGGGGTGATAAATGAGGCTGCTGGTCGCGTGAGGTTTGGATTAGGAGGCTGGTAAAACACATCCTGGAGGGTCTTAATGGTGTTGGATGGTGAGGAAAGATGCCCTATATAGAAATTGTGGTTTAGACGTGCAGGCTGCCTTTAAACAAGGAAGCGCGGGCTCTGGAAGTGGGCTAACAATAGCAGTGGGGATCTTTTAGGGAAGTTGATTTACTCTGCTCTTTGGGAGAAACTATCTTAGGGCTAAGGCGGTTTCCATTAATTTCCCAGAAAAGTTGTAGAAGTTAGTTTATCTGCATCATACTTTATTTACAAGGCCATGCACAACATAAGCTTGTTATCCCTGAGTGCTGCTCCTAATCAAGTAATGGTGTGAATGTAGCCCAGCCTTCAGTTCTTTTAACGTTCTTCTCTTATTGATAGTTTTCATTATACACAGTAGATAAATGTTTTGGGGGTGGGTTGGGTTGTTTGAGGTTGGTTTTTTTGTTTGTTGGTTTGTTTAGGTTTTGTTTTTCATGCTTTCAGGTCTTTCTTTTTGTGTTTATGTGATATTTGTAGGGTTTTTTTCTCTACCTCTTGAAAAGGCTTGCCCAGTATCCCTTGGCTATCATTAGGTTTTTCCTTCTTTTTCTCCTGTGTGATTTTCATTCCACGCACACCAGAAGACGAGCAGCTTCAGGCTCGGTTTTCAAGTAGAGTGGCTGTGAGGGAAAATGGAAAACCGTCCGTGTATTCCTGGGTGGAACTGCCTGAACTCCAAGCAAAGGGCAGAGAGCTCCACAAGCAAAAGAAGGTCTGCCATAGATCAGTCCAGGAGTCCAGCTGACCCTGGAGAAATCAGCAAAGACAACAGGCAAGTGCTTGAAGAACAAGTGTTAACACAGAGCAAACATAGGGATATTTCTCCAAGTATGGCTCTGGTATTTTTGTCTGCAGAATTCTTAGCCAGAATATTATATTCAGGCCATTTTGCTTAATAGCTGTTGAGGGAGTTCCCTTCCATTTGCCTAAGAGGTTTTTAATCTTGTTACATATTAACATCCAACCTGTCCTTTTGGAAGGTATTCCATCATTTTAATTCTGGATCTTTTCAGGAAAAGTTAGATTTACATCTGTGCTCTTTCTTTTAAGCCCAGTGCCACCTGCTTTCCTCACACCCTATGGGTCTTGTGCTACAAGGTGTGGTGAATTGTC
Source organism: Grallaria varia (assembly GCA_013396735.1). Classification (NCBI taxonomy): domain Eukaryota; kingdom Metazoa; phylum Chordata; class Aves; order Passeriformes; family Formicariidae; genus Grallaria; species Grallaria varia. The sequence goes on along the minus strand of VWZG01002872.1, from coordinate 1,283,155 downwards.
CGTCTATATTCAGGCATCCTGTGTTCCCTCAGCTGTCTTCTCACCCATTTTGAAAAAGCCTTTAAGCAGATTTTGTCACCTTATTCTTCATTCTTTTCAAGTAGCTTACGAATATATTCAATACCAGGGATTCCACCACAAACTCCTGTGGAATGTTACTGAATTTCCTCCCCATTTTTTAATTCCCCTGCCTTGTTTGTCTTGTCTTTTACCAGTTTATCACCGCACAAGGGAAACTTCCCTTTTACCTGACACTAAACCAGTTATTATTCTCTAATACAAAGTAGTTATTTCGGAAATCCAGATGTTACCAAGTGCACGAACATTATTTAAGGTGCAACTGACTTCTTTGGAGAACGGTTTTAGGTTTCAAGAACACTGTGACTGTCTGCAAAAATCAGGATGATTTTTTGCCTGTTATGTTTAGCAACACCAGTAATTTTATTTTTTTTTCACACATACAACCACTTTGGCCAATGTGGAGTCAGGTTTGCTCATTAGTATTTCTGCATATTCTGACTAGAAACTTTTCGAACAACTGATGCCACCTTTGCCCTGTTTGAGTGATATCAATTTTGCCACATTCAGCTGCCAATGAGAACGGGCTGTGCAGACTCACCAAATGTTCTCCTTCTGCATTGGCCATTGCTGCTTGCTGGGGCAAAAGAATGCAAACATCAAGAAAATCCATTTTTATAATCTTTTACTCAGGTGGCAGTCCCAAAAAATTCCTCTCTGCTCCGTGACAGAACGGGTAGCAGAGGGGGAAGGTTTATTTTGAATTAAATCTGTTCCCTCAGCTCCCATCCTACCAAGCTGATCATTGAAGTACCAGCACTGCATCTGCACCTCAGCCTGCCTGCTCAGAGCTGTTCCTTTCCGTGCTGAAAAGGCAGATGGACTACTTAGAAACATTATTTTTACTTCAGCAGGTGATTACCCAATTAAATGCTCTGCCTGATTAAATGCTGTCAAAGGTATTGAAGACCATCAGTGGTAACAAGACCAGCAGAAGGGAGGCAGCGTGTAGGACAAAAAGAACCCTCTGCCCTCCCTCCCAGCACTTCTCTGAAGAGACAGGTGGAAAAGGAAGGTGGGAAGGAAACTGGGCCAGTATCAGAAACCGTATGACTTGCAGAATTTCAAACCAGCAGCACAAGCCAACAAGCAAAATGACTGCTAATTGCAGCTGATTTTCCCTTTGTTGAGGGGTCCAGGACATGGATGTTACTGCACTGACTGAAGTGCTCACTTGATGTATAGAACTGGACTCTACATTTTCCAGGTTTGTTTATTCCTACTTTGCCCTGGGCTAGCTGAAATCAATGGAATTATTCAGCAAAAAGGAGAAACCAAGGGACCAGGTCCTGGAGTTTGGAAGGGAATACTACCCAGCACCTCCAGTGCATGTAAGGCTGAGTCCTACTTAAAAATTAGGTAATTTGAGAGCAAAGAAGTGCCTCAAAGTTTGATTCAATGTGCCTGGCAGTGGGTTCCAAGGCTGTGCTCACCTACTGAGCACACCTGCAGCTGCCGCTCTTCCCCAGCCAGCTCCTGCCAGTCTCAGGTTGACCCCAGGCACGAAGACAGTTTCTTCTATTTCTTCATTCGTGCTTTTATTTGTTTTTGTCTATTGCTTGGTCTTTTCTGGGCAATAGTTTTGTTTGCACCTCTCCTGTTAATGGTCCAAGCTGTGTGTCTGTGACCACAAAACTGTTTTGTTGTTGCTGTGTGGCTGAAATTAGCAGGCTCTTATCTGAGTCACCTGGGGGACTTAGTTCTTCACCATCAAGGCTCTGTTCAAATGTAAAATTGCATTCACATGACTATTTGAGGCTTTGGATATTTTAATGGCGGTGAGGATTTGCCAAAACCAGGTGCCATATAAGGAAATAATTCTAGGGGGAAAAAAAGAATTTTCTGCTGAACGTTCATAGAGATCGTGTTGTGACTGACTAATTTTTAAATGGAAAATATTGTTGACAATTTATTGGGAAGGCAAGAATCTTTCCTAGCCCTGTCTGAAAGATAAAAGGGCTTAATGGGAATGTGGCTTAGCAAGGGAATGTGATATCCAGACAGGGTATACCTGCTCTGCTCTTGACTACAGATAAGTCAAATTTGTTTATAGCAGATACCTCTGAGCAAAAAGTTCTTTGAGGAGCACTGGTATTTTGGCTGTCAGGTTCACTTCAGGTCTAGGGATTATCAGCATTTTATCTGCTCCAATTCCCTGATGAATGGCCTGGAAAACCTGAGTTTTATAAATCCCCTCACAGTACTGTGCTACAAAGCCCTGATGATCAGCAATGCAGGGACCACATTTATGGGAAGAAAAGACATCATTTCTGGGAGTAATACAAGAACGTATCAACTCCACGCATCTTCGTTGCAGGCTCTGCAGGTAGCCCAGGTTTCTGTGGTTTGCTCCTTGACCTTCACCTTCACTTTCACAGCCTGCAAACTCCTCCGACACGTGTGTGGTGAGAACTGCATCTTAAGGGCCAGCCTGCCTGATGGAGAGACCCCCTGCCATTCTTAATTGGCACAGAGCTGTAACTGCATCATCCAGGTTCATAAAGATCTGCCCCTTCCTACTTGCAGCATCTCTGGGGGAAATATGACAATATAGTGTCTTGTGAACTTGATGTTTCTTCCTTTTTTTTTTTTTCTTTTTTAGCCTGAAATATATTTTCCTTCTTTTCTACTCAGATAGAAAAATGGCAATTTTTCCTATGTAGTAGTAAGGTGTGTTCATGTTTTGTTGTAGAACACCATCAAAATTACTTCACATGCTCCTTCGAAAGAGAAATGAGCAGACCCATCACACAACAAACCCCACCTGAGAAGTTGGTTTTTCTGTTTTTCTAACCACTGTTTCCAGTTTGACCAGTAAAACCGTATTTGTACCTAATGCAAGGAACACCTGCAGCTCTGAGGGGAGCCTCTGAGCCCAGCCTGGGTTTTCCCCACGTCACGTGGAAATGGGATAAGCCCAGTATGTTGTCAGGCCAGGCAGCCTTGCCTTGTGCAAAATGTTGGGTGTTTGATCAGAAACGATCAATCCTTTGCCATTTGTGAGGGCCACGGCACGGGACAAAAACAGTCCCTGGCAGCAAAGACGGTGAATTATTTAAGAGATGAGGCAACACCAGTAAAGATGTTTGTAGCACGATGAGAACCACTTGTTTTGGGAGTGGCCTTTGACTCCCAGCGGGCTCTGCCCCAAACCAGAGGGCGCTGCAGTGCCCTGACATCAAGCGCGTTGCCCACCGACCTCTGCCCGGCGCGCTCAGAGCGCACCTCCTGGAGCCACATCTCCCTGCCTGAGGTGTTGTGCCCCTCTGCTGGCACCTGCTGCCATCCCAGGAAATGGGATTAGGGGTCATCCCAACCTCTGTGGCACAATGAGATAGCGCGGCTCCTGCAGAAAGATTTTCTTACGCTACCCCAAATTGTAAAAAAGCCCAGGGGCTAACCAGTTATCAAAGTCCTATAAGGGACGAGCAAATAGCAACAAGATTTGTGCTGCTGTCGGAGTGATAAGCTTTAGTAGAATAAAAGCTGAATTCTTCCCCTAATGAAACAGACAAAGGGTGGAATGGCTTTCTCTCTGAATTTTTCCTGCCAAAAGCAACTGCAGTGTTCCCATTAAAGGAACAATCCGGAGTGTTCCTGTGGAAAATTTCAACGGCCTTTCTTTTCCTGGAGAAAATTTGATTCCCGGTGTTTATTCATGGTGTTTAATTTGGAGTTCTAGAAAATATATCAACCTGTATACTAGATAATCAGCTGCCTTAGTTTAATTACGTCTATCAGCCGCACATCATTGGGTGATATGTGGCAGCACAGTAAAAGCACGCACACACACATCAAACTGACAAAATTTGGGAATTTAATGGCTAGGTGGAGAGAAAAGATGTTCAGGACTGCAGAAAAGATGAGGCTGATGAAAAGTCTGTCCTTTTGAGATGCTGAGTTCTCTTACAATGTGTTTAATGGGAGCTGAATCTACACAATTGGGCACGGAATGATTTATTCACTGGGTTGTTTTCTAATGAGACAGAAGAAAAGATCACAGATGAGAAAAGTAAAATATTCAATAGTTTTGTGATTGCTCTCCAGAAGATAATCCTCACAGTTAATAAAACATGGTGATTGCTCCCAATTTAGGTTAGGCTAATTTTTTAGGCTCTTTCAGTCATTTAGTATGAAAAAAAGCAAAAATTAAACATTAAAAACATTTTTTTAATGAAAAAGTAAGATTAAAGTTCAAGTTCATTACATTTTCTTTTGGAGCAGAGAGACTGAGAAACTTCTTTTAGTAGTTTTATTTCTATTCCATTAAACTCAGGTGTTGAAAAAAAATCTCTTTGGGAGAAAAATCTTAATCTAATTTTCCCCCCTTCCTAATAACATCAGAATAAATATAATAATATATAGATAAATAAGTAGATTTAAATAAATATAGATAGATAAATAGGTAATGATGTATTCCCTTGTAAAGGTCTCAGTAAAACATAGCTTGCATTTTTAAGTGACCCTTAATTCTAACATGCTACTGTACCCCCACTGCCAGCCCTCATCACCCTGCCCTAGGAGGTCTGCAAACAAAACAAATCTTTATTCTGTTTTGTTTTTTATTTCTTCCAAGAGGTATTAATTTTAAAGGCCTTTCTCATGGAAAATCTAGAAAAAACAGATGGAAAAACTATAGAGGATTTTGTGATTGATTAATATACAGGGCTGTATAATTTTTTTCCTGAGCATTTATGGAAAGATGGATATAAACAGGGAAATTTTTATCACACATTACACTGCAACTCTCATCCAAGGCCGTGCAATACTAATTAAGTCATGTCGCACTATATGAACAAAACAGGCTTCCTCCGACTCTTGCAATGGGCAGCGAAGACTTGATCACAGTCCTACTTAGCAAAATGATAAAAATCAGCCTGGCTTTTACTCAAAGGTTCTTTTCTCCCCTAAATTCTGTGTGCAGTTTGCAGCTGTTGCTGAAATGCGTGTGCAGATGAAGAACTGAGGAGGAGCAGCTGGGCTGTTGGCCCAGTTAAATCACTGAACTTCAGAGAAGTTCTCTGCGACAGGAGCAGAGGCAGCAGCACCTCAGGAGCTCAGGCAGAGCTAGGGAAGGCTTTTCCTGGCCCAGAAATTCAAAATAACTAACTGTGGATGTTGAATAACAAGTTTTATGGAAGTAAAGCAGACAGCATCATGTTGTTCTGCCTTACCTTGGTGCTGGAGAAGCTCCACTGGAGAAGTGCAATATTAAACATGCAAGAGCTGCAGTATGAGGAATTCAGGGAATGTTGGGCAGAAAGACCTGACCAGCATGTTTGCATTTCATTCATCAGCCTGTTCTGTCATTCTGAATGCCTTTTTTTATATCAATAAGGTGAAGAACGAACTTGTCAGCATCTTTGCGAGGATTTACAAGCTTTCTCAGAACCCCCTCAATTCCCTGAAATGCCACCCTGGTATTTGTACCCTGTGTAGCTCTACATCCATCTGCATTCTGGCACAGAGGCCACTTTCCAGGGAAGAAGGTCTGTGGTTGCTGGTGGAGAAGAGAAGGAGGAAAATGCCTTTTATGTCAATCTTGTAGCTACATGCTTGATTGCTTGTTCAGTTAATTCCTTGGCTGGAATTCCTGAAGGCTTTTAATGCCTTAGTCTCTCCTGGATCTTTGTCTTCAAAAGAGCATTTAGGACGTACTTCACCAGCATAAAATGATTATGTTCTGCAGTAGATGCATATGGGAACTTTCTAGAGACGCTGGGTTTATCCAGAATTTGGTGACACATGGTTATAACTAGCAGTGAAATCTTTGTGCCTGCTGGATTAGATTCAATAGTTTCTTTAAGGCAAAAGATTTGTCAGATGTCACAGTAACTGTAGAAAACCTGAAGGTGCATGAACAAGGGAAAGTTTGGGTTGCACATCCATCATTTCCATCGCCAATATTCCCCCATGTCTTCATTTCTGTTTTCCATGAGGTGAATTGAAACTCAAGGCTGAGATGATGACGATGATGTGGCTGCTCGTCAGCACATCCAGGCGCTGACACATCCCATCAGTTATTCCTGCCCTGCTCCTCGTGCCCAGCTTGTCTTCACAACTGTCGCCGGCGTCACTGCCTGCCACAATGTGCACGTCAGGATTGAAGTTTGCCCTTAGATAATCTTATGATCTTCAGGATCAGACAAGTGGGCGCCCAAATGTTGCAGCTAGTTGCCAAAAGCAGAAAATAAAGTGTGTATGGCCGATGAGTCAGATGGACAGGTGAAAACACATAAATGGGAATATTTGAAGATATTGTGCAATGCAGACTTATCTCAAAGGCATTTTCTGTTAATGATGGAACTGCATCCAAAAATAGAAGCACCTTATCAAGTCACTGTTGATTTTTTGTGGAATTATTAACATTTTGTGTGTCATTAGGGAAGGGCCACAACTTCATTCAGTAGGTTAGTTTTGCAAGGGAGAAGATGAATTGTCCTGGAAGACAAATCGGTTGGTACATGGTTTCATAAGGATAAAAACTGACCATTTCAGTTTAGTTAGCGAGAATCAAGAAAAGATTGTGTGGGTATAAGGGACCGAAATTAAGATGTAGATTTCCAAGGAAAGGACTAGTAAGACAGACTGACAGATGACTGATGCCGTGCTTTCCCAGAGAAGTAATTATTCAAGCTTTCAAGTGTTCAGATTTTCTCTGCCTCTGGTAATTTGTTGCATACCTGGTCTTGTTTCCTCAGTATTTCTCCGAGAGGGTTCTGAGCCCCCAGTTTGGAGGCTGTGAACGCACTGACGTTCTGTGTCTGGCCAGTCAGCTTTGCTGGGTATGGCAGGATTCCTGTGCATCCCCCTGCTCTCATTTCCCTTGTTAGCTGCTTGGGAAAACAGCCTTTTCCCTGGAAAACAGGAGTTTACCACACTGTGATACGGTGAAATACTGGTGGTTGGTGCCCATACAGACAGCAAAGTCACAAGCAGATTATTTTGTAAACACTAGTGAAAAATAAACCCCCACAAAATACAAAATAGGGGGACACTTCGAAAACCCTTTTTGTTGCCTCAGAAAACATCTTGTGCACATTGTGCCTTTAAAACTGCCACGTCTGACACCAATCCTTTCTTTGGATATTTATTGTTTGCATGCAAACATATCACTAAAATAAGCTTAAAGCCATTTAAAATTATCAGCAAATAACCTTTCATGTGAAACGCTTTGACAAGACTTCACAATGTCATTGAACAGAAGTCGGATGCCCTTGGAACAAACTGGTAGGAGATCCCACAGATTCTTCAGTTTCTTATCCTTTTGTACAATGTACAGTTGCATTTTGGATTTTTCTTGTTTTCAGGCATGCATGTTATATACAAACCATCACAATGCCTGCTTGACTCACTCCTTGACATTATTCCACGCAGTAAATAATTTTAAACCCTAGACGTTTTAATTGTAATACTTTTTAAAGCTTATGGCCTTTTTTAGGGGCACTTCTGATTATTCTGATCATCAAATTCTAAGAAGTATTTTAGTCTCTCTCTTCATCCTTGCTCCTTCACTTAGCTGGATTTGAAGGAGATGCATTTAGCTAATAGAAAAAGAAATTACAAGTGTATGAATAATCATTTTTAAATGCTATTTAAAGTACTATATATAGCATGAGTTTCCTGGAAATCCTTCCACATGCTGTTTGGTAGGAAATAGTTTCCAAGCAGGTTACAATGTTAATTTGATAGCTAAACTCTTCCCAATAATTCTGTTCTTGATTTGCTTATAAAAGAAATCTCATTTTAGGCTGAGTGATTACAATCAATTTGCTGTTACCAAGTTATCAGAGAAAGAAGCTGTACCACATAATAATATGAAAAAAAAAAGCAAAAAACCAAACAATTAATGTTAGCAAAAGCATTCTTTAAATTCAATGTTGAAATGCACAGTTTAGGTCAGTTTTTATCATGACTACTCAGCAAAAATCCAAAGGGAGGTTAATATGATAAAATGTGGGACTACTTCAGCTGTTAATTTTCTAGCCAAGTTTAGATGAGTATCGTGGACTGGGATGCTAAAAGCCATCTAACATAAATGTTTAATGAACAAATAAAGCTGTCAGAGGCAAATGTGTACTGCACATTATGTTTGTATTTGCTTTGGGTGCATTGTGCAATTAGAACCCCTGTCTGATCCAGCCTTGAAGGAAGTCTGTTTTCCACAACTTCAGTATTTTTGAATTCTCTGCTCCCAGGCTGCTCTGGGGGGCAGCTGGAGGGTTGTGGGGCCTCTTTTCCAGGTCAGAATTATAGAACCAGGTTTGTCTAATTCTTCAGGCTTTCCAGGCTAGCAAATATTTTGATTGCCCAGTCCAAACTTCGGCTGTAAAATTTCCACCAAACATCTAAAAGGCCACAGAAATGAGGGCAAAACTCTCCTTTTGAGTCACTTTCTCACTGGGGACACTTCCCAGCCTGGAATATTTTAAAGGATTTGAAGAAAGTAGCAACTTCCTGTGTAGAAGAAAATATTGTTTCTACATCCCCTGAACATCCTCATCACTCCAAATCCAAACATCCCCATCCTCTATTTAATAATAAACCTTGAAGCAATTTGTACAATGCGTTGTTATAACTCCCAGGAACCACACATTTTTGTTTCCATTTGGATCTGTTTCATATAAGGCATTCTTGATTTGCCATCCAACATGGAACTTTGGGCAAAATAAAAATCGTGATTTAGTCTTTCACTACGGATTCTCCTCATTTAAAGGCCCGTAGAATGCTTTTGGAATGCTGACTCGCTAAGTTGTTTTTTTTTTCCCAAGGAGGTTTAATCCCTACCAAAAGCCTTATGCGTGCAGTGACGAAATTTCAATAAATTTTTAAAATTATGGGCTGTTAAAAATTCTTCTGTAAGCCCTAGTGAAGGTGATTATATGCATTTTCTTCAGCACATTAGTAGAAACCACAGAAATTTCAGCAATTCCTTCTGTGTAAAAGGGCATAATTTTTACTGCAGCCTTCCTACAAATATTTTAATCAAAAGAGTTATCTCTGAACCCGAGGACTTCTTTCTACCAAGACCTTCTGAAAAGAAAATGAACATTTCTTTGGATAAAAAAAGATAACGTGACATTCAAGTCGGAAAAGTTGATGTCCAGTGGTATAGAAATAAATGGCCCAAACCTGGCAAACAGCATGTTCTACAGGAAAATAAATTAGACTGGCATAGCTGCAGTGACTGCTGATTTGTACTAATCATTTGTAAATGAAATCCTCTTTTCATTAGCATTTCCATGCTTGCATGCATAATTTACAACAAAGATTTGCAGGCACTAACACGGTTCTCACCAATTAGTGGTAATTTTGTTGTTGCTGAAACTTGGGGAACTTTTGAATACAGTAGGATTTTTTGCTTATGAAGAAAACCATAACCTTGGTTTCCTAAAAGGCAGATTTAGTGTTTAAAATATATGTAAGAGGCCTGGTTTCCATTCTGTGTTCCTTTCTGTAGCAGTCTGAATGCAAAGGAAGCCTAAAAAATGGTCAGAGCTACCAGAGCAAAATAGTAAATTTGGATCCTTGTTCCCTGTAAAGTGCTGGAACAGTTCTATGTGTAGGCATAGGCTGAGTTTTGTTTTTCATGTGATGGCTCTAATACTGAGTCTTACCTGGCAGGTGCCTTGTTAACAGGCACCAAAACATTGCTGTCACTCACTTGGACCAGCTCTTTTTTCACCCCTCGGAAATGTTTCCTTTCCATTGGATTGGGGCACACTGGCCCAGTGCTGTGGGGAGACTTTAAAGCTTCTGCAAGCTGATAAATAAAAAATAAGATGTCCGAGGCAGATCTGCCAATGTGTCTTCTTGCTGGAACGGTGGAAATCAAATAAAAATCAACCCTGTGAGTGAAGGCACCAGGACTGAAATTATCTGGAGGCAGAAGAGAAATAAGAAGAAAAGGGAAAAAAACCCAACAACAAAACCAACCTAATTATTCTTGGAATAGTTTCACAGGTAAACTAAGATGTTTGGAGTAGGTAAGCAGCTCCAGGGACTGAATAGAGCTTTACCCAATTGGAGTAGGAAATCATCCAAGTCCCTGGGATTTTAAATGATCTGATGGTGAGAATGTTGATCATTTTCTATTATGCCTGTAACAATTCTAAAGGGAGAAGATCTTGTAGAAAATCTGGCCAACTTTATACTTAGAAAACCTTTCGTTGGCACTTCCAGTCCAGAAGTGCTGGATTATGCTTGTAAATATAGGTTGAAAACCATAACTCTGAATACTCATTAGACCATTTTTTGCAAATTACAGACATATTTTCCTGGCCCCTTTGCTCTTGCAAATGTCCTTGAAATAATGGTGAGGTTCTGGGAGCTGGGACACAGTGTGGTCAGACGCGGGCAGGGTGGGTGGGTCCTCCTCGGATCTCCCTTCCTGCTCCTGATATTTGCACGAGGGAGGGAAGCAAAAAACCTATTTCTGCGTTCCCATCTTCCTGCAAAACCCACAGCAGATCAAAACTGGTTGGGGCCCAATGGCCAAAGGGACTACAAGGAGATGGAATCGCTTTACATGTGAGAGCGCGTCGGAACCCTCTGCAGTGCTGGAAGGGAATGGCTCTCGTGTGCTTGACGTGATTAGAGCCCTGCTCTGTGAACTGTTGGGGAAAGAGGGCATTATGGATGAGTTTTATGATGCAGAGCCCATTCAGAATGTGTAGGATGTCTGTGCCATGGGTTTCAATGGATATTTGCTTAGCGGGAAGAACCAAAGAGCCCGGCGCTGTAACGGCACTGCGGCTGCTCCTGCATCTCAGGAGACAAGAACAGCATTGAGGCCCCTCTGAAGTTATGTGGCCATTAAAACACAAGGAAATTAGAGGCTGCAGAGCCTCTCAAAAAGCACCATTATTGGGTTCAAGACATTTTGGATTATGGAAACAGCAACTTTCTGACAAACTGTTCTTAAAGCGGCATACACTGGATTTTGTAGATTGAGGATGGGCATGACATGAGATATCCTGCACAAGGTGATTTTTTTGAGAGCAGTTTGAGATCCTTCTCATCTGCATCTTTACTCTCTGTTTCTTGGGGTTTTGGTGGTGTAGGCAAGACAATAATATAATAAAAAAATGAAATGTATTTTTCTCAAGATGACTGGAATTTTAATTTCATGAGTAAAGCTGGAACAAATCTCTCTATAGCTCTGATTGGGAGTGGGGTGAGGGATAATTTTAATGCGCCTTTTTTATCAGCATCATCCTCAGCACATCTGCAGGTTTAGCCACTCTCTGGGAACCAGATCTTCCTGCCAAGCCGTGCCCTGCAGTCACGGTGCGAGTCACACTGAGTAATATAATAACCCACGTGGGTTATTTACTGAGTCCTGCCGGCTGACTCGAGATGCCGCGCTGAGACTCTGCTAGTTGTGGATGTAAATTGAATTGTGACAAATACACAGAGAAGTGTATTGCCTGGAGACTGAAATCAATGCTTGCACGTTCTCAAACATTATTTTTCACTTACACCACGTTTAAGTGAAGTCATTTTAAAAGGGCTGCATATTTCATGGTTTATATACATCAGGATTTTTTTACTTCCTGCAGAAAAATATCAGAATAATAAATCACCGCTCGAGAAAGTTTTGCTATGTGTAGTGATTTCATTAGAAATATTTTTCTACCTATATAGTATGCAAATATTTCTCAGGCATGGAGGAAACAGAGGTTGGCTCATTTGACGTTGAAGATGTGAGTGTGAGAAGTCCAGGGGTTTGTTTGCTTTCTTCCTGCACTGTCTTTATGTACCAAGTGGGTTAACAGAAATGAGTGCGTGGAATTTTTATGATGCTCAGAACTTAAATTCACAGCACCCATTACACCCAGTGAACGATGTGCTGTGGTTTCTGAACACCAGATTTCAGTGTTATTTGGGCAGCCTCAGTACGGAGTAATAGGGAAGAATTTTAGTACAGTGGTAAAATCTTACATCTACTTTATGAGAGAGACAAATGCAGGTTTCTTAAGCAGCATATTATCATGTAGAATGTTTATAAGATTTGTTAGAAAATCAAACTTAAAAGTCTGTCATTTTCTTTTGAGAGACACTTTAGATCATAGCATTACGAAAAAACAATCTTATAACTCTAGTTAAAGTCAGTAGAAAGAACTCCCTCTGAAGTGCTCAAGCAGTTTAAACCTCTTCTCTTTAAAATTCATTACTTAAGTGGAGATTAAAAAACACTAAAATATCTACATTCAGACATTAAAAGTTGGAGAAATTAAAATAAACATTGACTCAATCCTCTTGCTTTCCTTGAAAGAATACCAAAGCCCCACTTCCAAAGAGCTTAGAAACACTTTAATTGGCCTCTTGACGTTTTAAAGATCAAAATATGTGTAAGAATATTATCCAAGATTAGTTTTTTCAGTGACACTCCTACACCCAGTGAAGCTGTTCCACATTTTTGGAGGCAGACCAGTTTGGCTCACTGGCATCTCCCATGGAGGATTTCTCCTAGGATTAGAGTAACATTTTGAAATCATCTAAGTAATTCAGAAGAAGAATAAGATGGAAGAAAAAAATCTTTGTTAACCCAGTTTTGAGAAGTTTGGTTTTGGTTTTTGGTGGGGTTTTTTTGTTTCTTTTTTCACTTGGAATGGACACAGAATCTTCTGTTTTCATGGAAATAGAATTGCCTTAATACAAGCGCGTGTTGGCATTTCTAGACCCACTGAATTAAATTTATGAAAAATTTGCCCAAACCAACATAATTCCACTGAAATAACAGAATGACTGTATAATATCTGAAGTTCTGTTCTGAGGTCTCAAGGTGCCCACATTAACATAAAGCTTGTTTTTATGATTTAGAACCCCTTAAACGAAAAACTGGCGTACTGGACTTCAAAGTCACTCCTTTTCTCTCGTTGCTGACCTCGTGCTTAAGTAAGAAGGGTTGAATGAAATTTATTGGCAGCTTTTATAATTGTTTTGAAACCACTCTGCCTTCTCACTTTGTAATTGAATGAGCTGGCAAAGCTCCCCAGAAGAGCCAAGAAGGTCACTGGGAAACAGCTGGCCTCAGCCTTACTTAAAACTACATTTGTTAACTTGTGTTACATTGTCCCTTAAAAACAAATTAACAATTTAAAACAGCGGCACATTGATTGGCCAATTAGAATGGACTTTCTGTGAAGTATATGCAGCATTGCCTCCTCATTAATAACACATTAGTTCTTCATTATTGCATCATTACAATGCATCTGAAGGATTAACAATGTCTAGCCACTGGGAGTGTTACCCAAATTCATTCCTGGTCTGTGGAATTCTTTGGCCCACGGTCATTCCACGCATTCTCTTTGTTTCAATGATCCAGGATGCCCTTAATAACCTGGAAAAG